>CM021107.1:164295402-164894973 GCA_007115665.2 Sequoiadendron giganteum
TAAATAGAACAAGAAAAATTTCTCTTTCAAAGTTTGCAAAAGGCTAGAAAGAACCTTAGGAACAACATACTAGATTTTGTTTAAAGGTTTAAAAAATTGGACAAGGAAATCTCACATTTCTTTTGGTGCTTAAAAATAACTCTTTATTGCTTTGACGGATTTAAAATGAACATGTGCTTTTATGCCTTGTAATCCTTTTTTCAAAGTAATTTCATTTAAAATGGTGTATGCGCTTCTCTCGCGCTTCACGACGATCTTGAGAATCAAAAGTCTTTTTGGTGACATTAAGTTGCATAAAATATTGCCTCCATATTTCAATTTGGGTACCTAACAATTGAACCAAACATGCAAGTGTGAGCACGGTATATTGCGAGTGTTCTCCATTTGTTTTTCAACAAAGGTTGATTGAATTATGGGATATGCTAGCTTGCTATTGTTTATCTTAGTGGGCCTGCCTTGTGGGAAAAAGTACTCACCCAAGGGAATGACCCAATCGGGAACACGCTAAAGCCAAGCGACTTCCAACCGGTATATAAGTGTGGATTCTTGAGGAAAGTTAAAGAATCACGAGTATTATTTCGATGAGAAGGGCAACAATGGTCTCTCGCTGTACTGGATAGTCCCCCATGAACAAAATGCCTGCATTAAAACCCCTTGTTTAGCAAAGGCCAAAATCCTATCTATTTGTTGGTGCAAAAGGTCATGTTCTTTGAAGCCGCCCCACATTATACATGCGGTTCTATTGTAGAGATGAAAAGTATGCCATGGGAGATTCATGGGTACTGATGCTTGGCTGGCCCGAGAAGCGAGTGCATTGTAAGGGGGAGCCTGTGTGGTCAAGCATCTAATCATCTACACTGAATATGCGCAGCTAGATTCGTCCAAGTGGGATCCCAACAAATATTGTCTCATCATCCTAGGATTGTGCATGCCATTGAAATCAAAACACCTTGCTTGGTTCTAAAACATTTGAAAACATTCATAAAAGCTTTGAAATTTCAAACCCTTTGGAAGAAACAAATACCCTTGACAAATCTAAGTGCTCTTGCTTGGCCTAGGGATTCTATCCTTAGAGGTTTCTAAGTGCTTGGGTTTAATCATCATTTGTTTCTTTCAAAGTCAACACTAGGAAACATTTGCCTTGATTTCCTTGATTTCCACATAATGCACTTTGTGGGATGAAAGAAGATTAGGACATTGGACATTCAGTTTGAAAAGCTAATCAAGAAAGTGTTTGTGGTAAAAAGAACCAAATCTAAGCAAGATAACAAACAATTGAACCAAACATGTGCTTGGTCCCTTTTGAGTCATTTTGTTTTCATGCAAACATTGGTATTTTGGTTGAATTACTCTTAGGTAAAAGCATGTTCTTCATTACCTTGGTCTTGTAAGTAGGTCCTCATAGGGTTATGTAGGATCAAGTCAAACACTTCATTCATCCAAACATTTATCAAAATATCATCTCACCAACAACTCTTGGGAACTTTGAAACATCACTTATGCTAGAATTTTAGGAAAAATCAACATCACCTTGTTTGACTTAACACACCTAGTCAAATTATCAATCCTCTTGAGCAAGTTTACCCTAGAATAACACAACTTCCTAGGGTTTACAAGTTCATCATCACTTTGTTTGGCTTAACACACATAGCCAAATTATCTTTTTGTGTACAAGTTTACTCTAGGATAACACAAATTCCTAGAGTTTACAAATGCATTACCACCTTGTTTGAGTTAACACACTTAGTCAAACTATTTGCAATCAAAATCAAATCAAAACAAGTGCTAAAGTCTAGCACTGATCCAAAGTTCCTAAAAGTTCAAAACACCCATTTCATTCACCCCTTTCATCCTTCATCTCATCATTGGTCCTAAACCCTCTAAGGTCAACAAGGTCAAAACACAAGAGGAACATGGAATATAAACTTGATTAATCCATCATGAGTAATCCAATTCAACCAAACTATCCAAGTCTCGCAATACCAGTTGATTTTCAAAACTTGCATTTTTACAATCCTTACATGGGATCATTATCTCCTACAAACCTCAATGGTACAACAAATGCGAGTTTTTTGAATCTAAATTTTGGAAGACCTTTCCCTCTGGTAGATTTAAATCAAAGTCAAAACTTATAAATCTATCAACCAAACAATCAAGGCATGAGCCTTCCCCCTTTACCAACCATCAATCAATCAAATCTGAAGAATACCCCTTTCATAAATCAAAGCATCATATCAAATCCTCCCATTTTTCCATGGATATCACAACAAAAAATGGCAACCATCCAAGCAACCCCAACAGTTAACACATATACCATTCCTCAAGTGTCTCAAGGACCAAGAATCTCAATCACACCATTCACCACTCAAACCTTGGCAATCGATGAGACCATTCCGCTCACCCCAAAAATCAACACCATTCCCAATCCACCACCACAACCACCACCACCACTTCCAAAACACAACATGGCCAATTCATTCTCCATCATGTTGCAAACCACTCAATAATTTGCTCGCCAAAAGGCACTCCAAGCCCAACAAGCCACACAAGTTGTGCAAGTGGCTCAAGTAGCCCAATAAGCACAAGCTCAAGCTCAAGCCCAATACCAAGATTGACAGACACAAGCACAATTTTGGGCACTATTGCAAGCAATCCATGAACAAGTCCATCAACAAGTAGCACAACAAGGAGCCCAAAAAAAAGCTTTTTTGGCACAACAGTAGCAAGACCAACAACAAGCTTTGTTGGCACAGCATCAACAAGACCAACAACAAGCTTTGTTGGCACAAAAACAAAATGACCAACAACAAGCATTGTTAGCTCAACAACAAACACATGAATTACTCACTCAATCAAGCTTGCAACAGATTCCCACCATAATTGTTAAAAACAATGATCAAGATCAACCCATCAATGAGCATCTTGAAGATGTTTCCATCTCATCCAATGATCAAATCAACACACACCAAGAGCCACTTTTCAATCATGATCAAAACTCACCAACGATGCATAACAATGATCTAATTCAGGAAATGTCAACATCACTTGACCCTATGGTTGAAAACATTGACAATCTATCCACCATAGTTGTTGAAAATAATGATCAAGATATACCCATCAATGAGCGCCTTGAAGATGTTTCCACTTCATCCAACCATCAAATCAACGTACATCAAGAGCCATTTTTTAGTCATGATCAAGACCCCTCCTACAAGGATCTATTTCAAGGAGTGTTGATTTTATTTGATCCTATTGAAATAATCCAATATCCATCCACCAATTATCTTGTTGACAATGTCTCTACATCACGTAATGAGTTAGAAGACATATCTCAAGAATTTATTCTAAAGCATGATCAACATCTTCCATCAAGGTCTAGCAATGGTCCTTCCCAAGACATATTGACATCCTTTGACCTCATGGTTATAGATATTGAAGGAATCCCTAGCTCTACACTTGATCCAAATCCATTCAAAGAACAAGTGGATATTAAGCCACTTCCCATGCCTGGGGATGATACCCAAGAATCCCTTGTAGGCAATCCATCATTTGAAATTGACCATGCCAAGAACTTGATCCAAAGCATGTCGAAAGCAATTCCAGAATTAGTCAAGATCAAGAATTCGTATCTCCAAGATACTACAATGATCTAATGGGCACTCTTCTATCTATACAAGATGTCACAAATGATGATCATATCCATATGGCACATACTCCTCCATCTACCCATGAGATGCTTTCTTTGGATGGACACCTAGATGATCTTCATTCAAAACAAGAGTCTCATACTCTTGATATCATTACAAAGAAACAAGAGTCTCATACTCTTGGAATCATTAGCATGGTACAAGAGTCTCCTACTCTTAACATTTGTACACATGACCAAAATATGAAAAAATCTGGAGACATATCAGAAAGAGATCATGACGAAGGCTTCTACAGAAGTTGCAAATTAGAAACTTCCTATGGACACCTAGCAGAAATAGATCATGTAGAAGGCTCCTACATAAGTCATGAAACATCCTGTGGAATGAATCATTTGGAAGAATTTTATGTGGACAACGAATCATCAACACTTCTTGAAGAAGTAGTACAATCTGATATCTCACAAGATCAAGCTAAAGATATCAATCAGGAAGTCATCCCACATATGGAGGATCCAATCACTTATAAACTTGGATCACTTACCTTTCTTAGGGCAAGATATCTCATCAATAAAGAAGCTGACACTTTTGAAGATCCATCGTAGAGTAGAGAAGGATTAGCACCTTGTTTCCAAGGTAAATCATATCTTATTGCAAATAAAATGTTTCAACAAATGAATTATCAAGGAAAAGGATTAGGCCTACATGAATAGGGTATCCTGGAACTAGTGCAGATTGTTGGTAATCCTAAGAATCAAGGCCTTGGTTATTCAAAAATCAAGGGATATAAACATATCAATGATCCTTCCATAAAATTGGGGGCAACTTCATCTCAAGCAAACATCAACATAGGGAGCATGAAGAATCCTTATGATGAAACCAATGTCAATACTACAACCCGCCACATCACGAATCTTCATACACACATCACCCTATCCACGAATTGGGACCAACAACAAAGGAAAGATTCGAATCAAAGCACGAAGAATGCCATTAAAGAAAAAGAAGTACAGAAGTATGAAGGAAAAATCAAATACATATGGATACCAAAGAATACAAAGAAATACTATCCCTGTCAAAATCCATTAGTCAAAGAAACTATGGGGCAAATTAAACAAGGGAAAAGTATCCATTAAAGATGTCTACAAAGGAAAAATCAAGCTTCTCAAGTGACATACAAAGTGTATCAAGCAGTTGGTCCTAATTCCACACACACTTCCATATCAACCCTTCATTGCTCATCTCCCCAAGTTTGGAGAGTCAAAGGTTCCAAAATATCAACCAATCCATCTTTTATTCCTAAACACACTCCGCCATCCACGCCTCCACGCATGATATCCAATCCTCACATTGACCATGTCTTGGCAGCAACCCTTCATCATAAGGATTCAAAAGGAACTCTATCATGATGTGCACACAAAGACAAAGTTAACCCCAATATCCACAAAGCAAATCAAGAATCTCAAAAGTTGCATTCAAGTGCACGTATCTAGGCAAAGCAAATTCTTCAAACAAGATATCAATGGCACATTATGATAGAAGCATCTACGTCAACATCACCATGTGATTCAACATGAGCTTAAAATCTCTCAGAAAATACAAAAAAATAAAAAAAATATTAAAATATAAAAAAATTAGAAAAAGGATTGAAAACACTAAAGAAAAAAATTGTCCTCTAGCGAAAACCACTACGGTGGTGCTTTGGGCAGGTACCATGATGAAAAATTGGCAAACAGGCATCATGTGTAGAATTGAGCATCTATATGCACCATTTCAGTTGAAAGCATCGTATCGCATCCATAATAAAGATAACATAAATCCGTTCATCCATGAACCATTTATCCCATCCATTTTCATATATCTGCATCCATACTCCAAAGCTATCTTGATCTTAATACAAGTTTGGTGCACACTTTACACTTGCTTATGGTAAACATCTTGACATGGATTATTTTCATTGATCCCATCCTACCCAAGGTTATCTGAGCCATGAAGCATTATCCAAATAAGCATTCCTCTATTTGAAACCTTATCTTGTTACAAGATAAACCTTGGCATCCTTTCCATGCTTACCATATCCATCTATCCATTCATATACCGATCCAAGCATCCACCCATGGCATTCCATACATTGCTGGACACTAGGGGCAGATATTTACATCTTTCTTCAAGAATAAATCTTGATATATATCCTCCAACTTATGTGGTGATCTGAACATTTGCAAACGTGAAATCAAATTGGTCAAAGAATTTGTGAGCCAAAAAATCCAAATCACTAGTCCATGGCATATTTTGACGAGATGATGTTCCTCATCAAGCTTTATCTTTCATCAAACATCAATCCAAATAATTCACATCAGTTGCATCTAATGTGCATGTCAGCATCACATCAAATCATCAAAATAATTTTGTTCCAAGTCAAGCTTCATCAATCTTGATCAATCGAATCCAATCAATTATCACCGGGTTTGACTTAACACACTTAGTCAAACCACCCTCTTGTGCACAAGTTTACTCTAGGATAACACAACTTCCTAGAGTTTACAAGTGCACTATCATCTTATTTGACTTAACACACTTAGTCAAATTCTCTAATCCATCATCAACTTGTTTGACTTAACATACTTAGTCAAACTACCCGCTCATGTACGAGTTTACTCTAGGATAACACAACTTCCTAGAGTTTACGAGTGCATTATCACTTTTGTTTGACTTAACTCACTTAGTCAAACTATCAATCCATTGATCTGATCAATCAACCTTAAGTTTGGTTTTCAACAAAATCTTAAAAAAGAGCACTGATATCATCACATATCCATATCCAAATCATCAAAATCATGCAAAAATAAAAAAAATCAAAAACATCCAAATCATATCAAATTCCAAAACATGTCAAAAATCAGAAAAAATCAAAAACAAAGTCATCTTGTCTGAACTATGTCATCTCTGAGCTTGAACGTAGGTAGGGTTGATCTTTGATCATCCCTTGGGACAGTTAGGTCAATCCTTTAGGCGTCTGTTGCAATAAAATGGCAATCTGTTTTCCCATCTTTCATCATTGAGTCAAGGTTGTCGTCAGTCGAACTACGTGGTCTCTGCATGTATAACGTAGGCAAGGCTAATCTATGGATCAACTCCCGAGACCCCTAGGATAGGTCTTTAAGTTAGTCCTCTCATCGCAAATCTCGAAAATACCAAAATATTTTGTAAAACATCTCAAAATACCAAAAACAGCCTCAAAATATCTGAAAAATCCAAAATGGTGCATCCATTTCATCTCGTTTTCACCTGCGACTTTTATCACATGATAAAATCAATTGTCGCCTTCACCCTTTGGTGAGTCATTCAGAAGCAAGTCTAGCAGGTTCCAAAGTGAACATGCAAATCATCAACGTCTTGAAAGCCTATGTTAGTAAGCAAGCAAGTTGGTCAACTCAGAGTATCAATAGCCTATCACCCAAATCAGTCTCATCAAAACCCTGATCACAACATGTCCTAGGATGAATCCTTCCTACGATGGACATAAGCATCAGGTACCCCATAGTAGTTAGTCTTGGCTAACGGTATGAAGAACATTAGCTTGTTTGTTTACTTTGTCTTGGTCTTGTTTGGACTTATCTTATGTTGCACTCATTCCAAGGACCTCTTGGTGATGTCTAAACAAATCAGGTTTAGAGAGAAAGGAATGGGGCAATGATCATTATCTTTTTATCTCCTGTGCTTTTTGGATACTCTTGTAAAATAATTTAGTCATGCGTGCTTTGTTTGGTTTGTAGGGAGAGTGTTTTAGGTATCTTGTTGACCACATAGGAAGGCTTGCTTTTCTATGTTTTGGTTCGAGATGTTTAGAATATCTGAACTACATCGTGAATAAGGTTATGTATGCTAAGTGTGAATAGAGATACTCCTATCTCATTACCGAGTCAAAGTCCATCAGACTAGGTACAACACAATCCTGGTCCTTTATACCTTGATGAATCCTACCTATGTGTGTTATCAAACATAATGAAATTGGTCCCTTTGAAAATACCAACTTTTGCAAAAGCAAAATCATCATCATCCTAACTAACTCATTGATTCTAAATTCTTCTATCTTCCTTCCACACTAACATGGAATCATGATAGTAATCAAAACATCACCAATGCATACACTCTACATCCACATGATCATTTGCATAAAAAACACATTGCATCATATCATTATCTTAAGTTATGAGGAATAATATAAATTTATTATTCTAAGCATCTTAAGAAAGAATTACATCATGATTAGCATCCATTACCATTTGCATCCATTCGCACCATCATTTACCACACATTACATTCATAGGATCATCATTAAAATGCATGAAAAAGATATAAAAAGAAATGCATTCATTAGAATCATACACCATAAGAAATAGAAACATCTCATAGCATCATAATAAAAATTAGACTGCATATCATACATTTACAAAACATCTCATATATATCATGAAAAAATATACTATTATGATACAAATTGGGTCAAGTGTACATCGGAACACATGGTACAATAGGGGCAACAATATAGCCCATAAATCAAAAATGCAAAACTGTCCATGATCAAAAGGGCTAGCCCTACTGGCTGTTGCTCTCCCCCACTTGCCTGTCACTGTGATCCTCCGACGGCCGTATCCTTGTCTTCTGGGAGAAATCTGGCACTCGGCCTGCTGCTAGCACTGCTTGTCGGTAATGCTGCCGATAGTACTCGGCCTCTCTGATAGCCTCTCTGTATGCTCGAAGATCAACTGATCAGCCCTGGGATGTGGAGGCTGTGCTCTCTAGCTATCTCCGTTGACCATTTTCCTGATCCCTCTCGGATCATGCCTGATCTCTCTCAACAATGACTACAATAACATGCTGATGGGCCTGATCTCTTTCTGTGGTCAAGCCTTGTACCTGGCCCTATAGCTACTGAATCAATATATCCCGAGGATCTGGTTGTCCTGTTGGCTGTGGTGCTGGCTGATGCTATGGGACCACCTAGGGCTTTCCATCTTGTCCTATTGGATGTTGTGCTTGGTATCTTAGAGGTGTCTACTGAGGAGGTGGTACACCTCCTCCTCCCCGACCTCTACTTGCTGCCCTGCCCCTGGCCCTCTGACAAGGGATCATTGCCCCAGGAATCGTCAATCTCAATGGAGGTCAAAACCATGCCCTGTATGGTGGAGTGACCCCTACATCTGTTGGCCTGTGATCATATGGCCATGGCCAGGCCACTAATTGTGTAAATGAGGACACTGCCTCATCTGTGGGAATGGGCTACCCCCATGCTGTCTCCTTCAGGGTATGGGCAAAGATGACCATGTACTGATCATTGGGCCTGTCCTGCATCTCATCGAACTGTCTGGCCACTCTGTCAGAAAGATACCTCTCTACCATAGTGTACTCTCAACCCTGCATAAACTTATCTTGACGTGCAAAGAAAAGCTACTGTGCATGATCGTACCATGGGCCTATGCCCATCCACGACCTCTAGATGAACTTTGTCATCTCATCCAAAGCCCACCACCAGTAAGCCAAACCAACCGTGCCCATATGGGTAAAGTGAATTTCTGCCCCGCCATACCGCCACACAACAGGATCATCAATATCTGTAACAACTGGTGTCACATCTAGGCAAAGCATTAGGATCCGTTCCCATGCCCAAATGTGTAGAAGGGTAACTCTAGCCCTGAGAGCCTAGCTATCTAGGTAAGCGAACTCATGCAAATCTCTGTACAAAGAGGCCAACAATACTGGTCCCTAGGCAAAGCACTCTTGACGAATGCACATCCACTACCACGCCAATCCCCAACCTGGACTAAAATATCGGCCGCACCGATTAGGAGCTACAAGACCAAACATAATGGCGACCACAATCAATCTATAAGTGGGAGCCTTGCCCTGGTATCGCTCCAAGTTTATTTGACCATCGCAAAGGATAAGCTCGTCAATGCCCATAACATCAAAGCAGGCCTCCCTACCCTCCTCCAAATCATAGATCACTCGGGCTCCACGGATGGGTATTCAGAGGATGCGCCAGACATCCTCGAGCGTAATGGTGGCCTTGCTAGTAGGGAGATGGAAGGATGACGTCTCATTGTGCCACCGCTCGGTCAGGGAAGTCATCATACCCAAATGTGCCCGAGCAGGAGGGACATATGCAACGTACCATAACCCGAGAATCCCAAGCTTCTCTTGGAGATATACGTGCATACCCTGTAGTCTCCTGAGTACTAGCCACCGGTGCTCCCTCGAATGAAGTACCTCAAGGTGCTCCTGCACAAGGGAAGGTACCGTGTCAGTTTCCCTAAAGAAAATTTTCTACCCATGTCGTATTTCGCATTTGGAACAGCAAAAGTGATGCTGTTCTCAAAAGCGGCATAGTTTGTAATGTTCTAAACTACGCCGCACAGTAGAATTTGGCACATCCCTTTGACAAAATGCACGGTGCGACGCTCTATGCATAAGCGGTTCTATATAGGACTACGTGGCTCTGACGTGGCATTTTTCGCGGTGCTATATAGCTCCACACCACCTAAACCAAACCTAAACCCTATTTAATGCACGAATAGCGAGAAATTTGAAAGTTGGATAGGGGTACATACCACGTGTCTCGCGGCGACTAGTCACTAATGCACTCATACCCACTCTAACACATGCCTGGGAAGCTGCCATTGTGCCATCTTAACCAAGACTCAGAGCTCAAGGTGTCAATTTTTCAAAGGATTAAGATTGCAAATTCATTGAAAGTGACCCCTCAAGGTCTATTTAAGCCTAAAAATTAGGGTTTTTTTGACCTAATTTGACCTTCCAACTAGGGTTTTGGTTCCCCGATCCCGTTTTCATCCAACCGAGGGCCATTTTGCATTGTTTGTGGCATTTTAAAGCACATTTTGGACGATCTGGGGCATTCTGAGACTATTTGACACGTTATCCACCTTTTTTTCGTGAGATCATCCAAAAATTAAAATTTTTTGTCCAATCTATTGAGGGGGCAATATCCAACAATATCCTTCTGTTGGGGCAGCAATGGGGCATCTGAAAAAAAATAAAGGAAATTTTGAACTTTGATCATAGTAGTTTATTCTTTGAATCAATGCAACAATTACATTGCTTCAAAGAGGGGAAAAATGTAAACATAGAAAATGTACATTTTTGGTTCGACACACTTGATCCTGATTACTAACATCATTTCCTCCAGAATCATACTCTCAGCATTTCATCATATTCTGTCTCTTAATTTAATGAATTATTATTCATTTAATTAAGTCTTCCTCCTCCAGTTATTAAATTAATCAATTTAATTTAATTAATCTTACATCTCTGTTTAATTAAATAAATCATTTTATTTGATTAAAATCTCTAAAGTCCTCTGATTAAATTAAATAAATTAAACCTTATTTGATGTAATCTAACATATTCCTCCTCAGTTAAATAAATCAAATCATTTATTTAATTGATCGTTTCCTCTCAATTTTGATTTAAATTAATTCATCTATTTGAGTCAAAATTGTCAAATCATCAAATCTCCTATTAAATTAATCAAAACCTTGATTAAGTTAATCCCTCTCACTAAAATCCTCTAGAGAATGCAACTTGCACAATAAATCAATTACTTTGATTTTTTTAATTCTCTATTTTCCTCACATGGCATCAAAAGGGAATATTCCCTCAATTTGAATTCAAAAAGTCCAAGTGGACTTGGTCCTTCCAACAAGGCATATAAGGCCTCTTACATGTCTTTTGCATTGAGCCAAGTGACATTAACTTCATTTCTCTTCCCTCTTCAACAAGTCATTTCACAAATTCAAATTCAAACTAATTGCATTTATTGGCACTTTGGCCAAAATGTGCACAGCCATCAACCATTCACATGGTGACAAGTGGCATTCAACCATTGGATTGAAATTTAGTCCCACATTGCTCAAATCTTGCTCATTCTTCCAAAGTCAAATCTATAAATGAGAGGCTTCTCTCGTTATTTCTCATCCACAATTTCATGCAAAGTTACTCTCTTCACATTGAGAGCTAATTTTGTCCATTTCACTCAACTATTCATCATTTTCATCAATATCATAGCTAGGTTATGCTCAAATCTCATTGGAAGATTTGACCATTTCACAAACATTCACATTGCAACTTAGGAGTTGGGAAAGGGCCAATTTCAACATTCAATTGAAACCAATTCCCCCATGGGATCATCAATTTGCTCACTTAATTAGGATTTGTTTTCATTTAGTTAGTTGTTCTTCCTTTTTTCCTATTTTAAGTTTTAGTAAATGGATTTCATGGGGAATCCCTCATGCTTATATGCATTTGATCTGACAATCTAACCTTGTTTTTTGTTCTTGTGCATTTGTAGGATTAGGGGTTCACAATCAATACTATGTACAAGAACTCTATGATATCAACAATGTGGAACATTTTCATATTTAGGATATAGTTTTAGATTTTTTTGCATGGGTGGTAATGTTATAAGTCATTGGTTGAGAAGTATATGTAAAGTTATTTCAGTGGAATATGGTGAACAAGGGAATTTTAGTTTCTTTAGTTTGTAAGGTCGTCGTTGCTTGCTAGATTCACCGACTTTTTGAGTTGAATATAGAGGAGTACCTAAGACAATCCTATCTTCTGTGTCATTGTTACGCTCGATATGGGTTGTTCTCAAGGAAGAAGGAAATTCATATTAGGGGGAGGATCTCGATATCCTGACCATTTTTTATTTTCAATTGGGATTTTCTCTAAGAGTTGATGAATTTAATTTTCACTTATTGTATCACATCCTTGTTTACTCAAGATTGTAATTCATTTTCCATATGTCTCTTCTAGGTTGATGGGAGTGTCGGTCACCTTGTTAACATAGAATGGTTGAGTATTTTCTTGTTTAGAGAAACTAGGTTCACCTATTGTAGGGAACTTAGGTTCAAATTTTGTCTCAACTTCAGGATGTAAGTAACCAAACATGTTAAGTGGTGGTATTATAGGGGGTGTTGGTTGTTCCATGGTGGATAAGAGGATGCGTTAGCTTCAAGGTTGTTAAGGAAATCATTTAGGTACTTATTCATGCTTTCATCATCTTCTCCAATGATGTCAACATCACGAGGAAGACATACATTAGGAGTTGAGTGAGCATGAGTAAGTTCAATTTCATTAGGGTCATGTCGAAAAGAACAACTTGACACATCCACTAAGGACTTCAAGGACATCCATAGTTTACTAAAGCACATATCCATGATGGAAACTTTAGATTCTAAACTATGAAACAATGTGAAATGAAGATGTTCTAAATGTAATTTTTGATTTAAGCAGTGCACAAGATTAACTAATTTAAACTAGATACAATGAATTGAATAAAAAAAAAAGCCTATAGACTAGAACAAAAATGTATCAACAAAAAAAAAGAGCATAAAAAAAAGCTTTAAATTTTGGAAAATGCAATGCAAAATTTTCTTTGGGACTAATTCACCTAGAGGGGCATATAATTCCTATTGAGGATTTTTTTCAAAAAATTCATAAAATTTCAAGTGATTTTTATGTTGTATGATCTGTAAGCTAAATTAATATGCAAGTTTTGTATGATTTTCAATGATATGAGGTGTAAAAATAAAATCTATATGCACTTTCACTAATGTAAATTTTGAAACCCTAGAATGCCAATTAACTAATGCAAGCAAGATCTAGCATGATAATGCACTCCAAATTAAAATTATGATGTTCTCAATGTAGGTTCACCAAAATGAAAGGTGGAATTTTGTGTGTGGATTCTATGCTTGGGATATAGAACACCAAAACTCAACACTCTCATTCAAGGACAAACCCTAGAGATTCTCAACGTCAATTATGCAAAGGAGAAAGAGATCTGACTATAGGGTTGTCCTAGGGGATGATTGTAAACTAATGAGGGGTTCATCATTAAGATAGGGCTTGGAAAGATAAATCAAATGCAATTCAAAATTATAAAACCAAGTATGATGCAATCTTTAATTAAATGACCTAAAAATGCATTAAAATATGAACAAAAAACTGCAAGATGAAATGTGTGCACTTGGAAATGTGAAGATGACTCGATGGAGATTTGAAATGTTGAAAGATGAAATGTTGAAAGTAGTGACTTTAATGTTGACTGGGACTCATACGCCAAGCTGGGTGAATCATTCCTAGATCTGGGTTTCTGTGCAAAAACATGAATATGGAAAATGGGTATCTGAAACTGCAAAAACCTAAAAAAATGACCTAAACTGGGACTCATACGCTAGAACTAGTGTATTAGTCTAGTTAGTGATTTATAAAAATTTAAGTCCAGAATCTAGTCTTTAAGGTCTTCTCTGCACTTCCTAATTGATTTACGGACCCAAAACCCTGATTTGCAACTTGTAGAAGTCTTGCAAATATCTCCAATACAAGGTGAAAACTTTGACAACTTTTGACACTTTGGAAATTTTCTCCAAACTTTCTCTTCAATGTATCTTCAATATAAACCTACAAATCACACACTAAAGAGAGGGGGAAATGTTGTTTTATTAGTGGAAAGGAGTTTGCCTTGGTCAAACCCCATTTTGGTAATCAAACTTTGAAATGAAATGAAATAGGAATGGAGAATGATGAATGAACAAAATATGATGTTGCAACTCACCAAACCCTAGAAATAAAGTGCTAAAAACATGTGTGAGATGGCTCCAATGGATGTAGATCTTGACTCTTTCTTGAATAAGATGGATCTTGAATGAAATGCTAGCTTGAATTATGAAACCCTACATCACAATTGCTAGTTCAAAAATAAACATGATGTATGAAAACTTTGACAAGATGCTTGATGCTTGAATAATGCTCTAAATTCTTGATAATCTCCTCTTGAAGACTCTTGAATGATCTTGTAAACTCAAATTTTCTATAAGGATGCTCATTCAACTTGCGAGGTCACTTGATTGCTTGTTAGGAGAAAATGAGTGAAATAAACTTGTATTTATACTTAATTATCCAAGAATTCTCAAAATTACAACACTACAAGTTGACATTAGATCTAAGAGGATAAAATCTTGCCAAGAATTTAAATTAATTTTAATTTTGGTCCAATGAGACTCATACACCCAAGGTGGAAAATGAGTCCCATTAGGCATAATTTATGGGACCAAATTCAAAAATTCTTAGAAAGGTGTGAAACCAGGATCGAGACACAAAACACTAGGTGGAACTCTTACACCAAGGTGGCGTATGAGTCCCAAACCACCAAATATGGGCCACACAACCTAAAAAAACTTGAATTATGATTGGTTATTGATTTGTGTCAGGATTATCCTTGAAAAGATACATTAAATGAGGTTTGTGGATGCAAAGTAAGGCCAATTAAAGCATAAGGATGTCCAATTATTAATTTCAACCTTAGAAAAGTGTGAAAGTGGGTTACAAATGTTTATAACACTCTAAATAAGGTAGGATTAGGTTTATTTATTTTACAAGGGCCTAAGACCTAATGGGAGCGTGTTAAAACACATTACAACACTAAGTCAAGGCATCATTAAGCTTAAATCTATAAGGAGGGCCCAAATAAGTGTGAAAATGTCACCGACAACATTTTTCGACACTATATCAATAAAAAATACCTTCATTCCTATGTCAAACTTGGTTCACCTTCATTTCTCTTCTTGATTTTGTTTTTTTGCTCTTATATATCAAGTTTTTATAATTCAAAATAAGCTCAAGATGGATAAATGATAGAAAAATCTCAAAGAATGTGGTTGGATTGAAATGAGGTTGAATGCCGATTTATAGAAATTTAGATTAGATGAATAGTGAGGATTCAAGGAAGAAGTGAAGAGATAAATGGTGGAGGATTTTTGAGAAGAATAGATGAAATAGTTAACTCATTTTATGATGAGTTAAGTGATATAATTATGGAGAGAACTTAGACTGAGTTTGAGTCAACTGATTGCATGAGAGGTGAAGTGGAAGAAAGTGTTCATTAGAAGGTGAGTTAGTTTTGCATGAGAGTTTAATAATTAATTAAAAAAAATATATATATATATTTTGGTAGGTTAATAGCTGGTAAGGTCAACACCATATATTATCAATCAAAAAATGTTACAGTCGTTGCCTTTCGGCTAAGTTCAAACTTTGGAATGCCATACAGGCCTAGAAAAAAAATTACATTGCACCCTTTCTACTAACCTAGCTTATACTATCCTATCTACTTATCTTCTAAACAAAAATACACTTCTTTGCTAACTAGTTTTCATGGCTTCTTAGCCCTTCTTCCCTTTGGCTTCCATGGTCCATGTAGAGCAGTGAGCAGAGGGCTGGATGCATCATGTCCTGAACCTTGGGCCATCGCTTCTTTGCACATATGCTTTGCATGTGCTGCATGGGACTTGAATGGACACTCCATTTTACATCTTTTGTGAGCTGGGCCATGCGCAATTTCCTCCACATCCCGATCGTCGTCTTTTATCCAGTCCTCCCCTGAGTCTGGAAGAATCGTGGGTACTGGTCCATTGATTTCCTCCATGTTGCTATCCGCTTCAAATCCCTCCCTCACCATGTAGTATCCTAGAGCTTCCTTTGACATAGGCTCTGTGAGTCCTACCACATGCATGAGGAAATTAAGATTTCTATCTATATCCTCACAACGTTCTTCTAGTTCCTTTGGTTCTACTGTTGATAGGATAGGGAATTTTGGGACTGGCATCCCCCACTCCTCTTTAGCAGATAGTAGTGTTGTGGCATGGGTATTTGCCTGAGCTCGTTAATGTTTTCTAGGAATGCATTGATTTATCCTAGGTACATGTGCTTGAAAATGCATTGGCATACATTCTTTACTCTGGATTTCTTCATTCCCCTGTAGAGTGCTATTGCAAGAAACATTTCAGGGATATCGGTGTTGAGACGATGCTTGTGGAATGACCATATGAAATCCCTCCCCAAAACCTCCTTTACCACGTGAATGACCAGCTTATCTTTTACCGTGAGAATACCTCACAACCTTATATCTGTCACTTCCCCCTAGAATGGTACCATGGTGGTGGTTGTTTCTAGGCATACAGGTGTATCCATTTTTTTCCAACCTTCCCAAAATTATTTTGCTATTGTGACATTAGCACTGTGCTAGCTATCCTTATAGCCAACATTTACCTTTTCTAGATTTGCTTTAATGATGCCGTCCTTTCACACGAGTGAGCCTTTACTCCAATCCTTCATTCTCGAGGTCGCCTGCCTAATGTGACTAAATTTTTCCTTGAGTCGATTGACTAGATCTTGAAGGGACGTTTTACTTGCCATTTGTGATGATCGCTCAACTCCCCAAAAGTACTTTGCTTACCCATTATAGATTTCGATGCTGTTTCCCATTCACCATCCTCATTGTTGAAACGACTCTTCACATGGGGTTGGCTTGACTATCTCTTCCCGAGCCATACTTCAACTTCGTTGCCGCGTGTTTAGCCAGGTTGTCAACCACAGAGTTACCTTCACGGTATACATGGCTGACACAAAACTCTTGGAAGGATGATGTCAAGGTTTGAATTGGACTTAACCGAAGTCTTAATGTCCAGTTTAGTGTGGAGTTGCATCTAATAGCGTTTATTATGATTAGTGAATCTCCCTCCAGATGTAGTTTCGTTGCTCCAAGGCTCTTTCCTAACTCTACTCCACACAGTGCCGCTCTTATTTTTTCCATATCATTTGTTGCCTGTCCTATGTTTTTTTTTTCTTGAGCGACCACCTTCCCCTTGGAGTCTCTTGCCACACATCCAATACTAGTTGCTCTAGGAGTCCCCAAGGAGGCACCGTCAAAGTTTATTTTAATCCACCATGGTAGTGGTTTCTGCCAAACTATCTTGCATATGATTTCATCCTTCTGCGGTGCCTTCAAGGTGCTTATAATGGGAGGGATGTGTAGCTCGTTGAATTTATTAGAGAGTTCAATGTATCTATTGGTGAATACGGTCTTTGGATAAGAAATGGTTTTTGCTGTATTGTTTACTAATTCCACTACTGCCTTCATCAATCATCCTACTAATTTTCCTCTCCCTATTGATTGCTCCTAAAAGATGCACCTGTTTCTCTCCTTCCATACTTCCTAGCATACTATGGATGGAATTATTCACCATATGCTGCTAAATACCCCTTTGTGTAGTTTATTTGGCCACGCAACTATCCAATCCCAAAGATTTGATGATAAAGGAGTTTGGTATTCTAGATGTTTAAGGATGAACTTCCAACATAATTCAACATAGGGGCAGGTAAGTAGGAGGTGGGAAGCTGAATCTACCTGAATTTTGCACATTACACATCTACTTAGGCCTCTGAATCCTAACTTTGATAGCTTGTCCTGAGTTAAAATCCTTCCCTGAGTGGCTAGCCATGTGAATACTCTGACTTTTGGTAGAACACATTTCCCCCAGCATAGTGTGTCTGGCCAGGTTTTCCTTTCCACCCTTTTTTCCTTGATCCTGTATCCAAGCTTCAATTTATATTCTCCATCTACTGAGGCACTCCATCTCAGGATATCTTCCCCTTCACCGATAGGGAAGGTTCTGGCTTCCAATATCCTTTTCAGGGCCTTTTTTTGCATTGCAAGAGTGTTAAGTGTGTCTATGTTTTTCCACCTCCACCTCTTGATTCCATTCTCCCATACAATTTTTCCATAGTCACTTACCTTGTGTCCCCATACTATTAGTTTCTTCCTTGATGGCCTATAGTCCCAGCATATTGTTTAAATTGGCGTGTCCATCCCACAAATCTTCCCAAAATGATGCTTTTCTGCCATTATGGATTTCCCACGAGAAATGCTTGTATATGATATCTCTTCATTCACAAATGAAGTTGCAAATTGCCGATCCTTTTGGTGGGTTGAGTACCCTAACTATGCTTATTGGCTCATTGGAGTCGAGATATTTTCTTCTAAGGGTTCTGACCCATTTATGATTGCTCGTGTACATTTGCCAAAACAATTTGACACCCATAGCTTGGTTCCTTTCCTTTATCTGCCTTATTCCTGATCCACCCAAGACCTGAGGTTTACATACCTTATCCCATGCCAGTAGGAGAACTTTATTTAAGTCCTCTGGTCCATTCCAAAAGAAATTTCTCATAATTTGATTGAGCTGCTCCACAATGCCCTCCGAGATTTTTAGGCTAGACATTGAATAGATAGGGATCACTGCCAGAATAGTTTTAACCAGGATGAGCCTACCCGCTAATGTTAGCCATTTTCCTTTCTAGAGTTGCTTTTTCTTCTTGCAATTACCTACTAATATGTCCCAATAGGTGATGCGATTTGCTCTGGTGAACAGTGGCATCCCTAGAAATCTTCCTGGTAGACTAGCCTTTTTGATACCCAATATTCTTGTGAGAGTGCGTTGAAGGCTAGGTTGGGTATTGAGAAAGAAAACTTCTAATTTTCTCTAGTTGATGGCCTGGCCGGAAGCTTTACTTTAATTATTCAAAAATTCTTTGATTTTCCTTGCCTCTACTCTTGTGGCTAATCCAAAGAGGATGGTATCATCCACGAATTGCTGATGGGTACTTGCTCCTACCCCAGGTCCTGCCTCAATCCCTTTCCAGGAGCCTTCCTCTCTAAGTTGACCTATTTTTCTGCCTAGGATTCTGCCATTATGATGAAAAGGAATGGGGATAGTGGACCACTTTGCCTTATGCCCCTAGAGGAATCAATGAATCCCTGGGCGACAACATTTATTAGGATTGAGAATCTTGGGCCACTTATACAAATTTTAATCCAATCCACTATTTCCTTATTAAAACCAAAACCTAAAAGCATATCTAGCAAGAATTTCATGTCTACCCAGTCATATGCCTTTAGGACATCAAGCTTTAGGATCATGCTAGGTAGTCTTAACTTCCTTGCAGAGTGGATCATTTCATGTGTCACTATTGTCACTTCCACAATTGACCTACTCGGGATAAAACCACTTTTCTCTTCTGAGATGATTTTACTTATTACCATTTTGAGCCTATTGGCAATGTTCTTCTTGATTATTTTGTATATTGTATTATAGAGAGAAATTGGCCTGTATTCCCCCATGCAGTTTGCTTCTTTCTTTTTTGGAATAAGTGCTATGAAGGTATGGTTGATTGCTCCTAGCATTTCTTTTTTCTTTCTTGACTCTTCTATATCTTTGACTAGATCTTCCTTGATTATTTCCCAATATGTCTAGAAGAAAGAGGCCAGGAAGCCATCCAGGCCTGGGGATTTGTATGCTCCTAGTTGGAATGATGCCTTTTTGAATTCCTCCATACTTATGGGTTTAGTAAGTTCTTTATACTCATTCTCTGAGATCAGCTTCGGTATTCTTTTGATGAACTCCTCCCTTGAGCCCACGTCCTCTTGGTCTTCTTTTTTAAATAGTGACTCAAAGTACTTGACTACTTCTTGATTTATTTCCTGAGTAGTTCTGGCAAGGGACCCATCATCTCTCATCAGCTCTAGTATTTTGTTCAAATTTCTTTTGATCAATGTTGAGTTATGGAAGAACCTAGTGTTCCTATCTCCTTCTTGGAGCCACTGTTCCCTGGATTTTTGCTTCCAGTGACATTCCAATCTTGCTAAGGACTCATATTGGGACTCTAATAGAAATTTCTCCCTAAGGTACTCCTCCTGCCCCATACCATTGATTATTTTCTCATTTAAGATTTTGAGCTCATTTTCTATCTTATCACTTTCTTCAAAAATATTTTTGAAATGTTCTTTATTCCATACTCGCAATCTTGTTTTTATATGAGAAAGTTTCTTTTGGAAGGAGTAAAGGTGTGAGTGGTTGCCGATCCAAACTTCCTTCCACCAAATTGATATCTGCTTGAAAAGGCTTGGATCCCTCATCCACATTTTTTTGAATCTGAAAGGAGATCCCCCTTTAAAAAAATCTGGCTAGAGTTCAAGTTGAATTGGGAAGTGATCCAATCCACTCCAGGGAAGAATTGAAGCCTCCAACAAGTTCGTTCCTTGATTCCATTCCCTAGTTAGCAAGAATTTGTCCAGTTTTTTTGCTATTCCAGAGTGGCCCGACCTTTTATTGGTCTAGGTATATATTCCATTCTTGGTATTTATCTCTCTTAACATATTTTGGTCGATAAATTCTTGGAAATCTACTTGAGATCTTATCAAGTTTTGTACTCCACCTTGTTTCTCTGAATTTTTTAGAGTGGCATTGAAGTCTCCTCCAATTATAGTTTTTACTTCTTTTGTTTGAATCAGGAAGGTGGAGATTTCTACCCAGAGGTGTCTTTTGTCTACTGGGGCTATAGGGCCATATACATCGATTAGATTGAGTTCTGAATTTTCCTGATATAGCCGCATTGAGACTACTGTTCAATTCTACTTATTCTCCATGGGTTTACAACATACTGAAGCTGGGTTCCAAAATATCCCTAGCCCCCCAGACACCCCTATTGATTCTTTACAACATCTTTCCCAACCTTTCCACCACTTCAACCTCCTTTCATGTTCCTCCTTACTCCATTTTGTCTCTTGAATTAATAAAATATCTGGCTTATTCCTGTCTATCTGACGCCTGAAATGGAGCCATTTACTTAGGGGGTTTAAGCCCCTAGTATTCCAACTTATGATTTTCATGGTTCCCTAGGAAGGGGAGTCCCTTCCCATTTCTGAGGATTGTTTGGCCTAGTTTAGTTTGACCTTTTGTTGCTCCTGCCATTTTTAGTTTTTCCTTATTGGGCTTGTGGCCTCTTTGGCTGTTTGATTTGATCCTTGGTGTTTTTCTTGCCAAGGGTATTTGTTCGATTCCTCTTTCAACCAATATTCCCTCCTAATATTCTTCAAAGCTTTCAACATAATCCGACTCTGAATCCATACTTCCCACCTCCTGACTTTCCTCCTGGCCTTCCTCAAGGTTCTTGTGGTTATTTAGTGACTTTGTATCTGATGTCTCTTTGGGTACCGCCTTCTAGTTTTCCTCTTTCTCTTTTTTTAATACTAACTGATTCTCCAGCCTAATGTCTATGAGTGGGGAAATCCATCTTCCCACAACATTTCAGCTTCTAGAAAGGTTACATTATCATCTTGAACTGGCCACCAAGTTGTTGGGTTTTCCTCTTGTTGGGGGTCCGGAGGTATCTTCCCTCCTAGCTCAATCTCCTTCGGCCCTACTTTCATTGATTCCACCATTTCTTTTTCAGAGAACTCCACTGATTGTCCCATCTCTATTTTATTATTTTTATTTATTTTTCCCCACACCTTATTCTGTTCTGTTATGCCAATGTTGTTAACCTCCCACTTCTTTGTACAATCTTCCCTATCGTGCTTCAATGATTTGCATATAGGGAATAATTGTAGGTTATCCTCCCTATTCACTTCCTGCCTCCATGAACCTTCCTCGGATATGAGTTATATCTCCTTAGGCACCTCTAACCCCTGAGCTTTTGCTACACAAATTCGGAAGGTCCTTTTCTCCTATCCTCCTAGATGTTGTCTATACTTTGTAGATTGCCTAAAAGTTTACCTATTTCCTCTAGGGTTTCCTCTGGCCAGTACTCCAAGGATAGGTTGTAAAGCCTTACCCACACTGCACTTTCCCCAACCCAGTCCTTCCTTGGGTCAAAATTTGATCTCCATTCTACAGGATGTACTTGGGAACCATCCAGAAAATAGGGCCCTGATTCTAGAGACTTGTTCCTCCTCTCTTGGTTTAGGAGCTTAATCAGAAACCAATTATTCTCCAAGGATTTTGCTGATGTCTCTTCCCCCCAGGTTGTCCTACACCATTCTTCCATGGATCTCCAACATTTTTTCCCTTCTCCCCCCATTTGATAAACATACCAACTTTTTGCATAGTACCACGAATATTCTTAACTACTTCACTAGTGACACTTAGGCTGGGTGTAGAAGATGATATTGACTTACCTTTATTCACCATGCCTCAACTATCTGATGTAGAGCCCTTGGTTTCTTTGGATATTGGGTCTTTAATTAGATTCATTTGGCACCAATTCTTGGTCAGGTCTCTTTTTCATTCCTTCCTTTTACCTGAACCACCCTTTCGATTTTGTGGAGTGTCGTCTCCCACTACTGTTGAATTCCCAACTCCCATCCCATTTTCCTTTCGCAAAGTGGTTAGGTCTCACCCATGGAGGCCCTTATCCCGTCTAAGCCCTGTTTCTCCTTTGCCTTTGATTCACTTCTACCTGTTCCTGATGTTGATAGTAAGGGTGGAATTTATCCACCCAGATACCGTTCTCCAGTACCCATTAGGGCCTATGCATCTCTGGTCCCAAAAAATCCTATCCAATCTTCCATACGTCGTCCAACCCTTATTAATTTTTTCCTTGAATTCTTCAAAGGGAACTGTTCTATCCAATTCCTCGCTCCATTTCTCCTTGTTTCTTACCTCCTTCTCTGATGTCGATTTCCTTTGCTGGCTAATGCCCACTGCTGGCATGTCATGCCTTTGCTTCTTCCTATCACAACTTCTGGTCTCCGCTTTTCTGTCCAACATCCTTCACCGATTTACATGCTTCCGTCTGTTCTACCTTGCATTCTTGCGCCACTTTGCTGGTTTTTTTCGCTTCACCCATGATTTTTCTAATAATTTGTCTATATAAAATTCCTTTTAAAATAATTAATTATTATTGCATGTGCAAGATGAGCTAAATAAATAAAATAAATAAAATAAATAGCTTTATTTATTTAGAGAGGGTGAATAACTATGGAGAAATTAAATAATTATTTAATTTAGGAAATGGAGGATGAATATTTAAATAATTAAAAATAATTATTTAATTTTAGAGGAAAAGAAATAATGAATAATTAAATAAATAGTAATAATTTATTTAATTAAATTAGAAGAATAAAAGTAATTAGTGATGTAATTAAATAAATAAAATTTATTTAATTAATCAAAGAAGAATAAAGGTCAAATGAATTAATTCAATAATATATAGTTATTTAATTAATAGTAGAATATGGAAAATTAATGAATAATTGAATAATTGAATGATTAATAATTATTTAATTATGTGGGAAGATGAAAATTATTGTAAAAATGATGTTCGTAGGCTCAAGCCATTTTTTAGTGTCTACAATAACTATGAAAATGTAGTGTTCTATTATGAATTATAGAAAACTAAAAAACAAATACACGTAATTGAAATCTAAAAAAGAAGGAAAACATAGAAGAACTTGAGATTCAAATTTGAACTAATTTTAGGTAGTCTAGGGTGCCCTACATTTTAGACTGAAACCCTAATTCTAAAAATTATTTTTACAATCTTGAGGTACCTAGTATGTAGCTCCTGTCTTTTAGGATTGGTTGTCAGATCTTTGTTTTTTGATCAAAAAAATGTATATTTTGTGATTTGATGACTTATAAGGTTGATGAACAAATAGACTTCAATCTCTCTAATTCACTTTATATCTAAAATCTACACACATGAAAGGAGGGGAAGGGTTGTGCCATATAGGGGCTTTCCTCAATGAAAGCTCGTGTTGGTATTTCTACCTCTACAATAGAAAAGTTGATGATAAAAGAGAGTGTATCATTTTGAGGGATAGAGGCTAAATGATAAACACGTAATGAATTGATAATTTACAACTCACTACTAAGATCTAATATTCTTGATGGGCTGAAGTTATTCTCACCACCTTCAAGGATCAATTATAACTCGAATTGATTTGTTTTGAAGACCTACAAGTGTTAGTGCTCAAAAATGAAATGCATGCAAAACATGAAAAAACTCATATAAAACTCAACATGATTCTTGAATGATGAAATGATTCTATAATTCAATTTTTTTTTCTCTTGATTGCTTTTAGGACACTTGATTTTCTCAATTATGCTTTAATTTTATTTATTTTATTAATTAAAATGGTGTAAATACCATGTATTTATATGTAATTCTTCTAATTTCCCAATAATTAAATCCCAATGGTCGACAATTAGAATTTGAATTTCAAATAATAAATTACCGAAATTAACATATTTAAATTTGGGTCCAATTGAAGTGGTCTAGGGAATAGGGTTCCCTAGACCAAATCCCTCTTCTGGGATCCAAAGTGTCGAGGGAAATTTTTTAAATGCATGCTTTGATTTTCCAATAAATTTTTAAGGTGGGAATTCATAATCAGGAAATTAGGTGTATAACTAGGTCCAAGCTCTTAGGGGGAGAAAAACCTACTGTGAAATTGTCAAGGGTGATAATTTATGATGCTACATGTAGAAAATAAGATATTACATGATAATCCATCATAATAAACTCATGCAAAAATCAACCCCCTTAAGTACTAGTTGAGCAAGCCAACATAAATATTAGCTAAATGGGTTATGATCCTCAATGAATTTGACATTGAGTGTATAGACTAAAAGGCCATCAAAGGGAAAGTGATTGAAAACTAGTTAGAAAATGCTCCAATTATGACAGATCACCCATTGGAATTGTATTTCCTAGATGATGATATATTCACAATAACCCCTACCTAGACATGGAAGCTTTACTTTGATGGATCATACACTCAACATGGATTATGACACCCCAAGGTTATTGTATGCCGAAATCATATCATTTGGAATTCCCATGTAATTTTTTTTTTGAGTATGAGGTATTAATAATAGGACCTAGAACATCAATATAGTGGCAAATTAAGGAGCTATTTGTGGGTCACATTCTAGTGGCCCAAACCTAGTGAATAAACTCATGAGAATTGGGTATTATTAGACAATAATAGAGCATGACACCCACCAATTTGATCAAGGATGTTAGAAGTGTCAACATCATGGAGACCTTATACATGCACCGGCTTAGGAACTTCAAGAAATTACCACATTATGGAATTTCCAGTTGTGGGGAATCAACCTCATAAGTAAAATCCATCCCCCATCATCTAATGAACACAAATTTAGTATCACAACCACATAATACTTTATAAAGTGGATAGAAGCCATTCCTCTCACCGATATTACTAGAAATAAAATAACTAAGTTTATCCTAAAATATATCATCTATTGGTATGGTATTCTTCCATCAACCATTGTCGTTGACAATGGTTGTCCATTTAAGAAACAATATGTTCCTGAGATCTGAAACAAGTTTCATATCCAACACCATTTATCCACCCCCATTATCCATAAAGTAATGGCCAAGTTGAGGTATCAAAAAGAGCCATAATAAAAAAATACTCAAAAATATTGTTAGTGACATTGATCATGACTTGAATATCCAACTTAACCTTGCCTTGTGGGCCTTTTTAGGAATAATAAAATTATCCTCAACTTCCCACAAAACATCCATTGTCTTGTCAAATATCCTATCACCTAATATGTCATTTAAAATTTTATCATTCAAAATAATTAATTTCCTCACCCTATAGTTATCATCTTAAAAAAAATCACATTCATCATCAGACCCATATGCGAAGTAAGTTATGTCCGGAAGAATACATTATATCGGTAGGAATTAGTTTAGGGTCCCTTCCATGGAATGATGAAGTAAGACAATGTGAACACTATTGAGGAGAGTACATCATATCGAGGAGACTTGTTTTAGTGTCCCTTCGACAATCCGACTGAAACCATATTAGAGACACCTTGACATATCAGAAGGGAATGTTTTGGGGTCTCTTTGATAATTTGAGACATAGACCACCAAGGAAAATATTATTTTAGTTGTGTCAAAATACTATTACTCTGGAACGACTTGTGAAATAATTACACCTTAACATTCAGGAAATAGAAAACAATCTCTCGGACATGATACAACAATATATTGGAGTGACAAAACAAAGTTAAAGGGACAATACTCAACTTATGCACCGAATTTTTTTGAAGGGACTCTAGAGTATCAGAGCGAAGTAGTTCATAGTCTCTTTGAAAACCTAAAAAGGAAAGAGGACATATCAATTGAAAATACGTTGGGGGGAAGGACATATATTGGTGAGAACCAAATACCAGTTCTTTCGATATCCCTAAAGAAAATGAGCAAATGATTGGACTAAGGATTCCATCAAAGGGAAGAATGCATATCAGTGAGACAAAGACACTAGTCCCTTCGATGAAATGATAACATTTATTTCCTTAGCTTTGACAATAGAAAAGGAGAAAGGGTTTAATAAGCCTATAATGGTATTGAAGCAATAAAGGAATATCAAAGAGACTATTTGCAAGGATGAGTTCAAGAGGATACTGTGATATTGGAGTGGAGTTATTTGAAGTCCCTTCAAAATCCCAAAAGACAAAAAAGGCATATTATTGAGAAGGTTATCAAAGGGGAAGACAAATATTGGTTATTTTATAAAGTGAAATTTTAATATTTTCACTAGGGAGTTAGCTGAGTTCAAAATCTTAGAGCGGGTGATTATTTTTACCCAAAGGAAATTTTTATGAGGTGAAAATACATATAGGTAAATGTAAAGTGAAAATCACAAGCGAAATAAGAATAATGATAATCATTAAATTTATTTTCACGGGAAGCAAAGATAAAGGAGATTAAAATTAAAATATTTTAATTTTCCAAAGATAATTAATACAAATTTGCACCAAGTGGATATGCGAAGGGTCATAACCCTTGAAAATATAAAGTATATAAAATCAAAAGAGATATCAACGTGAATCATCATTAGAAATCAATGAATAATAGAACAAAGTACAAGAATAGAAAATCATTTTGAAACAAAGAATTTTGAATGAAATGTAAAATATTTTGAAGCATTTTAATGGAGAAGAAATTATAATCTTGTGGTTGCAATTCTAGTGTTCAATTGTTTGTTGATGTTAATTCATAGAAGTTATCTTGTTGTCTCCAAAGTGGTTTTCCCTTGTTATTCAAATTGAATATATCAATCATATGTTTAATTTGTCAAGATATATTTGCTGCTTTTGTGTGATTCATGTTGATTGGTTTCTGCAAGAAATAATTTAGTTCCTTTCAAGTGATTCCCTTTAATTGGTTTCTTCCAAGAATTAAAATCCTTTTAAATAAACCATCTTAATTGGTTTCCTTCAAGTAAGAATTAAAATCCTTTCAAATAGTCACAGTAACCCGAGGAGATATCACTAGGATTTGTAAGAAGAGCTTGGTAACTAACAACCTTGCATGTTTATACAAGGTATAAACATCTAAAAGTGCCAAAAAATTCAAGTTTTAAGCCAAGAAGGAGGATAAATACATCATTAACATCTTGAATCCATTGCTAAGTAATATAAGGCACTGATCCATGTTAATTTAAACTATATTTCACAAAAATTCATTCATATATTTCTAGTTTTTAGTTATAAAAATAGTAGTAGGAGAAGAAGTAGAAGTTAGTTTTCAAGTTATCTATTTCAAAACCCACATACCATATTAAAGTAGATAAGAAAAACAATTTAATTAAACTACATTCAATCTTCTTAAAAATAGAACAAAGGAAATCACATTCATTAGTAATCAAGATACACCCACCTAGGTCTAGTAGAACCTGAAGTGTAGGGAATTCCAAGCATCTTGGTGGATTCTTTTTGTTGGCCAAAACATTGTTAAATCTGACCATAGAGCCTGCCATACTCTTAGGATTTGTAATTTTCAATTTTGGGAACCATCAGATTGGTGACTCTACTATGGAAAAAACCTAAGAAAACCTAGTAGAAGACCATTTTAATAGAGTCAAGGGTTGGAAAATATAACTCCACAGGTGGAGGAAACCCAAAAGAAAAATTATTCCTCTTTAAGAGAGGTGGCAACTCTAGACAAAAATCTCTGTTGAACAATACATGAGTGATCAATCAAATATTAGATTAGAAAGACTAGATTTCAAGAATCAAAGTATTACAATTATATCCAAAATGGATGGTAAAAGATCTTTGTATAAGGGAAGCCCAAAGAAAAACAATGGAAAATGGATGGAAAAACATGGGTCCCCCCACTTCAAAGATCACTACTAATAAGAAAATGACTATCTCAAAACCATTTGAAATCACAGAAGTACAAAATGATCATAATGATCAAGGAAATATACTTGAGAAATATTTCACAAATAGCCCTATCCATGAAATAGAGTTCCAAAAAAATCAAATGTGGGACCCCCATTCCCTTCAGAAAAATTCTCTATCTAAATCCATTGTAACCTCCAGCCATGACTTCTATGTTCGTGTGGAAGAAAAAATGATACAAAAGAAAAAAGAATATGATGATAGAATAGCACAAAAAAAGGGTGGGAACTCCCAATATGAGTTCATGGATTAGATGAAACCCACAAAAACTCATGTTAGTCCACCCAAAGACAAACAAACTACTTAGGAAGTACAAAAAAATATACAAAAACTATAGGAAGAGCTTGATATGGCCAAACTATTGAAAGAGGAGTGGATGAAACATGAATTATAGAAAATGAATTCTCAATGTGTGACAACAAGTTCAAAGCATATACCTCCCCATAAGTAGGGTGGGTAAGCAAAAAAAACTAATTCATAGGGGTCACACTCTAGAACATAAGTGGTCCTATGATTTCAAAGCCATCTCACAATGTAGTAGGAAATCCAAGCATCACTAATTACGTGCAACAAAATATTCCACCACAAATCCCAAGACCACAAAATATTCCTACAACTTCCCAACCCATGACTAATACTTACCCACCTCTTGGTTAGAAGTATGTCACACCTCATCAACATCACATACCTCAGCAAAATGTGTAGGGTAGTGTATACTCTCACCAAAATGTACAACAAAATGTGCCTCACCATCAGTACCAACAAGGTCCTTAGTATCAAAACTAACAACCTAACCAAAACCTTTATTATAACCTGAGGAATATAACCGTAAATATAGATCAAGGAACACCTAGTGGATTATTCATAAAGGATCAACAAAAGCATTGACATGATATATTAGATAACTAAAAGAGGAGTAAAAAAGAAAAAAAGAAAAAATATGTACCAAAAGAGACAAAAAATTGAGCAGGATAAGATAAAGGACATTGCTAAGCTACAAAATTAGGAGAAAAAATATAAGACAAAAAAGGCAGAACAACTAGTGACCGCCCTCTCATTTGACATAACACAAGCATTATCTCAGATCAAGATGTCAGTTACACTAATAGAAATTATGAAAGTGGATGAATATAGGGATAGTGCCCTCAAACTAATCTCAAATGTACCCAACAAGTAGCAAAACCAGAACAAAAAAAAAAGATAAATCATAAAAAGGTGAAACCAATGTAAATAGTGATGGACAAGAGATCATAAATAAACTTGAGGCTTATATTGGTGACACCTTGAAAAAGAATCCTTCTCAGGTAGATCCATTCTACACTACATTATTGATCAACAATAAATTGGTAAAAACTTGCATGTTCGACTCAAGAGCAACAATAAATATCATGCCAATGGTGGTTATGAAAGAATTAGGCCTATGGGTGGATAGTACGTATGGGAAGTGCTATGTAATGAACAACATATTTGTCCTTGTTGTTGGAGTCATATGGGATGTAGAGTTGAAGTTGGCTTCATACCCTAAAGCCACTTACAAAATTGATATCTCTCTAGTAGACACCCCTCCATATTGTGGCATGTTGTTATCCAAGCAATGGACAACTGCAGGCGGGGGAAATGTCCAATTAGACTTGTCATATGCAACAATACTAGTTAATGGAAGAGAGGTTAAATTGTATAGAGAACCAAGATTTGAACATGTCATAGAATAGTTTGACCCAAATTAGATGAACTATTTTTGTGATGTAGATCTTGGAAGCTTTAGAATTGAAAAATCATAACTAGAATTATAGAACATTGATCGAATTGGTACTATGGCCCACCAAGATGAGCAGGGCATTTGGAAAATGTATTTTGATAGTGCTTGTAGAAAGGGTGGAAATTGAGTAGGAATAGTGTTTATCTCACCAATGGGTAAAATATTCAAATATTCATTCTTACTAGCATTTGAATGTACCAACAACATAGCTGAATATGAGGCCTTGCTATTAGGCATGAACATTGCCACAATGTATGGAATAATTTTTTTAGTAGTATATGGAGACTCATAATTAGTTGTATCACAAGTCAAAGCAAAGTATTCATCAAAAAACAAGACTTAAGCACTAAAAATACGTTGTTTGGGATGCCATAGAATTTTTTGATGCATTCTCAATAGATTGGGTGGAGAGATCTAAACACATAATGGCAGATTTCTTGGCAAATGTAGCCCTGAAAAGGGATGATATTACATTGGTGGGTATAGTAGAATTATAATTTAAGAATAGACATGCGATCCCCGATAACATTTACAATTGGTAAGTATCTAACGATGATGAGGACTTAATTAATCTCAATAAATAGATTTTAATGTATTTGTTGAGGTGGTAGATGGTAAGGAAACTATCTTTGGGAAAGAAGTAGTACATCTTAGAACGAATAAAATAACGAAGGGTTTGGTGGATCTAGAAAGAGTATTTGATGAAAATGATAGATCTCTCCTGAAGCAAACATCGGTGAAACAAAAAGATATTGAGGAGATCAATCTTGGGACTAAAATGGCACCTAAAAGGGTGTATATTGGAAAAAGGATTAGCCCCAAGGTCAGAGAAATTATTATAGCCTTTCTTAGGAAGTATAAGCATGTGTTTTATTGGTCCTATGATGACCTAAAGGCTTATAGAGAGGATCTATTCTAGCATGAAATCCCACTAATTTTAGATGCCAAGCCTTTTAGGCAGAAGCAAAGGCCCATAAATCCTACATTGGCACCCAAAATGCAAGAAGAACTAATGATTCTTTAAGATGGTGGCATTATCAAACCCATTAGACATTATTCTTAGGTCTCAAACTTGGTACCGGTAAGGAAGAAAAATGGAGACATAAGGTTATGTATGGAATTTCACAGCTTAAAAGTTTCATTACTAAAAAAAAATTATCCTCTCCCAAACATGGATGTAATGCTGCAACCCTTTGGTGAAATGGTGGGGCTTCTTGCCTATAGATCCAACAACCAAGGTTCAAACCTCGCGGGTCGCTCTCTACTGCATCAACAATGGAGTTTTCTCACCCTGGTGTTAAGGGGAGGCTCCTTGGTGAACTGGTGGGGCTTATTTCCTGTAGTGCCAAAAACCAAGGCCCAAACCTTAATATCTTTTTTCTCGAATCCCATACCAATATTTTGGGATCAATCCCACTGACCTCCTTATTTTAACCAAGGCCCAAACCTTAATATATTTTTATTTAATAAATCCATAAGTACAGGTGCCTCACATTGCAACTCACATAGTCATGATGGAGAATTCGGGCGAGTACTTTAGCTAACTTGTTTTTTGGTATGCGTAGGTACAGAGGAAGGATTTTTCATAGCATGTCATGCAATAATTACATGGAGGTGGGCGAAGTCCAAAATGTTTTGGCAGCTAAAAGTTTTTTGGCTAAAATTTCTGATTACTAATCCAAACTTGCATATGCCCATGTTATAGCTTCTTCCTAAAATTAGCTAGCTCGGGTATGTGTTTGTTTGTACGACACAAGGTGAAAGTAATTATATTTTGGTATGCTAAGCTTGTCCCAAATATTGAGGCGAAAAGATACCCATATATTTTCATCTTCCATGTGAATTGATTATAACTTCTTTTTCAAGCTCATGTATGTGATCTCGATTGCTCTCTTCTTTAAAACTCAGACTAAATAGCTATGAAGATGTGAATTCATTCTAATCTAAGCATTGAGATTATTCGATTGCATAGAGAACTTCAAAAGAAATGGAATTCTTTCCAAGGAATTACAAAGTCCCCTTTCAAGTTCGTGATTGGGAGCTGCCAATTGCGGAAGAAGTCAGAGAACCGAAGCTGCGTTTGGTTTTTAAAGACCACTATGAAACGTTTAAGAAGAATGTCAAAAGAATTATGGGCTCGCATATAATAAGGCCATTAGTAAAGCATGTAATCTACCCTTCCCAAATCTTGTCTTTTTTCATTTCTAACATGATGGATTTGACGCAAGATGTTGAGGCCATAGAAAAATTGGTAAGGAAGGTAGTAAACGAATATTTAATGCAATGGGATCTCTTCGAAAAATCATGCTAGGCATATGATCTGTGGAAAGGACAAGGGTATGTGGGGGATTTTTTCCCATGACATTATCTAAACCGCTAGGTTTACCAGAAACTATTAATCTCCATTGTCAAGTCTTTTTCTCTGCAAGAGTCGACATTCATGCTGGTGACATTAAGAAGGTTTGCAAGAGATTTCAAAGGTGGGGTTGCTGAAAAAACAAGGGAAAAAGTGCAAGAAATTATGGCCTTGTTAGCCCACCAGCATGAGCCCCTGCAACCAACTGTCTTAAGCTCCCCCCATCCAAAGACAACTTCGGCTGGCAATCAATTTAATCTTGGTTTGCATCCTGGTTCTCTTCATCTTCAACAAACCAGTGTTCCAGAATTTGAACCTATGGCTTAGGGTTTCTGGGTTAATCAGAATTTGGGTTCTTGGAAAACAACTCAGTACGTAGGTGGCCAGTGGCAAGAAGCCCCGCAAGTTGGTGGTCAAGGGCATGCAGTTCCACTAGAGGGAGATCAATGGCAAGCTGCTCTGCATGTAAGGCAACCTTTGGCACAAGGTATTTGGAATAATCAAAATTTGGGGATTCGGCAATCAGATTATCTTGAAGGTGGCCAATTGCAAGATGCCTCACAAGTAGGTAACCAATGGCAAGAAGCTACACAAGAGGGTTCCCAATCATCAACAGTCATAAACAAGGATGGCAGACCTGAGTCATGCCAAGTAATCAATCTAAATGAATTGCATTGTGATTTGAATGAAGAGCTGGGGAAGCATGGACAAGATATGTTACCTCATGTAGCACATGAATTACTACCAGGCAAAGATGGAGAGGTGGTTTCTAAAAAGCAAAGGATGGCTAATACTTACAATCAAGGAGTCCAAAAGCTTCCTATCTGGTCTATGGTTAACCAATAGGAGGGTGAATCTAGTGATTTCACAGAGATTGAATAGTAAATCTTAGTGTCATTCTTTTTAGTTGTGTTGTTAGTTTATGTTTACTAGGAATAATGTTATTAGTAAAAGACTGATTTTGGGAGTAATAGGCTTAGAGAAGTTTAATGTGCCTAATTTTGTGAGTAATAGGCTAGATGCCTAGTTGTATTACATGATTTTTTTGTGGTACAAGAAACTGGATAGGACCAATATGAACTTAATGTAATATTTCACTATTAATAAATATATATAGGCATAATGCCTTTTGCCTAAAAAAAAATTTGCTGCAAAGGCTGATAGGTTGTGAGCTATTGTCTATGATGGATGGATTATTAGGTTACAATCAAGTAAAAGTTAAAGAATTAAAATAGTATAGAATTGCTTTCACCACACCTTGGGGGACATATGTGTATGTAAGAATGCCCTTTTTCCTCACAAATGTGGGTGCTACATTCCAGAGGGACATGGATGTAGCCTTTGATAATATGAACAATACCATAATGGTAGTCTACCAAGATAACTTGACAACATATTCCAAAAGGGCAGAAGACTGCTATGTTGAACAAGATAACTAAGAGGGGGGGGTGAATCGATTGTCACCAAATTTAAATGCCTTAACCATTTACTAGAACTAAATCCACATACAACATAAATGATTCATCTATAAATGCAAAAAGTGAAAGTCATCACATAAACACAGTAACACCAGATTTATGTGGAAAACCCAATGAGGGAAAAACCACAGTTAAGGATTAGCTCACACTATAGAGAATATCAAAACTGATTACAAAAAGGATCACTTCTTAGAATAAGGCTCACTTCCTGGAATAAGGACTCATTGTCCATAGGGCTACAACCTAGATGTCTCACTGCCATAAAGATACAAAAGTGATGGCTTACCACCAAAAGTGAACTGATGAATTACACCTTTCTTGTGCTGGATTAAGTTACAAATGAAGCTCGGTAAAAGTAGTACTATATATCAATAATATCTCAATATTTCTTCTTTGATCACACACTTATTGTCTTCGCTTGCTTCGCTTATTCTGATCTATTGTATTTACATCCTTTTCTATCTCTATGTCCTTCTTGCATAACTTCACATCCATTCTATGTTTTGGAGAGACGTATATGCGTATATATATGTATCTTATTCACCAATTAGGTCAGCCGAACATCCATAAAGTATTGCACACACTAAGTCAGCCAAGATCTTCAAATATCTAAATCATGGTTTGTCACATGGTAGGAACCAGACCTAAAAACCAACATATTAGACCACATATAATGGTCATATTCAATGGGAAACAACTTCTGGTAAATGAGTCATACATATAGTATTGCATTGAAATCAATGACAACCTGCTAACATTAATGACAACCATTTGATGCAATCTTCAATCTGCAACACACTGTATACACCTAGAAAAGATCTTCATCAAACAACTAGAGTATGGCATATCCCTAAATCCAAAGAAGTTCCATTTTGCTATGACAAAAGGATAGTTGTTGGGACATATAGTTTCAAAATATGGAGTAAGGATTGATCCTGAATGAGTAGAAACTATTGATAAGATTCCCATCCCAAAAATTGTAAAGGCCATATAGTCTTTCTTTGGAAAAATTAACTTTGTTAGGAGGTTCATTTCAAATTTTGCTAAGATTGTAAATCCAATTTGAAAGATATTGAAGAGAGGTTCAAAGTTTGACTAGATAGAAGAAGACATTGATGCAATATTTGTGTCAATATATAGAGAAATTAAGGAAGCCCCTATATTGAAATCCCAAGACTTTGATAAACCATTTCAAATATTCTCCTTTGCATCATTTCATACAGTTACAACTACAATGTTATAGAAGAATAAATAAGGGTATGAGTAGCCTATCTCTTTTTTTAGTAAATCACTTCAAGGGAAAAAATTGAAATATGATATCATTGAGAAGCAAGCCTATAAATTGGTAAAGGCAATCAAGGTGTTAAAACCTTACTTGGTAGGGGCATAAGTAATTTCATATGTACCAAATGCTATAATTAAGGATGCTTTTTCCACAAACAAAAGTCATAGGGAGAAGGTGTAGATGGATAAACAAAATTCAAGAGTTCAATATTAATATTCAAATTACCAAATGAGTGAGGGGACAAGGATTAGAAAAATTGATGACTGAGTCCAATTTAGAAGCAACACATGTTTGAAATGTGGAGGGAGAAGAAAAGTGGGTATCAAGCATTTAGCACATGTCCTAGTACAAAAATATATTATACTATCTCAAATATATGAAGTGTCTTGATGGCCTGAATAATAATTAGAATTGTTTTTTTAAACTTCAAGCATTGAAATATGACTTTGTGGCTGGAGACTTATATTGGAAAAATAAATATGGTATCTTATTGTTCTGCTTAGATGAGACACAAGTAGAGTGAATTATAAAGGAGATACATGAAGGTGTGTTTCGAGGGCACTTCTAAAAAAAAACCATTTCCAATAAGATACTGAGAGTAGGTTACTACTAGCTAAAGTCTTCAATGATGCCCATAGATATGTAAGAAAGTGTGAAGCAAGTCAAAGGTTTTCTGGAAAACTAAATTATCAAGGAGCCTTACCATTAAGACCCATGTAGATTGAGGCCCCTTTTCATTAGTGGGGAATTGAATTTATAGGAGAGATTACATATAGGTCTAGTGGTGGACATAGATGGATCTTGGTTGCTACTGATTACTTTACCAAGTGGATTGAAGCAATACCAACAAAACAAGCCACTAAAAAATTTGTGATTAATTTTCTATTGTAAAACATCATCACTAGATTTGGGGTTCCTATGAGGCTCATCACACATAATGGCATGTGCTTTAGGTCTGATGAATTCAAGAGGTTTTGTGACTCATATGGCATCATGATTTCATATGCATCACCATACCATCGTCAATTAAATGGAAAAGCATAGTCTAGCAATAAAAGCATCATGAATATAATCAAAAGGATGTTGGATAATAATAAAAAGGCACAAGATTCTAAATTGAGACTAGCATTATAGGCAGATAGAATCATTGTCAAGAAGGCCACTAGAAAATCCCCTTTTGAAATGGTGTATAGAGCCCAAACTAGAATCCCAATGCATAATCTCTTACCAGTCCACAAATTTATTTTACAAGAAGATATGGATATCCCTGAACCCATGGAAGAGAGGATGGAACAATTTTCTAAACTTAAGGAAGTCAAATCCCAAGCATAAGAGAAGAATGAAAAAGTATAGTTACAGATGAAATATTTGTTTTACAAGAGGGAAAAAGATAGGAAATTTAAGATTGATGAAATGATTCTTATGTGGAATGACAGAATCTAGGATAAAGGAAAGCATGGGAAGTTTGAAGAACTATGGTTGGGCCTGTTTGTCATCACTGGAAAGTGTGGTGAAGACTCATACTACCTGCAAAACATGATTGATGAAAATCAGGAATTTCCAGTGCATGAACAATTCCTAAAATACTTCTTCTCTTAAAAGTATTATTTTCCATGCACAGTAGTTTAGGATTTTCCACTTTTAATTTTTATTTTTATCATATCCACCATTGGTTTGTGTCCCAGAGAAAAATTCTAGATTCTTGCAATGAGCTAATAGCCATTCATCCCCAACCAGAGCCATTGTTAGGACTAATAAAATTGGCCTCAACTTCCCACAAAAAATCCATTGTCTCATAAAATATCCTATCACCTAATATTTCATCTAAAAATTTATCATTCAAAATAATCTATTTACCTACCCTATAGTTATCATCTTAAAAAAAATTGCATTCATCATCATACCCATATGTGAAGGAAGTCACATCGATAAGAATACATTATATTGGAGGGAATCGGTTTAGGGGCCGTTTGACGAAATGATGAAGTGAGACAATGTGAACACTATTGAGGAGAGTACATCATATCAAGGAGACATGTTGTAGTGTCCCTTCGACAATCCAACTAAAACCTTATCGAAGACACCTTGACATATTAGAAGGGAATTAATGTTTTGGGGTCTCTTCGATAACCCAAGAACTAGACCACCAATGAACATAATATTTTAATTGTGTCAAAAGAATATTACCCTAGCATGACTTGTGGAATAATTACACCTCAACATTTAGGAAATAGAAAAAAATCTCTCAGACATGATAAAACAATATATTGGAGTGACAACAAAAATTCAAAGGGACAATACTCGACTTATGTGCAAAAAGAGTTCGAAGGGACTCTGGAGTATTAGAGCGAAGTAGTTCATAGTCTCTCCAAAAAATCAAAATGGAAAGATGACATATCAATCAAAAAGACATTGGGGGGAAGGACATATATCATTGAGAACCAAATATCAATCCGTTTAATATCCCTACAGAAAAAAAGAAAATGATCGGACTAAGGATTCCATCAATGTGAAGAATCCGTATCGGTGGGAAAAAGACATTGGTCCCTTCGATGAAATGATAAAATTTATTTCCTCATCTTTGACAATACAAAAGGAGAAAGGGTTTAATAAGCCTGTACAGGTATTAGAGCAACAAAGGAATATCAAAGAGACTAATTGCAAGGATGAGTTCGAGAGGATACTGTGGTATTAGAGCAGAGATATTTGAAGTCCCTTTGAAATCTTGAAAGATAGAAAAGGCATATTATTGAGAAGGTTATCAAAGGGAAAGAAATATATCGATTATTTTGTAAAGTGAAATTTTAATATTTTCACTAGGAAGTGAAAGCATTTTCACCAGGGAGTTAGCCGAGTTCAAAATCTTGGAGCGGGTAATTATTTTTACCCAAAGGAAATTTTTATGAGGTGAAAATTCATACAGGTAAATGCAAAGTGAAAATCACCAGCGAAAGAAGAATAATGATAATCATTAAATTGATTTTCACAAGATGAAAAGATAAAGGAGATTAAAATTAAAATATTTTAATTTTCCAAAGATAATTAATACAAATTTACATTAAGTGGATATGTGAAGGGTCATAACCCTTGAAAATATAAAGTATATAAAATAAAAAGAGAGATCAATATGAATCATCATTAATAGAAATCAATGAATAATAGAATAGAGTAGAAGAATAGAAAACCATTTTGAAACAAAGACTTCTGATATGAACTGTAAAATCTTTTGAATCATTTAAATGGAGAATAAATTATAATCCGGTGGCTACAATTTTGGTGTTCAATTGTTTGTTGATGTTATTCATAGAAGTTATCTTGTTGTCTCCAAAGTGGTTTTCCCTTGTTATTTAGATTAAATGTATCAAGCATATGTTTAATTTGTCAAGACACATTTGCTACCTTTGTGTGATTCATGTTGATTGGTTTCTGCAAGAAAGAATTAAATTCCTTTTAAGTGATTCCCTTTAATTGGTTTCTACCAAGAATTAAAATCCTTTTAAATAAATCATATTAACTAGTTTCCTTCAAGTAATAATTAAAATCCTTTCAAATAGTCACAGTAACTTGGGGAGATATCATTGGGATTTGTAAAAAGAGCCTCGTAACTAACAACCTTACACGTTTATACAGAGTATAAACATCTGAAAGTGCACAAAAATTTGAGTTAATGCATGAAGGAGGACACATACATTATTCACATCTTGATTCCATTGCGGAGTAGAATAAGGAACCGATCCATTTTAATTTAAACCATATTTCACAGAACTTCATTCACATATTTCTAGTTTTTAGTTATAAAAATAACAGTAGGAATAGAAGTAGAAGTTAGTTTTCAAGTTATATATTTCAAAACCCCCATGCCATATTGAAGTAGATAAGAAAAAACCAGAACAAAGGAAATCACATTCATTAATAATCAAGGTACACCCACATAGGTCTAGAAGAACTTGAAGTGTAGGGAATTCCAACCATCTTGTTGGATTCCGCTCGTTGGCCAAAACTTTGTTAAATCTGACCATAGGTCCTAACATACTCTTAGGATTTGAAATTTGCAATTTTGGGCACCAACAGGCCTATTACATCGCCATTTGCACACCCACATGAGCCACCCATATTCACTAGTCTTTAGAGCTATAAAATTTTTACCTATTGAGGTCGAGCTCCCATCACTCAGAGTTTCTCTACATCATATCATTAATGATGAATAATACAAAGTTTTCATACTACATGACTTAGAATTGCTACACAAAAGGTGTCTCAATACACTCAGTCACCTACAAGCTTGTCAAACTTCCCTTCAACATAGCTATAATAAGAATTATATCTCACATAATTTTGATGTAGGATACTTGGTACTTAAGGAAAATCGAAAGAACCAACAAGATCATGAGAAGAAAGGGATGAATCTAATTGGCTAGGACCCTTTGTTATCACAATAACTTATGAATTAGGAGCATACCAACTTGCCACACCTGAAGGAGAATCACTAGACGAGGCTATCAATAACATTCACCTAGAGAAATTATTTACATGATCCTTAGAACTTATCTTAAGTGAAAAATATCAAAAAAATTATAAATAGAAAAATATCAAGAAAAGTAAAAATAAATAATATGTCCTCTGGTGAAAATCACTTTGGTGGCACCTTGAGTAAGTAGCATGGTGAAAACTTGTTTATAGGCGCCATGTGTAGAAACCAACCTCCACCATTTATTAGTGCCTTCATCCAATCTATCCAATAAAATATTTTTCATACACTTATCACCACTATCATGACTTGATACTAGTTGATAGTAGGGTCATCCATATCATCTTAAGACACCACCTCATAATAAATCCATGACACCCATCCCATTAATTTAACAAATCCTTTACCTAACTTGGGGAATCTTGTCTAGATCCTTAATATTAGTATGAAAGGAAAAAAAATTAATAGATACCATAGCAACATCTCACACTATTCATAATAAACAAATCCATTCATAAACATCCCATAATAAACCCACATTAAACTCACCCACCATAACCATAAAAAAATATCCATTACCTAGATGAAAGATTTAAATAAAAAACTATGCAATACCCAGAGACATTGAGCATTCATGAAGCAATCATAAATAAGATACTCTTGCTAAGCTATCTACAACCTATTGATCAATTTCCAGATCTACTTTACACATCTTATCTAACAAATCATTCCTTAATGGATGCATCCCTCCTACAATAGGCATTATCCACTTTGAGAAAATATCTTTTGGAAAAAAATCTAATAGTTGTTGATCTATTTTTTCCTTGTGTCTTTTAATTGTTTGATTTATCTTATTGTCCTATTCCAATGTTCCTCAAGGATATTTAAAAACTGATTAGAGTCCAAGAATTGGGTAAGGTCATTGATTTTGTATGCTATGTTTGTGGAATGTTCTTAAGACTTGCTATGATAGGTGTGAATGTATAAAGTTGACTGATCAAATAGCATCAATTAAACCAAAATAACTAAGAAAATGATTAATTAACTACACAATCCAATAAAATTGTTCATTAATCTCAATTAGAATTCAAAATCATGAAAGAACAAGACAATTCAAATGAAATTATAACTAAGAGATGCAAACCTCAACCCCATTATGGGATTATTCTCAAATTGGATGTAGAGTGCTCAATCCAAGAAAAATCTATGATGTTGTAAAGAAAACTAATGAAGGAATGAGCTCAAATAACTTACAAGTGCTCTCAAATTGATCAAGCTGGACAATTAATTCAAGAGAGTAAGTTTTCTCAAAGCTTGTGTATCCTTGTTCATGGAAAAGGCTTGCTATTTATAGATTTTTGAAATTAGAATCAATGTTGAGGATACAAAATTCTATTCAATGGATGCAATTAAATGAGAGAAGTGAACATGGATCAAATATTAGATCAATGGTTTGAAATCCATGAGAGACTCAATTAATTCCCTAATTTTTAGGAATTATGTTGGAGAGATGTTGGAGATATTTCCATTTGGAGAAAAATATTTAAATTTGAAAAGAGAATATTCCATGGGAATATTCATTGTGCAAGTTGAGAGAAGTTGGAGAATTAAAAGAAATTAGCTAATTAAACAATTAATGGAAATCATTTAATTGTACAAGTGGATGAGATTAGAGGTTTTAATTAAATAATTATGAATTATTTAATCAAAGTGTGATTAATGATAATTAATTAAATAATTTACATTATTTAATCAAATGAGAATGGAATTAGTATGAAGAATAATGAATTAAGTAGATGAATTTAATTAATAGAAGAAAAAGGTGAATTTAACTAAATAATTGACATTATTTAATTGAATGGATGAAATATATGAAATAGACTAGAAATGGTGTTAGTAAGAAAAATCAAGTATGCCATATCATGAGAAATTTTTTAGGTGTCTACATTTTTCCCCTTTTTGAAGCAATGCACCTGTTATGTTGTATCAAAGAACTGATGTTGCTTAAATCAAAATTAAATTTTTTCTTGATTTTTCCTGATGCCCCAATATGCCCTAGTAGAAATAAATAACTACTAGTATAATACCCCCTTGAGATTTTGAGTGGGAAAGATCGATTTTTGGTCAGGCTCACGATATTATTACAAGATTAGTTCAACTGCATAGAGGATAAAACATAAGCCTAAAAAATTGATAAAACACTTATAATAGGCTACAAAACTCAAAGATGAAGATGCAAGGTCAAAAAACTAAGTTTCCACCATGCACTTAGGTAAAAAAACCTAATTTACCATGCATATCTAGGAGCTTGGAGTAAATTTCAAGCTCATTTGTACATTTGAGTTTGAGAAATTTGAGTGATTTCAAGAGAGACCTTGTAGAGTAGCTGAAAAAATGGCAAATCGTGTGCTTCCCCTACATTGCACAGATCGAGTTCATGAGTTCCAATGGCCAACCAATGCAAGACCACCAGTATGTACCTCTAAATTTTTTTCTTCCATTCTTTCAAATGTAGCTAAATGTAGGTTTCAATATGGTAGACAAATGCATTGCTATTTCAATGATATAGTTGTTTTGATCAGTGAAACACTTGCACTAGAGCGTTGCTTCAGAGAAATTGCACTGGGATTTAGTATACTTCAATGCACTTGTAGACACACACATGAACTTTATTTTGACATGCCAAAACACTTACAAAATTTTAGACCAATGCACTTGCACAAAACTGAAATGCACTTGCAATACCACCACACACTTGATTTTTGGTGACACACTTTCCAAATAGTAATGTATTTGCTAGCTTGACAAAGTGACACACTTGTATAAAAGCTCACACTTTCACTTTTAGGGTTCCAGACTTAGATGTTTTCTTTACTTTTTAGCAAATTAAACTTGTGCACATTGTACGTACATGAGAGCTTTCGTCCATTCCTTTCTCATGAGAGGAGACCTAGGATTCTGGGGTGGTTGGCTAGACTTGAGGAAGAGGATGAAGAGTTCTTGGGTGCCATAAATTTATACTACATTACATATATGCCAGAGATCTAGACCCACCTAGCGATGATGACCACACTAGTGGAGAAGGGGCATTCTGAGACTTCATATTTTCATCTTCCTATAGGCAAGGTGATGATTACCCTCAAGGATGTCTAGTGCATCTTGTGAGTTCCTATGTAAGGAGACAAAGTTATTTATGATGCAAAACTTGGCTTGGCTGCTATGTTATGAGTACTAGGAGTTAGGGTGCTGGAGGTAGAGAGCTATCAAATTGATTTGTAGAGGCATCACAGATGTGCCAATGACTTGAAATTAGTTATTGCAGGACTGATCATGGGAGTCTTAGTTACTGACAAGTGCAACCGAGGATTCAACATCGGGTAGGGTGTAGTCCTAGAGGCCATGGTGGAGGATGTGCACAATTATGTGTGGGGTCTATCTATTTTAGCTACACTATACCTTAACATGCATTAGGTGGTTTATATGAGAGGGCATAACTTATTTGTTGGAGTGACACTGCTACACATCTGGGCTTGGGAGCACATTTCCATGCTTCGTCTAGTGATTTATTTTAGAGATATCGATGAGGAGGACCTAGTGGTATATAGATATGCTAGTATGATCACACTTCACCATTCAAAAGTGATAGGTATAGCCTACTGGAGGAGAGTCTTGGATGATATGATCGTATTTAGGTGGAGACCTTGGCTATAGGCACAACCTTGGGACAATAAACAAGATCAAATTTTATATGCTCAATAGTGAAAGGAAGAAAATTGTTGTTTCTTATGGTTTAGGACATAGAACAACAATCTTCTACACTCTCATTCAAGGAAACCCTATAGATCTCAATCCAAGGATGAAGTAGGAGAAATAGATCTTGCAATAGGGTGTCCTAGGGTATGATTAATGACTAAAGAGCGGTTCACCACCAAACTAGGGCTTGGAAAGACAAATAACATGCAAGATCAAATATGAAACCTAATGATATGCAAAGCTTCACAAATGACCTAGAAATGGATGCAAAATAGAATAGAAATTTGAGAAATTAGAATTTGTGTACTTGGAAACCTATCAGAGCTTGAATAAAGACTTGAAATGTTGAAAAAACTAAAATTAATGAAAAATGAGACTCATATGCTAGTCTAGGTGACTTAGTCCCAGATTAGGGTTTTTGGGTAGGAACAAAAATTTGGAAGAGTTATGTCTAGAATTCTTGAAATCACCAAATCTGACTGGGGCACTCATATGATAGAAGTGGCGTATCAATTTAGTTTGAATTTTTTCAGAGAATTTGGATCTGAATCTACTCTTAAATCTCTACTCTACCTTCTCAACCTAGTTTTTGGGTCTGAAATGATTTTTTTTGCTTTGTAGATGTTCTCCAATGATCTTGTAAACAAGGTGACAACTTGAATGAATTTGAACACTTGGAAACTTCTTTCCAATCTTGCTCTTCAATATGTATTCAACCTAGATCTGCAAATCAAACACTAAAGAGAGGGAAAACATGTTGTTTTGTAAGTGGAAAGGGGTTTACCTTTGTCAAACCCCATTTTGGTGATCAAACCTTGTAATGAAATCAAATAAGATAAAGGAATGATGAATGAAAAAAATGTAATGTTGCAACTAACCAAACCCTAGCAATAAAGTGCTACAAAGATGTATGAAGTGGCTCCAATCGATGTAGATATTGACTCTTACTTGAATAATATGGATCTTGAATTGAATGCTAGCTTGAATTAGAAAACCCTACATCACAATTATTAGCTCAAAAATAAACATGATGCATGATGATGTTGACATGATGCTTGATACTTGAATGATGCTCAAAAACACCTAATAATAAACTCTTGAAGGATCTTGAATGCTCTTGTAAACACTTGAATGCTCTTGTGAGCTCAAATTTTCTATAAGGATGCTCATTCAACTTGCTAGGTCACTTGATTGCTTGTTAGGATGAAAATGAGTGAAATAACCTTGTATTTATACTTGTTTATGCCAAATTACCCAAAATTACAACACTACAAGCCAAAATCAGATCTAGGAGGATAAAATCCCACCACGAATTTGAATTGAATTTGATTTTGGGCCACATGGGACTCATACACTAGAAGCGGCATATGAGTCCCATTAGGCTAGGCTATGGGACACATTTTCCAAGAAGACCCATACACCCAAGGTGGCGTATGAGTCCCAAATCACTAAATCTAGGCCATACAATCCAAAAACACTTGAATTATGATTGGATGCTAGTTTATGTTGGGATTATCCTAAAAAGGATACATTAATTAAGGCTTGTGGATGCAAAAAAAGGCTAATTAAGGCATAAAGAAGCCCAATTAATTAATGAAACCCTAGATTAGTGTGAAAGTGTGGTACAACACTTTACAACACCCTAAATAAGGTATAATTAAGTCCATTTAGTTCACAAGAGCCCAAGACATAATGTGAATGTGTTAAGTACATTATAACACTAAATCAAGGCAACATCAAGCTCAATTTTATGAGGGACCAAACAAGTGTGAAAATTTCACATATGAATTTTTTTGACACTACATTTAGCCCCCAATTTAGTGAGAGGATGAACTTTATTCAAACTCACACTAAAGTAGATGAGATCACATAAAGAGGGATTCAATCATACCAATGCTAGTGGGATAGGAAAAATTTGAGCAAGAAGGTTGTGCAAGCCCCTAGGATTGAGGTCCTATAGTAAAATAACATAGGCACAAGAGAACACACCTAGGAGCAATAAAAAGGCACAAGCATGCACTGCCAAAGAAAAGGACAAAAGAAAAAGTAAAAGAAGGGTGGATCAAGCCTCAACCATTTTTCTCGCATGTTGTGGATCGGATCTAGTCTGTTTCTCCAAAAATGCACACTCACTCTAAGGCACTAGAACTCTAGGCTATCCATTGGGTGAGTATCCAAAGAGGTGAGACACATACACACTTGGTTGGTATGCACTCAAACACACAAGGAAGTGGCTATGGGAAAGTCATGCCTAAGTTCGGCTTCCCATTCAACTAGACCAAAGCTATACCTCCTACTAACTTTGATAAGGTGCCACACAACAATGAACTTCAAGCTTCATGAGGCAAGAAAATCTTCGTATGCTTGATACTCATGAATAAACAAGATGGCTCTACAAGCAAGCAAAGTGTGTTATGCAAGGTGGCCATATAATTGAAATTGAAAATGTAAAATAATGTAAATAAAATTTGAAGAAGCCTTGCTTAATCCATGTAAGGTATTTAACTTAGGGAAAATTGTGCCTAATGTATCCAAGAGATGACCAATCAAAGAATAGAAGACTCACAACTAATGGGATGTAGTGTGTCACATCAAGACACCAAGAGGAATAGAAAATTCTAAGAGAGATCACGCTCTTGAAGGAAATCACACCAAATGTCACCACAAAGTGAAAGGCACATCGCATGAAGTAAGAAGACTACAAAATGAAACATGAAATGGAAAATAATAATGCCAATGTATGCCCCCACTTTAAAGGAATTGCTAAACACCATGCTGTGAGAAATTACTTTAAAGTAGCCAATGATAAATGCTAACAAGAAGGAAGACATGAGAGCTTACTTGGAAAGCCCTATGCCAAGTGACATGTTTCCAAATAAAGCTACGTCATGAAAAGGAAGGGGTTGCCCCTAAAAATGAAACTCAAAACAGATGAGGATTTATGGATTTAGGTTCAATATGTTCTTGCTACAATATTTTTATAGAGAGCTCAAAACTTCCACCATTCCCCAAATACTCATAGAACTAGAAGAATGACACAAATAGAGCGAAAACAAAGAAAATCCTTTTGGGTCAATATGGAAGAGACATAAATGTATCGATGCCTTGCATCATCCCCAAAAGGAAAACACAAGAAAAATTAAAAAGATAAAGGAAAAGATTTTGGGTCAACATTCAAGAGACATGAATGTCTTGATGCCTTGCGTCATCCCTAATAGGAAAATACAAGACAAAGAAAAGATAGAATTACGACATAGAGAAGAATGTAGATAAAAATAGAGGAATTTTACAAAGAGAGAGATACATCAAAAAAAATAGTATGGGGGATCACATCACACACATGTAATCATACAATAGAAAAAAATAATGCAACAGACTAGTTAGACACAGGCAAGTCAACCTGTTAGTAAGTTGTCTACATCCCAATTGTGTTCATCGTATACAAAAGGCAGACAACTAGCCAAAGGGACAATAGTAAGTTCCAAAATAGGGTCACCACCACGTTCAACACTCTTCCTAGGAGAATTATCTTGTAAGCTCATGGAAGAAGAAAACAATGTGTTCAATTCATTATGCACCTCTTCATCTATTTTAGCAATCTCCTCATCGTCATCTAAATTAATCACAATAGGAGGTCAATTGATAATTCCCAAAGAAGGTTTTAGCTCTTGTTGCAGTTGCAATATAAGATCCTTTTGTTTTAGTGAAGGGGGGATTCATCGTGCATTGATTCAGTTAGGTTTGGATTTTTATTTTCTTTGTTTGTTTCTTCATTTAACCTTTGAGCAAGAGCTCGACGCTTATGCACATAGTCTCTAGCATGTCTATTTATTTTAGTACAACTTTCAAGTTGTATTTGTGTAGGAGCGGGTTCATCAACCATAGGTTTATTTTCTTCTATAAGGGACAAATGAAAGGAACCATGGAAGGTTGTTCAACCACTTTCTCTTTAGCTTTGTAAACCTATTTTATTTTAGGAGGCGTGATGAGATTGTTTTCATTATCTCTTGGTCTTTTGTAGGAAATAGGCAAACAATTTGTCTTAGGTTGATCTTGGTTGCTTGGAATGTCTTTAGGTTCAATCATAGTTTTTTAAATGATAGGAGGCTCAATCATGGGTTGAGGCATGTTTTTAAGGGATAGTTTTGCTATGTATTTCACCTTGAAAGAAAGAAAATTGTTGTTGCTTATGGTTTAGGACATAGAACAACAATCTTCTACACTCTCATTCAAGGAAACCCTAGAGATCTCAATCCAAGGATGAAGTAGGAGAAATAGATATTGCAACAGGGTGTCCTAGGGTATGATTAATGAATAAAGAGGGGTTCACCCCCAAGCTAGGGATTGAAAAGACAAATGAAATGCATGATCGAATATGAGACCTAATGATATGCAAACTTCACTAAAAGACCTAGAAATGGATGCAAAACATAATAGAAAACTAAGAAATCAGAATGTGTGCACCTAGATACCTGTAGGAGCTTGAATGAAGACTTGAAATGATGAAAACACTAAAATTAGTGTAGAATGGGACTCATATGCTAGTCTAGGTGATTTAGGCCTAGATTATGGTTTTTGGGAAGGAACAAAAATTTGGCAGAGATATGTCTAGAACTCCTGAAATCTACAAATCTAACTATATTGGGACTTATAATCCAAAAGTGGCATATCAGTCTAGTTTGTCTTTTTTGGAGAATCTAGATCTGAATTTTCTCTTCAATCTCTACTTTGCCTTCTCAACCTATATTCTGGATCTAAAATGAAAAAATCTGCTCTGTAGATGTTTTCCAATGATCTTGTAAACAAGGTGACAACCTGAATGACTTTGAACACTTGACAAATTCTTTCCAATCTTGATCTTCAATATGTCTTTAACCTAGATATGAAAATAACACACTAAAGAGAGGGAAAAATGCTGATTTTCTATTGGAAAGGGGTTTGCCTTGGTCAAACCTTGTTTTGGTAATCAAACCTTGTAATGAAATCAAATAAGATAAAGGAATGATGAATGAACAAAATATAATGTTGCAACTCACCAAACCCTAGCAATAAAGTGCTGCAAACATGTATGAAGTGGCTCCAATGGATGTAGATCTTGAATCTTACTTGAATGATATGGATCTTGAATTGAATGCTAGCTTGAATCATAAAACTCTACATCACAATTATTAGTGCAAAAAAAAACATGTTGCATGATGACTTTGACATGATGCTTGATAATTGAATGATGCTTCAAAACACTTGATAATAAACTCTTGAAGGATTTTGAATGCTCTTGTAAAAAATTGAATGCTCTTGTGAATTCAAATTTTCTATAAGGATGCTCATTTAGCTTGCTAGGTCACTTGATTCCTTGTTAGGATGAAAATGAGTGAAATAACCTTGTATTTATACTTGTTTATGCCAAATTACCCAAAATCACAACACTCCAAGCTGACATCAGATCTAGGAGGATAAAACCCCACCAAGAATTTGAATTAAATTTTATTTTGGGCCACACAAGACTCATATGCCAGAATTGGCATATGAGTCCCATTAGGCTAGGCTATGTGACACAGTTTTCAAGAAAATATTAGATTTATGTGAAATCAGGATCAGGGCCCCAAAACTTAGGTGGGACCATATGTCTAAGGTGGTGTATGAGTCCCAAATCACTAAATATGGGCCATATAATCCAAAAACACCTAAATTATGATTAGATGTTGGTTTATGTCCAGATTATCCTCGAAAAGATGCATTAATTAAGGCTTGTGGATGCAAAATAAGGCCAATTAAGGTATAAAGAATGCCAATTAATTAATGAAACCATAGATTAGTGTGAAAGTTTGGTACAACACTTTACAACACCCTAAATAAGGTACAATTAAGTCCATTTAGTTCACAAAGGCCCAAGACCTAATGTGAATGTGTTAAGCACATTACAACACTAAATCAAGGCAATATCAAGCTCAATTTTATAAGGAGTGCCCAAACAAGTGTGAAAATGCCATGAATGAAATTTTTTGACACTACAAATAGACATTGTGGCCCACGGGTGGCCAGATTCACATTATAGAGATGTACCTTCTAGATGACATTGTGAGACAATTTGGGGACCAACAATATGTCCTAAAACCTGATTATAGAGGTGTGTATGCATGATCTTCTAAGCTTGTGGGCCTCAAATGTCTCCTTAAGTGGCTATTGATGAATTCACATAGCTGGCTCCCTTGCCATGGGCTTATGTGGGTGTTAGAGGATAGGTTCCTTAGTAGCATAAACATGTTTGGCAATAGCATAGATAGGCTGGACATATTCAACATGTACCTCAACAACCCCCTCAATAGGTCAGAAAAGTTCTTTGGAAGGTTTCCTAGTAACCTCCTTTGATACAACCATAAGTATAAGTGCAACAACCTCCTCATATAAAAATCCCATAGGTGGAAGTAGTTTCAAGGGGCCCAGATCTTTAAGGTTTTCTATAACAGTAGAAAATAAAGAGAGATACCACCATACAGGAGAGGTACCAGGCCCAAGCTAAGTGAGACAAGTATTGGAAAGAGGGAGACCAAGAGAACTAGTAGCTACAATATTTAGAGCTATAGTTGGCATAGGAGATTGCTCACCGTCAGGAGTTAGAGGCCAGTGCTACACAAGGACAAGGTACCATGGTGTTAGCCACATTATATGAGCAAGCCATGGTTGAGGCTTCATATTACAGGACCTTCTACCACCACGTAGTTCCTTCACACTGGTGACAATTGGATTTTTCACACAGGAGTGCCCTTGCAACTAGTGGATCAGTAGGAGGGCCATTAATAGGCTAGTTAGATAGAGGAGGTCCATCAGGTAGTCATTGATCACCACCTTGATAGGAGGATCAGGGGAGTAGAGGATAACTCCTATGTAGACAATTTTTTTGATCTACCCTGATTTTTTATGTATATTCACTAATTGGCTCATTTTTTATAGCCTCATGTATATATTTTGATGTATGTCATTGAAAAGGAGAAAAATAAGAGAGTTCACAAAAATGGGATTGATGAACTCAATTAGGGGACGTATCTTTCACTATTTCATTAAGAAATGAGATCCACACAATGAAAGGACTATCAACCTTGAGGTGAGTCATGCCAAAGTGTGAATCTATAAATTTTCTTTTTTTTTTGCATGGACGGGGGTCCTGATTAAACAATGCTTTTGAGAGTAAGATTAAAAATAACAAACTAACTCTAAAATGAAATCTATAACTTGGATCTTGAAGATTAAGCTCAATATTGATGGAACCAAAAATAAAATTGCAGATCTGAGAGAGGTAAGAAGGTATGTACTAGTCACCAAAATTTATTTTCTGAAGCTAACTGAGGACTCATTCACCATATGGAGAATGGGTCTTGGCTAGGGCTTTGTAAAATGGTTTTTGGGTTCTTTGCTCTCGTGTTTGCACTCCTAGATTCCCAATTTTCATAGTCGGACAGTCATAAAAAAATCTTGACGGTGAGTTTTCATAAAATTGCAACAATGGTGGCAACAAATGCAACTTTGACAACTTCTTCAATTTTTCTCTTTAAGTGATCTTCCACCTAATTCTACAAACACAAATCAAGAGGGAAAAGTGTTTTAATTTTGGTGAATGGGGGCTTGCCTTGGTCAAACCCCATTTTGGTAATTAAACCTTGAAATGAAACACTGAAACATGAAGGAATGATGAATGAACAAAGCAATGTCGCAACTCACCAAACCTTTGGATGAGCCTTGGAATGTAGATCTGCAACTAGCATGAAATGGCCTCAATAGATGCAAATATTGATCTTGAAACTTGATTTGAAATAATTCCTTTGAATGCTTGAGTGGAATAGGAACACTACATCAACATATTAGCTCAAATAACATGCATGATGCAAGAATAATTTTACATGATAATTGGATCTTGATTACTGCAATAATTCTTTAATAAATCTGCTCTTGAATGCCTTGAAAATTCTCTTGAAATTCTTACTTGAATACTCTTAGATTATTTGAAAGTCTTAGATGAAAATTAGTGAAATAACCTTCTATTTATAGGTATACAACATTAATTTCCTAAAATTCAAATAACACAACTTGAAATATGAATATATATTTGACATCATTGAAATACTGCCAAAAACATAGTTTAAATTTAGGTCCTAGGCCTAAGTGAGGATGCATTTGCCCATGGGCGAATGGGTCCTAGGTCACTTACCTTGTACACACATTGCTCAATGATAAGTGTTATGTTATAGAATTAATGAATATCAGGTTTCCTCTTCAAAAATTGCAATTAATTAAGCTTGGATTTGAATTAAAGGGATCAATTAAGGCGAATTAACCTCAACTAATTAATAAATCCCTAGATAAGTGTGAAAGTGTAAAGAGGTACAATTTACAACACTAAAATAAGGCACAATTAAGTCCATTTTAATTAATAAGGCCCTAAAATTAATGTGAATATGTAAAATACATATTACAACACTAAATTAAGGCATATATTGTAGTTCATTTTTTAATATTTAATTCCCAAATTAAGTGTGAAAAAGGGATACTTTTTCCTACACTACAATCACATACTTTGACTTGTATCATGACATTGATGATTTTGATATATATGAGATGAATTTTGATGCGATCATGATATATGATGCATTATTTTATGCTCACGATGTTATGTGATGGATGTCTTATGATGCATTATGAATGCATGATATATGCTTATGTATGCAAATATACATGATTTGTTTATTATGCTTATGATATGATGTGATGCAAATATATATGTAGATGATGCTCATGTTATGGGTGATATGGATGCATTTTTTTTTTGTATATTGATATGCCATGTTATGCATATGCAGGATGTATGTAATGATATACTAACAGTTTATGGATGTAGGATGGGTGCACTTATTTTTTTTGTTATGTCATGATACTTGGATGTTAGTAAAGAATTATATAGAAAATAGATGGTAGAATAGAAGAATGAGATGTACATTGATTATCTTTCATTATTGATATTGATTCATAATTCCAATAAATCTATAATTATTCTAGGATTTTATTGGATATGGTGATGAGACATAGACGATATTGCTTTGCTTCTATGACTTTGTTTAATTCATCATAAAAATCCTTATTTTTGATATAGCAAATAGATGTGATGAACCAGGGTGACACTGTATCTAATGCAATGGACTTTGACTCTGCAAACAGATAGGAGTATCCTTGTTTATACCTGACATACAAAAACCTTGTTTGACCATGTGAAAGAATGAGCCATCGAAGTAAGTAGACTAATACACAAAAGGTATGAAGAACCTGATATGTCCTAGCCATTGTGTTACTTGAAACTATCCTAGCACTTGCAAGGAAAGTATTCACTGAGGTTGTACTACAAGGATATCCAATAAGCACAAAAAATGAAAGCAATGATCAATCCTCCATTCCTTTCTCTCTAAGTCATTTTGTTAGAAATCATCGAGAGATCATCAGAATGAGCTAATAAGATAAATCAAAAGAAAAGATTAAAATGAAAAAACAATCAATGCTATTCATATCTATTGCCAAAGAGATTTTTATGTTCTTTTGATGATTTCTTCCTAAATGATTCCCATTGTCAAAATGATATATCCTAGGAAATTAATTTGAATAATCATGATTTGTTAAACTAAGTAGGTCATTGATATAAACTTAATTAATGTGTTTGAAGATTAACCTTGACTTCATGATTTGATTTGATTAAATTTTTCTTTCTTAAATGTTGTACTTGTTTCTTCTCACTTTATCAAAGAGTGGGAATGGAAACCAATTTATTATGAATGAAAATGGGATGAGATGGGTTCATTTGAGATTTTTGGAACATTTGAATGTTTTTGATTTTTTTGAATGTTTTTGAGGCTTTTTAGGGTTCATGATTATTTGAATGTTTAAAATTTTCAAGTTATTTGAGGTTTTTCTTAAGTTTTCAAGATCTTGTAATTGTTTAGGGTTTTCAAACTTTTTTTTGTGTTTTCCAAGGGTTAGACCAGGAAGAGGACCTAAGAGGGACTGACCTAATGCCTCATGGGCTCATCGATGATGATCTTTTCTACGTAAGCACACATACAACATAGTTTGTTTGAATCTCAACAAATGACTGTTTATCAATGAGATATGAACATTTTGAGATTGCCAATTTATTATTATGGATTGTTGAAGGACTAGCCTAATACCTCAGAGGCTCATTGATGATGATATTTACTACGTAAGTGTAGAGACATCATAGTTTGACAAGTGTTTTTTAGACATTTTTTATGTTTTAGACTTGTTTAGGGGTTTTGATTTGATTTGGATGTTTTTGAGATTTTTGAACTTTACAATTGTTTGGATGTTTTTGGATTTTGACATGTTTTAGAATTTTATTGATTTTAAACTTTACAACTTTTTTGAATATTTTTAGATTTTGATGTTATTTGATGTTTTGGGGTTTTCTGAGAACGTTATCTACAAGACTTAGGTAATACAAGAATCCAATCTAGTAACCATGTATAAGAAGATTCCCCCAGCCGAGTGATATGTAACTTTGATATGGATCAAATATGATGACTTGAGGGTATAAATTAATAGGATGAATAAACATTTTTTGAATACCAAGCCATGGTAGGGTGGAAAATGGATGCTAAATTTATTATGAAAAGGATATAGTGATGTGAGTGCTTAATAGATGGGAGATGGAGTTTATTTATGCAAGGTGCCTATTTACTAGGTTTTCACCAAGGTACTTTCCCAAAGTGCCACAAAAGTGGTTTTCACTAGAGGACAATTTTTCTCTTTACTATTTTCAATCCTTTTTCTATTTTTTTATTTTTGATTTTTTGGAATATTGCCCCTCCTAAGCTAGGCATAAAACCACTTGAGATGCATACTGTTTATGGGTTCCTACAATGGATATCCTTCTAGTGTTGTGAGCTGATAAGCTTCTAACCCATAGTGAGTTGTGATGATGAAGGGTCCCAACCAATGTAGTTCAAACTTCTCCTTGCTATTTTGATCTAGCATTTTCTTCTAATTTTATTTGAGTACAAGATCTCCTACTTGGAAGTTTCAACCCTTTATTTTCCTATTATAAATCCTCTTGAGTTTCTTTTGATATACTTGAAGATGATTGAGTGCTTTTAGATTCCATTCATCTATCATTTCTAATTCATTCAACCTTGCTACTCTATATTCTTCCTTAGCGATCAGGTGTTGTAGAGATACTCAATGAGGGGAGCTCAATATCAATAGGTAAAATGACTTCATTACCATAAACTAGGGAATAGTGTGTGGCACTAGTTGGTGTTCTGATGCTAGTGCAATATGCCCAAAGAGTGGGATTTAACTACAGATGCTAGTCATGACCAATTCCATTAACCGTCTTTTTAAGGATCTTAATGATAGTTTTATTTGAGGCTTCGACTTGGTCATTTCCTTGGAGATAGTATGGGGTTGAGAAATAGTGTTAGATATTGAACTTATTACATAAATATCTTACATACTGGTTCTTGAAGGATGTTCCATTATCTATGATAATGGCTTGTGGAACACTGTAATGAAAGATAAGGTAGTTAAGGATAAACTTTGAGATTTTTTTCCCAGTTATATATGTCATAGGAACGGATTCTATCCACATTGTGAAATACTCAATGGCGGTAATAATGAACTTGTGTCCATTGGAAGAAGTAGGTTTAATATTACCTATGATATCAAGCCCCCATTGAGAAAATGAATAGGAGTTTTAATTGGTGGAGTTCCTATGCTCAAGCATGAATGAGATCTACATGGTGTTGGCATTGTAAACATTTCTTAAGAAACTAATTTGACTCCTGCTTCATGGTGGGCCAATAATATCCTATTCTCAATAAAATTTTAGCCAAGGTGACACCAATTGAATGTGACCCACATATTCCTTTGTAGATCTCTTTCAAAGTGACATAAGCTTCCTCTTGGTTAAGAATATAAGTAATGCGTTTTCAAAAATTCTCTAGTATAGGGTATCACTAATAATGACAAATCATGAGGCTCTTCTGATAAAGGTTTTTCATAAGTTAGGGGAGATATTAGTGGGGAATATACCTCTATGTAGGTAGGTAAAGATGTCATGGTACCAGGGTGAACTAGGACCAATAATGTCACACACGAATTGTGATTCTAGAACTTCAAATTCTAGTATGAGAAGTTGCTCCACAAGGAATTCATATTTTGAGCTATTCTTTGGTATGTCCAATAATGAACCAATAGTTTCCAATGCATCAACCACCCTATTATTAATCCTTGGTATCTTCTCAAAAGTTATATCAATGAATTAATCTTTGCAGGTATCCACCATTTTCTCGTATGGTGTAAGCTTGTCATATTTTGTTTGATAATCATCATTGAATTTATTAACTATCAGTTTTGAGTCCCCATATACTTGAAGCTCTTGGATTTTCCATTGAATTATGGTTCTTAATCTGGTGATTAATGATTCATACTTTGCTATGTTATTGGTACAAGGAAATTCCAATCTAAAATATTTTGGTATGCAATCTCCTTGCAGAGTAATGAACAAGATTCTTGCTCTTGACCCATGCCGTGTATGTTCAATCCATCAAAGTATAACTTCCATTTCTTAGAGGTTGTGAGGATAAATATATAATCATTTGGAAACTCTGATATTAGTGGGTTCTTTGCACCTAACATTGATTTATCCAATTGATCTGCTACGACTTGTCCCTTGATCACTTTTTGGTCCACATATTCAATGCCAAATTTGCTCAAGATCATCACCCATTTTTCCATATGACCATTGAGTATAGCTTTGGATAATAGATATTTCAAAGGACCTACCTTGGAAATAAGTTTTAATTTATGTTTTTTCATGTAGTGTCTCAAATTTTGAGAAGCAAACATGACTGCTAAGCAAGCTTGTTCTATAGGTGAATAATTAAGCTCAAAGCCTGCCAAGATTTTTATGATATAATAGATAGCCCGTTCCTTTCTATTTTCATCATGTTGAGCTAGGAGAGATCCTAGCATTGCTGAAGTTACTAACACATATAGAATTAAAGGTTTTCTTGTTATTGGAAACATCAAGACCGATGGTGGTGCCAAATAATCCTTGAGTATCTAGAATGCTTGTTCACAATTTTCATCCCATTTTTATGCTACACCCTTTTGAAGGAGATGTGTAAACAGGTGATATTTATCCATAAGCTGTGCTATGAACCTCCTGATTGATTATAGTTTACCCTAGATACTCCTTATCTATTTAAGTGTGTGAGGTGGTGGAATCTCCAAAAATTCCTTTACTTTCACCATATCCACCTCAATTCCCCTTTGTGACACTATATATCCCAAGAGCTTACCAGTGGTAATGCCAAAGACCCTTTTTTGGGTTCAACCTTACATTGTATTTCTTGAGCCTATCAAAAATCTGAGCCAATACCTCCAAATGTCATTTCCTTGTTATAGATTTTCCTAATATATAATCTACTAAATATTCCAAAATTTTGTGAATCATGTCATGAAATTTTAATTGCATTACCCTCTGATATGTAGCCCCTACATTTTTTAGACCAAATGACATCACATTCTAGAAGTATGTTCCCCACAGACATGTGAATGTTGTTTTGTGCTAATTTGCGTTAGCAATCATGATTTGTTTATACCCAAAAAAATTATCCATACTTGAGATAACATTTCATGACTAGCTATGAGATCCATAATCATATCTATATTGGGGAGTGGGAAATCATCTTTAGAACATGCTTTGTTCAAGTCCTTAAAGTCAGTGTAGATCCTTATGCCCCTAGTGGGTTTTGAAACTAGAACCATATTGGAAACCCACTTAGGATAGGTAATTGGCCAAATGAACCCAACATTAAGTAATTTTTTTAGTTCCACCTTGACGAGTAATGCTATTTGGGGATACATCTTTCGTAGCTTCTATTTAACTATCTTGGCATCTAGATTCACTATGAGATGATGTACTACAAATGATGTATCAAGATTAGACATATTAGCATAGAACCAAGAAAAATAAACCCTCCTTTCCCTTATAAATTTTTCCAAATTCCATGTCTCTTCATCATCTAAGGAGGAAGCATGTAATGTTATCTATGGAGCTTCTTGTGATCCCACATTGACCGGCTTGGATGGTTCTACAAGAACTTCTATCTTTTACTACTCTAGATGGGGGAGATTGAATCCTCCATCCTTAGATGCCTTAAAGAAGTTTTTTCCCTTGGATGTGTCCTTTATTTTTACTATTTTATGATAAAAAAGTGCCACGGTATGGTTTTCACTTAAAGATAGTGTATTGTTTTTCAAAATTTCTCTTTTGTAACTGAAGGATTCAATCATTTCCCCAAAATAGGAATTTATGTCTAGCTCAATATCAAATCCTACCTTATGATCTCCAAAGATGTGATCTCTAGCTCCCATGAATTTAGAAATTTCCTCATCTTTTTTGAATGAATCTAGAATAGGTGGGTGTTGTTGGTCCTAGTCTTGATTAGTTGAGGGTAAATGAGGGTTATCTTGTTGGATTAGGTTGGTGAGGAAAAGGAGGTGGTAGTGATCATGTATATCTATGCGTGTTCAAATAAGTCTATGATGTAGATTAGCTCATCATCAATATTTTCGTACTTCGATGTGTTTAACCAGGGGGAAGCTTTATCTTCAATAAAAATATCATTAACATGAGGGACCACATTTTTGGTTGAGGTGTAACCAAGAACAATGTTATTTATGCATCGTATAGGAATTATTGGCTCTCTAATCCCTTGTTAGTTTAAACCAAGGCCACCCATGCCTATGTAGCCCATACTCTTCATCAATTGAAAGCCTTTGCAAATTTGTGTCAATTGGTAGGAGTTCTTTCTTGTCTTGATAAATCCATTGTGATATGTTCCCATCATCTATGAATTCAATATTTAGACCTCCCCAGTTTTGAAATGTAGTTTTTTTGACTTTCTTAGTGACTTTCTTAATGTGTTGGGGTTCACCATGGGATTTTGGATTTGAGTTTAATTGTCCTAAAAATGAATTTGAGAGATTGTATTATCCACACCCACTATCATTGGTTTTAATTTTGATATCAGGTATTATTGTCTTAGATGTCAATGTAGAACTTGAAGTAGATTCTAGCGTGGTTGGATCAACAAAGGAAGAAGGTACACAAACCTCATCATTCTTAGGAACTTGCAACAACTTGTGATATTTCTCCTGTAATCAAGGTTTATAGTAATACAAAGGTTTTGGATCACCATGAATGGTAATCTCCTTTTCATTATAGGGGAACTTGATACATTGATGATAAGTAGAATCCACTAACTATATTGTGTGGATCTAGGGCCAGCCAAGGAGGATGTTATACGAGAAATCAAGATTCAAGACTTGGCATGTCGTCTCTTCTATTGTTGGTCTAACCTAGATAGGTAATGCGATGGTACCTTTAGAATCTCTCTCTTTATCATCATAAACTCTAATTGTTTCCCCTTTACTTCTTTCTATGAATTATTCTGGATATCCCAAGTGTTTGATTAACTGGAGGGAAAAAATGTTTAAACCCACACCCCCATCTATTAAGACTCTTTTCACCTTGTTATTGTGCATAAATACCTCAAGATGTAGTGCATGATTGTGATGGAAGGTCATTCTTTGCGAATAAGAGATGGTGAGTGGATGATATATGCCCCACCATAGATTAAAAATGTTTAATGTCAATGTAATTAGGAACCATTTATGAAGACAAAGTTTTTTCTAGAATTTCCTTATGAGTTGGTGAAATCTTCAAAAGCTCAAGAATAGATATTTAGGCTAGTGTCTTCTTGAGTTGATCAAAGAGACTATAATGTAGATGATTTTATCTTTGGATGGTACCTTTGTGGTAAAGTATCCCCTTGTATGGTAAACTTCTCTTGTCATGTGGAGACTCCACACTCAAGATTTATTCCTTGGATAGTAATGACAAATACATGATTATTAGATGAACATGTATTTCCTATGAAATTATCATAGACATGGGTAACTTGGTTATACACCTTCCATTTTCATTTATCATTTAATTTCCCATGGTTTGGCATTGGATTCTTGTATATTTCAAGGTCTTTGTTTCTTGAAGTTCCTATTTTTTGATCGACATTTATTTCACTATGATCTATGAGATCTTGAATGATGTTTTTTAGTTTCATGCAACTAGATGTTTTGTGACCTTTGGTATGATGATATTCTAAAAAAATAGTGTCTTTGTACCATGGAGTTTTAACTTTAGGTTCAAGATATTGATGAAAATCAAGAATTTTGATAAGATTAGTTTGAATTAATTTATGCAAGACGATTTAAATAGGTTCTCCCAAAGGAGTGTATTTTCATCTTGGAGAATAACTATTTGATCTTGGTTGTCCTTATTGTTGGTTATTGACAGTTTGCATGTTATGTTGAAAATTTTGTCTAGGAGGAGCATTGATGACCACCTTTGTGTCCACAACACCATCATTAGTAATGTTCTTATTTTTAGCCCAAAATTAGGGTTTGTCACGATTACTAGATGATGGTTTATTAGTTGATATTTGGATGTCTCCTTTTTCAATTAGAGGATTTTTTATTGTAATTCCTTTGGAGATTAATTCTTCAAATGTAGAGACATTGCATACGTAATTGAAAAAGCCAAATTAGTACCTAGATTCCCAACAAGTATTTTAACTTGGTTTTTTAGGAATATTCCATTTGCGCTTGCTAGATTTATGTCTCCAACATTGTAAAAAGGTAGCAAAAGGTTCTTATTTATTTTGTTTTAAGGTGTCAAGATCTTCCAATGTTACATCGACATCAATGTTATATGAGAAATGTGTGATGAATTGATCAATTATTTCTTGGAATGTTCTAATTCCTTGAGGGAGAGGTGAGAACCCTACCATTACCAATCCACCCAAACTTCTTGGGAATAGTCTCATAAGATATGAATCATTGTAAGAGACTTCCATATAAGGAACATAAAAGTCCCTTCTGTGTTCCTCTAGGTTTCCTCTTCCTTTATACTTATAAAACTTTGGGATCTCAAAGTTTGGAGGAAAAGGTATCATAATTATTCTCCTATCAAATGGATAGGGGCATAAGTCTTGAACTACATATGATTTTTTTACCTTTATTGCTTGAATATCTTGTATACTTTGGGTCAATGTTTGTATTTGTAAGGAAATGTCCATGTTTGTAGTGATCAATGGTGGAACATATGTATGGTCTGGATATGAGGGTGTATTTTATGAGTTATACTATGAATTTGAAGGTGGTGTTGGACGTGTGTTATATGTTCCACCATATTGATATTGTGGTGTGGCATTTCCTTGTGATTGAATATATTGTTGACCTTGGGATTAAGACATTACTGATTTTGAGAACCAAGATATTGTTGAACTTGTTGTTGAGCAAGAATTTTTTGTGTATACATTAGTTGAGCTTGTGTTTGATTATGAGAAAACCCTTATTGAATCATGTGTTGGTTAGGAACAATATGTTGATTTAGGATAATAAGTTGTTTTGGGACGATCTTTTGATTCAGGAAGTTATTTTGATTTTGCATTATGTGTTGGTTTGGAACATTATTTTGATTGAGAACATCATTTTTATTTGGACCCACATTGTTGCCTTGATTTGAAACGGTGTGACCTTGATTTGACCCCGTGTTTTGGTTTAGAACATTGTTTTGACTTGGCATATTATTTTGATTTGGACCTATGTGACCTTGATTTGGAACTATGCTACCTTTATTTTGAACAATGTATTAATTTGGACCCATGTTTTGATTTTTTGAAACCATATTTTGACCTTGAGTTTGAACAATATGACCTTGATTTGGAACCATTTGACCTTGAGTTTGAACAATATGACCTTGACCTGGAGCCATATGACCTTGAGTTTGAAAAATATGACCTTAATTCTATAATTGATGATCTTATGATGGCGGTTGATTGTAACTTTGAACTAAAGGTTGGTTTGATGGTTGTTTTGAATATTGGAAGTTGTTTGATTAACCCCATAACCTTGATAGTTTTTATTGGATGAATTAAATGTGAGGATTGAGGTATTGTGACCTCCCAAATTTGTAGTGGTATTGTTTGGAATCCCTTGTATAGCCACCATGGGTGAATTTTGAAAATGGTGATGGTTTTTGTAATTATTGAATTCCATTGTATAAAGGAGTTACTCCCTTGTGGGTGATTCCTTAAAGAATATTGGGCACAAAATTGATCATGTGATTATGTTATTGGTTCAAGAGGTTGTTCCTTCAACATGTGTTTAAATAAAAATTTGATGGAAGTTTGACACTCATTTGTGCAAGTTTGAGTATGTATTGTGTGGGATATTTATTCATCAATACTTCCATTGCATGAAGTAAATCTTGATTTTTTTGCAATTCTAGTATATCTTTGAGAGTAACCTCACATGGTTTTTGTTAGATTCTTCAATATAAATTATTTCCACTTGAGGTTTGGTTGTATTTGGAGGTGTTTTAGTTGGAATATTTGTTGTAATTGGAAGGTTTGTTGTAGTTGGATTTTTTTTTGTAGTAGGGAAGCTCACTTTTTTTAGGCATTCAATATGGTTGATCATTAACATTTGCATTAGGATCTATATATCTCTTGTATTGAGACCTAGTTGTGACCATGCAAGGTTTTATCAATCCTAAGAGATAAATTATTTTAAAATGTTTCTTTATCTCCTTTGTTGTCAATGATGATGTTTTAGGCTGGTTTTGGATCAATGATGATGATGGTTGATATGGATGATGTAATTTTTTTTATTTAGACTACACTTAGGATTTGATTGTTTGATTTTATTTTTTGATGTGTTTGATGATTATGAACTCACTACTTTGGGAGTAGACTTATGAATCCAAAGTTAGTTTATCCACAATGATGTTTTCTAATTCAACCTAAATACCTTGAAATAAGATCATTTCCAAGAATAAGGCTAATTTAGTGGATATAATAAAATAAAGGTTTCAAACCCGAGTGATTTATGTCAAAATTTTCAAGTTGTTTGATTTGATATGAGATGTTGTGATGTTTGATGTTGAATGAATATGATCCCTTTGTTCAAAGTGACAACCTAAGATTATGTTTTAAAATTTCCAAGTGATTGTGATAAAGAACCTTGTACAATGTTTCAATGTTTGATGGAGAATAATGTTTTGGCCTAATGATAACTCAAAAATTGTTTTGATAAAAACAATCCCGAACATGAATTTTAATTATTTTCTTTGTTTGGATCAAGTAACCAAGTGTTTAAATAACCAAGTGGATTTGAACGTTGCTTTGAGGATCAATTTTCAAAATTTGATATAAGAATGAATTATTTTTACCACATAAAAATCTTGATAATGAGTTGTCTACTACTAAGATGTCTACAAAAAATTATTTTTTTTTCCACAAAAGCTCAAAGTTTATGGAAATAAAAATGCTAAATTATAGTTTTCTAGGTTTAATTTGACACAATTCAAAAAGATATAGACAATGATACAGGGAAGCACACTAAGATATATTTTTGATAAAAAATAATAATACTTAGATGCATATAGTAGTATATGTTAGTTTTTGTGATTAAACATGAAAGCAATAAAAAAATGCAACACATAAGACAATGAACATCATAGATACCCTAGGAAAACCCAACAAATATATCGCTTATATATATCAGGAGTAAGAGCAAAAATCTGCTTACAACTCAGGCCCAACATAAGGCTGAATTTGATACAATGAATAATATCACCTCTCCTAGATGTGGAGTTACAACATAAATATTTTTCTCCTTGAAATCAATCTCCTGTAATAATATAATGATCTAGTTCTCAAGATGAATATATTCTACACAAGTGCAAACTTCTGATCTGCTGTGCAAGATAAAGATCTGCTACACAAGTGCGAACTTCTGATCTACTACTCAAGATAATGACTTGCTACTCAAGTGAGAACTTCTTCAAGGAGTGTGAATATGATGAATGAAATTGATTCTCGAATGAATTATTACCATCTTGTATTTATAGGAAAGGACATGAATCGTCATGAGATAGGTTGGCCCAAGAAGACATGACTCTTGATATTAATTAAGTCGACCTGAATTAATTAATAAACAAATATTAATTATCTCCTAATGAATTCACATCTTCTCATGTTGGCCATAAATGAAGCGCCTCTTCATTTGAATATGATATTAACAATTCAAATAGCCGTTAGGCTATAATTTGAAATGCCTTCAATAAGATGTGCTAAACTAGAAGTAGCAGCTCAACGCTACTTAATAACATCAACACTCCCTCTCACTTAGGGAGGATACTTTTAGTTGATAAGACATATCACCTCATCATGATGTCAACCATAATGGCTACACCCATGTGTAGAATAGAGAATATCACCTCATCATGATAGAATATCACCTCATAGTGATATCAACCATCATGGCTACACCCATGTATGGTATGTACAAGTGCTCATCACTCAACATGATGTTGTCACCTCATCGTGACGTTCACCATGGCTCTCCCAAAGGGTGAAAACGCAAGTACAAGAAAAATCATCACAAACTCTTTCACATGATGTTGTCATGGCATCACACACATGACATCCACCATGGCTCTCCTAGAGGGTGGAAACAAGGGATTTCACCTTGAAATTCTCTCATAGAGAGAAATGCATTAACAAGGGCTTGCACCTCAAATCTCTCTAACAGAGAGAAATGCATTAAAACAAATCTGAAGATCATTGATACTGAGACTCCTTCTCAGCTAGGGCTTCATTCTCCATAATACCAAGCTTGTCTCGGAAGTACACAAACTTTACTTTGGAAAGAGTCTTGGTGAGAATGTCTATCGTCTACTCATCAGTACTAAAGTACTTCAACTGTATTGCTTTCCTCAATACCATATCTCTAATATAATGGTATTGATTTCCAAATGTTTAGTTTTTTCATGAAACACAGGGTTGACAAAAATCTTCACACAACTCTGGTTATCACAATGAATGATATTAGACTCCATTGATTGTCCAACCAATCCTGCAAGGAGCTTCCAAAGCCACACTACTTCTTTAGTTGCCACACAAGCTGCAATATACTCGGCCTCTGCAATGCTTAGTGCCATTGAAGAATGCTTCCTACTACACCAGGAAATCATCACAAACCTCAACCATCTTCTTCAGGTTCAGTAGGCTCCCTCTGAATCTTCAAGTACTTGCAACAACCTTCTGACCTCTTCATCCAAGATAGCCTGCAACGCTTGCCTTAGAGAATATTTTTTAGTGCACACCTCTAAAACTATAGAGAGTTCAAGATTGACCTCCTCGACCTCAACCCAAATCAATCTATTCTGAATAGGGTTGCGGAGCTACCAATGTAAAATCCAGATGATAGTCTTGAGAAATTCTAATCTCAACAACTGAAGGGATCCTCTAAGGATTTAGAACCTAGCCTTGTAATACAGTAATCTTCACTTCTTCTCAGTGAGATACAAAACTCTCTCTAGATCCCTGCTTCAAAGATTGCAAAGAAGACTTCTGGAGGTGAACTCCCTCTAGCCACCAACTCAATCCCATGACTACAAGTTGTGAATTCATTCTTGATAATTTCTTTGGTCGACATGTCTTCCTCACAATATGCCTCGAGCTTTTCATCACGAAGAAATATCTCATCACCTTCTTGCTCCTAGATTTGTCTTGGAAGCATTTTAAAGAGAGATTACTAACAGTTTATAACTATTCAAAGAAATATCAAGGCTAGAATTATACAAGGTTTACTATCTCAGGTTATAGCAAGAACACATAAGAATTTATGAACAATATTAAAACATGAATAAATAAATCAACCTATAAGAGAAATATATCAAAAGATCAGAATGAATGGATAAAGAAACTTATCTTTATTGAATTATGATATAGATCTTTCTTCCATATTTTAATCCTCTTGAGAGTGCTAAACTAAGCACAACAAAAGACAATCTGCACAACTATAGATTTCTTGAATGCATTATGTAGTTAGCATGTAGAACCAACTCTCTCCGAGAGTTCAAGGCTCTATCATAGTTCATGCATTAGAGAATGATATCGATGTGACCAACTAATCACCATCAAAATTGCACTTCTCTTTTTATTTCAGAGTCACACTCATAAATCTTCACAACCAACATGAAATAACTAGCAATGAATAAATGAAATATTCAAAGGATCTTATGTTAGTGAACATAATTCAAGAGAAACCACTATCTCTCTTTAAATTACAAGATCCAAGTAAATGATATAACTCAACAAACATAGTTACAACCTAGATAAAATAATGATTTAAAGTGTACAAACAAAAATACTTATCTCTTTCTGTTGGTACACCACAATCTTCACATTACACATAAAAAAAATGTTTCTCCTCTCATAGGCCCATCTTAACTTAGAAACAGTTTAATTTCCAAACTATCTTTTATACAACATGCAAGATAATTAGATGCAAGATCATCCACATACTCTCCTCCAGGCACTCAATCGTAAGCTAAAGTAAGGAACTGGAAATATAATATAGATTTATCAACAGGTTGTGGCTACACAAATTCTGACTCCTAGCTCCAAGTATCCTTTTCTCCACTCAAGAAAGAATGCCAAAGGGTGCCATTATCCCAGCCGCCCCAAGTACCAAAGAATTCCACTTTCAACACAAGTGCATTAGCCAAAGTAGAAAATGACTTCTTATCAAGTCTATGCAGCCTGGCTGAAGGTCTCTTGTAAGACTTAGAAAATGCTAGCGGCAAAGGAATTTCTTGAAAGATAGATTCCAAGATAAATGCTGATATCTTCAGAAATATTCGCTCCTTACAATTTCGACGAACCATTATCTTTGTAGCCTTCTAACATGTTAAGGATTGACAACCTTAGAAGTCTTCAAGACTATCTGAATACTGTTCACAACAAATATGATGAAATTTGTCTCAAGGTCTACTTTTGAATCTCTCTTAGAATTGCATTGACAAATATGATCAGATCTTCTTCAAACCTGCTCTGATACCATGTTAGTTTTTGTGATCAGACATGAAAGAAATCATAAAATGGAACACATAAGAAAATGAACATCACAAATACCCTAGGAAAACCCTCCAACTCGAGGGAAAAAACCCAACAAATATATTGCTTATATATATCAAAAGTAAGAGCATAAATCTGCTTATAACTCAGGCCCAACACAAGGCCAAATTTGATACAATGAATAATAGGACTTCTCCTAGATGTGAAGTTACAACATGAATATGTTTCTCCTTTAAATCAATCTATTGTAACAATATAATGATCTGCTGCTCAAGATGAAGATCTGCTACACAACTACAAACTTCTGATTTGTTGCTTAAGATAAAGATCTACTACACAAGTGCAAACTTCTGATTTGTTGCTCAAGATAATGACTTGCTACTCAAGTGCGAACTTCTTCAAGGAGTGTGAATATGATGAATGAAATTGATTGCCAAATGAATGATTAAAATCTTGTATTTATTGGCAAGGACATGATTCTTCATGAGATAGGTCGGCCCAAGAAGACATGACTCTTGATATTAATTAAGTCGGCTTGAATTAATTAATAAAAAAATATTAATTATCTTCTAATGAATTTTCATCTTCTCATGTCGCCCATAAATGAAGCACCTCTTCATTTGAATATGATATTAACAATTCAAATAGCCATTGGGTTATAATTTGACTTGTCTTCAATAAGATGTGCTAAATTGGAAGTAGCAGCCTGACGCTGCTTAATAAAATCAATAGTATAATTTCCTTCAAGTGCATATAATTATGTTCAAAGGGTTTGAAATTTTATGATAATCATGTTTAATGTTTGTTTTGAGTGTTTTTGATGATAAGAAGTGTATTCACTGAATCAATTGGTAATAGGAGATATTTTGTGAGCTTTTCTCCATAAAGCTCACTAGGTATAGATCAATATAACCAAAAAAAGAACAACCTAGTTATTCAAGCAGGATTATCTTCTTAATTAAGGATCATTGATAAAATATTGCCTATAGAGTGGATGACTAGAGTATGCATGCATACATGATACACATCTTACCTTGAAAGGAAAATTTCCTTACAAGGTGTTTGTCACCTCAACTATGTTAAGTACATAACAAGTAACTTCATGGAAGAATACTATTCCATTTCACCTCCTTAAGAAGACGTTTGATGGTATTAGGATTCTATAACATAAAGGTGTTTAGTGGGTAGAAAATCAGTGAACTCTAAAATCTACATAGGTGTGGTATTGAAATATCATCTCCCCACATGTTTGAAATCACCTAGGCCAACATGAAAGGAATGCCTAGAAAGTCATGAGTAGATCGAAATTAAAACTTTTTCTCTTGCCCAGTTTCTATAGTGCACCCAAAAATATTGCTTGAGGTCAAACCCTTAGGTGATGAAATCCTAAGGCACACCTCCTAACAAATAATGGAATGATTCATGTTAACTACTTTCTCATCACCCAAGATCACACATAGCACAAGGGGAGAGGATACGGTAGAAAATCCTTCAGCTAAAGACAAATAAAAACAAATTGGAGATGTTTCTCTTCATCCAATATTGCACAAGGTGCAAGGAGAGAGGATACACATCAAAAATCTACCAAACACTTAGAATAAATCACACACTCTTGTTAATTTCAAACATGCAACAAAATAGATGTGAATAAATTGTTAAAGCACCAAATGAAGTGTGTAAGTTTTATTGTTCTCTTTAAATCCCCAAAAAAAATGAGGTTGTGTAGTTCAATTCTTAAAGCACCAAATTTGAAAATTCAAGCTATTTTTGTTCAATTCTTAAGCACCAAATTAAAGGTGAGATTCTAATTGAAAACATGAATATAAGAGGCTCTAAGGTTATCCTTCACATAAGTGTTGATAAACACTTTGTAATTTGATGAATTCATGATTTAATATTAATAAACACTTTGCTCCATGCTTGATACCTTAGTTTCTACAAAATGTTAGTCTTAACCAAAAAAAAAAAAGAAGAAGAATGGATTAGGGTTATATGTAAAATCAAGTTGAAATTCAAATGAAAACCCTAAAGTTTGGCTCCCTATTTAACCCACAAATGTGTTAGTTCGTCAGAGAAATTTGATCATGAATACTATTAAATAGGTGCATCACTTTGCCTTTTTACAAATGCATCACTTTACTGAATTGTAACTGCATCACTTGAATGCAACTGTGTCACTTTGCACAACCTAAAAAATAAGAAAAGATAAGAATTAGCAATTTTGTCACAATTTGCAACTACACCAACCTTTGACCCGCATATGCATCACAATTTGCAAATAAATCACAATATTGCAAATGCGTCACTCTGCTTCCTATTCCTACAAAGTCTAAGAAAACTAAAACAAAATTGTTAACTAGGGATGTGGGGTCCCATCAGGCCTACCATTATGTGATTGTATAAAGTTGATTTTAAAATAACATCAATTGAACTAAAATAACTAAGAAAATGATCAATTAAATACACAATCAAATGAAATTATTCATAAAACTCAATTAGAATCCAAAAGCATGAAAGAACAAGATAATTCAAATGAAATTCTAACTAAGATATGAAAACCTCAATCCCATTGTGGGATTATTCTCAAATTGGATGTTGAGCACTCAATCCAAGAAAAATCATTGATGTTGCAAAGCAAATTGATGAATAAATGAACTCAAATGACTCATAAGTGCTCTCAAATTGATCAAGTTGGAAAATAAATTCAAAAGAGTAAGTTTTCTCAAAGCTCATGGATCCTTTTTCATAGAAAAGACCTGCTATTTATAGATTTTTTAAAATTAGAATCAATGGCGAGGATAAAATATACTAATCAATGAATTTAATTGAATGAGAGAAGTGAACATGGATCAAGGACATATTAAATGGTTAAGAATCCATTAGGCATGGATCAAAGACCAGATTAATGGTTTGAAATCCATGAGAGACTCAACTAATTCCCTAATTTTTAGGAATTATGTTGGAGAGATGTTGGAGATATTTCTGTTTAGAGGGAAATATTTGAATTTCAAAAGGGAATATTCCATGGGAATATTCATTGTGCAAGTTGAGAGAAGTTGTAGAATTGAAAGAAATTAGCTAATTAAACAATTAATTAAAATTATTTAGTTGTGCAAGTGGATGAGATTAGAGGCTTTAATTAAATAATCATGAATTATTTAATCAAAGTAAGATCAATGACAATTAGTTAAATAATTTTCATTATTTAATCAAATGAGAATGGAATTAGTATGAAGAATAATGAATGAACTAGATAAATTTGATTTATTTAATTAATAGAATAAAAAGTTGAATTTAACTAAATAATTGACATTATTTAATTAAACATGGAAGAAATACATGAAATAGACTAGAAATGGTGTTAGTAAGTGAAATCAAGTATGCTATATCGTTGAGATAGTTTTAGGTGCCTACATTTCCACTTTGATGGCACCTTGGGTAAGTAGCATGGTGAAAACCTATTTACAGGGGTCATGTGTAGAAACCAACCTTCACCATCTATTAGTTCCTTCATCCATTTTATCCAATAAAATATTTTTCATAAACTTATCACCCCTATCATGGTTTGATACTGGTCAATATTAGGTTCATCCATCTTATCTTAGGGAACCACCTCACAATAAATTCATGTCACCCATGCCATTAATAAAAAATCCTTTATCTAATTGGGGGAATTTCCTCAACCTAATGTTTGGTTATATCCTTAATGTCAATATAAAAGGAAAAGCATTTCATAGATACCATAACAACATATCACACTATTCATGATAAAAAATACCATGTAAGTTTGATGTAGGAGACTTGATACTTAAGAAAAATTAAAAGAACCAACAAGATTGTGAGAAGAAAGGGAAATTTGAACCTAATTGGCTAGGACCCTTTGTTATCACAATAAATTATGGATTAGGATCATACCAACTTGCCACACTTGAAGGAGAATCACTAGGTGAGCCTCTCAATAATATTGACTTGGAGAAATTATTTACATGATCCTTAGAGTATCTTAAGTGAAAAATATTAAAAAAATAATAAATAAAAAAATATCAAGAAAAGTAAAAAGAAATAATATGTCCTATCATGAAAACCAATTAGGTGGCACTTTGGGTAAGTAGCATGGTGAAAACCTGTTTACAAGCGCCATGTGTAGAAACCAACCTCCACCATCTATTAGTGCCTTCATCCACTGTATCTGGAATAAAATATTTTTCATACACTTATCACCCCTCTTATGGCTTGATACTAGTTGATAGTCTAGGGTCATCCATCTTATCTTAGGAAACCACCTCACAATAAATCCATGAAACCCATCCCATTAATAAAAAATCTTTTACCTAACTGGGGGAATTTTTCCAACCTAATGTTTAGTTAGATCCTTAATGTCAGTATCAAAGGAAAAACATTTCACACATACCATAACATCTCACACTATTCATAATACAAAATCCATTCATAAACATCCCATAATAAACCCCACATTAAACTCACTCACCATAACCATAATAAATTATCCATTGCCTAGATGAAAGATTTAAACGAAAAAACTATACGTAATACCCAAAGACATTTAGAATTCATGAAACAATAAAAAATAAGGTACTCTTGCTAAGCTATCTACAACCTATTGATCAATTTCCAAATCTACTTTACACATCTTATCTAACAAATCATGCCTTAATGGATGCATCCTTCCTACAATAGGCATTATCCACTTTGAGAAAATATCTTCTGGTGAAAAAATCTAATAGCCATTGATCTGTTTTTACCTTGTGTCTTTTTATTGTTTTATTTTTCTTATTTTCCTATTCCAATGTTCCTCAAGGATATATCAAAACTGATTAGAGTCCAAAAAGAATGAGGTAAATTCGTTTCTTTTATATACTATGTTTGTGGAATGTTCTTAGGCATTGCTATGATAGGTATGATCCTCGTGTATATGGAACTAGCTTCTAGCATTAACAAATCACCCTTTATATATAAGGTGATTAAAAAATCCTTTATGTATTAGGGTTATCATGCTTTGAAACTATGTTACCTTACATATTCCAACAAGGTTCTGTCATGTATAGCATGTTTAAGGACAAGCCTTATTTTTTGTGTCAAAGTCTAGGCAAATGATATTGAATTCACCATGGCTTGTCATACCTTGGTGCACTTACCAGAAATTAAATACTTTAGGCATAAGGATACCAACACCACCATGGTTTATCATGCCTTAGTGTGCATACATCCACTTGATACAAATGAAACACTTTATGATGATAAAAATAGCACCAAATAGAAATCACAATATCTATTATTTTTTATATCCATCTACGTCATACTATTTCTATCCATCTATCTCATATATATCTCTTTAATTTAATTCATCATAAATTCCATTATGTGATGCCGATCAACAATAACTATTTCCTTATTTTCTTCTAGTATAGTAACTTACAACTAGGCATGTATCATGACACAACAAAAACAAAGCATAGTGCATCCATATTATCCATATATATTACATACACACACATGCTAGGAACCATACAATGCATATCATAAAAAAATCCATCATTAGCTACATATACCATTAACACACACATGCAAATAAATAATCACATGTATATACCTTGCATCCACTAGGTCAACATTATATAAACTGTCATATAGGTCATCATCATTATATCTAAGAAAAATATAAAATTATCATAGCGTTACATCATGTTAACATCTATTCTATCTATCACATCATCACATCATAACATTAACCAAAATAATCAACACATGCACATATCCATCCCATAGAAAAATCAAATAAGAACCATAACATCATCACATAACATGCATAGCTATCGTCGCCAAAAATAATGTATCGTGATATATCAATATACAATGTCTATAACTGGGCTCATCAGCCACAAAGATGCAACACATTAGCATGTAGGCCAAAAATCATAATGTGTCTACATCATCTAAATACTAAGCTCTATATAGAGACTCCCCTCAAAATGGGAAGGAGTAGGATGTTGTGACCCTAATGGTCTTGGCCAATATGATCCCACCTGTCCCTACTCTCCACTCTACCCTAGTGTTTACTCATGAGGTGGAGCCCACATCATATTCTCACTCACTAATCTCTGAGATCTATATCTCTCTAATATATTACATGTCAAGCTAGGAGCATGCTGATCTAGTGGTACCACTCCCTCATATATAGATCTATAATCCAAAGCCTCCTGTGTAAACTATATAATCTTTGAGACCATCACTGTAATAAGACCATGTACAAGATCTTAGATCATTAGTTCCAATTGCTTTGATTATTGAAACCGAATAACTACTACATCCCTCTCTACAATCATATTGGATAACTTTGCCTGCAATCCTTGCACTTGATCCTGTGCACTCACCAACTATGTATACATTCCTTGCACCTGGTCCTATAAAGTTTCAACCTGGCCATCAACATCATGACCCATTTCCTCATCTCCTACTATTGGGGACTGCACTTGTTTCAAAGATGATTTTCATTACACCAAAAGATCAACCTATTAATGCCTGATACAATTGCTAGAGTTAATGAATCCACTAGAGGCAATTAAGCCATGTCACAAACTTGAGCACTATGCTGCACAACACAAGGAGACCAAGGGTGCACACCTTGCAAAAATCCCCCTAGTGCAAGTGAGGGGTTCAAACCCATGACCTAGGCTCTGATACCAATTGTTGCAAAGATGATTATCGTTGCACCAAAAGATCAACCTATTAATACCCGATACAATTACTAGAGTTAATGAATCCATGAGAGGTGGTTAAGCCATGTCACAAACCTGAGTGATGCACTACACAACACAAGGAGACAAAGGGAACACACCTTGCAACAACACTTTCTTCTCTCCTACTAGTTTTGACTACACTACCTACTATCCTAATGATGGTGACTATACTACTTGCTATATCATAGGTGGTGGAAAAACTACATGATAGGAACTAGGTACATGTTCTCCCTCTTTTCCATTAACCCCCCTACCTACTCCTCCCTCTCCTCAATCATATCCATGACCAAATCAATGACATAATTTCCTACCTATCCTCCTCGACTCCATATATCCTCTCCACTCCTCTCCACCCCTCCCTACTTGCATCCTCCACCATATCCACCTTTAGGATCTGGCTATGAAATCCACTACATTGGTACTAACCCCTCAAAATTACTAAAAGATATCTCTAGATCAATCATGGATCCCTACTGTACAACCTCTCTAGAAGTATGAGAAAATATTGCCTCAATCACTGATACACCCTATCAATCACTAAATCATTTGAAAAATCTATCTTGTAAATAAAGTTGAATAATCTACTTCCTCCTCCCAATCAAATAATAGGTCTATAAAAATATGGAAGATTCTCTCGATCATTCGACCATGCCTCACACTACCTCCAAGGTTTCTAGTTGAAATCAACCATGTCATCTATCACTTTCTGCCAATAAGGAACATCTCCTAATTGATGATGTGTCAAAGCCTGATCATAACTAAAGGCATATGGTAACTTGGGTGCTTGTAATTTTTCTATCATTGGTTGCATGACTGCTATGTGATCCCATACCTTATATGGAGTATTAATCCACACATTATGCTCACTCCATACTTGTAAGCAACCTAGTGAAGATGATATAGTAGCTAGTACACATGGACCCCATGAATATATGACACCATCCTCAATCATCCAGTCAATCACTATCCTATATCCAATAGGAAATCCATGACTCCTCTTGGCAGGGACTAACACACCGTTAATCACTATTGTCAAAAACATAGGCAGCACATCAAAATGTACCTATATAAAACTCAACTAATCTCATAATCCTCTATGCCAAGGTCATCTATCATGAACACTCGGCTAAGAGCCGACTCCCCACCATCTATATCATAAATCACCAACTCCCCATAGATCAAGATCTATAGAATCCTCCACAAATGCTTGAGGGTGATCATCACCTCTCTATTTAGTAATAAGAAGGAGCTCTTCTTGCTACACCATCTCTCAACTAATGCAATCATCATCACCCTATGTGCTTGAATATCCCTAATGTAGCATCACCCCTAAGAATGTGTAAGTATCATAGAATTTGGATGCCTCTCATGAGAAATTTGAGCCTCTCAACCACCCTGCACCCAACATGACAACTTAGTCATCCAATTTCTATTCTTTTTCCAAAAACCCCTAATACTTGTAAAATTTCATGTGTCAATCAAGTCATACCTAATATTTGTACTATCTCCAAAATGGTACCATTTAGGTCATCTAAGACTCCCAACCCATTGATTCATTCCATAAAATTTAACAGCATTCCAAACATTTTGGGGATAATTGTGCCATTATAGGCACAATTATTCATATTTTACAATTACATAATAGTTGTATCACTAAGCAATACTTGCACAATTACATAGTTCTTGTGCCAAAACCTCTTATATTCAAGTATATTATTTCACTAATGTAGGCACTCTGCAACCACCACCCTTATTATTATTTAAATTAGATGTCATTAGATTCCATAATCCATTTCCCAAGTCGTATAATATAATGATGTTTTATGAGTGTTGCTTCAATCAAATTATGCGAGGACTCAATTAGTTTAGTATCAATATGGAATAGAGTAAATCCATATTATGTACCTAAAAGATGGAAAATTATATGCTTTCTATGGTTGGGAGATAGAATAACAATCTTCACTCTCTCTCATTCAAGGATAACCCTAGAGATCTCAATGTAAACAAGAGAGATCTTGCAATAGGGATATCCTAGAGGCTGATTGTAAACTAATGAGGGGTTCACCGCCAAGCTAGGGCTTGGAAAGACAAATATAATGCAAGATGTAATGCCAAAATCTAATATGATGCAATCATTCACTAAATAACCTAGAAAAGTATGTGAAACAAAACAAAAAGATGCAGGATGCAATGTGTGCACCTAAAAACTTGAAGATGATTGAATGAGGCTCTGGAATGCTGGAAATTCTAACTTTAATGCTGATTAGGAATCATATGCCAAGCTTGGAGAATCAATCCTAGATCAGGGTTTTGTGTAGGAAGAAAAAATATCGTAAATGGGTATCTGAATCTATAATTTTTTAAAAAATGATCTAAACTAGGACTCATTCGCTAGAACTGGAAAATCAGTCTAGTTAGGGTTTTTTGGAACTTCAAGGTTTGAATCTTCTCTTCTCAGTCCATCCAATTTGTTTCTTCAGGTTTCCAGATCTTAATATCTATAAATCAACCGATAGGTGTTCTCCAATGTTGTCCAATGATTGATGACAACTTTGACAAATTTGAGCACTTTGAAAAATTTCTCCAAGCTTGCACTTCAATGTGTCTTCAATCTAAACCTACAAATCACACATTAAAGAGGGGGAAAAATATCATTTTGTTAGTGGATATGGGTTTTCCTTGGTCAAACCCCATTTTGGTAATCAAACCTTGGAATGAAATGAAATAGGAATGGGGAATGATGAATGAATGAAATAAGATATTGCAACTCATCAAACCTTAGCAATGAATTGCTATAAACATGTATGAAATGACTCTAATGGATGTAGATCTTGAATCTTGCTTGAATGTGATAGATCTTGAATGAAATGCTAGCTTGAATCATAAAACCCTACATCACAATTGTTAGCTCAAAAAAAAAAATGATGCATGGAATCTTTGAAATGATGATTGATGCTTGAATAATGCTCTAGAATGCTTGATAATATACCCTTGAAGACTCTTGGATGCTCTTCTAAATGCTTGAAACTCTTGCGAACTCAAATTTTCTATAAGGATGCTCATTCAACTTGATAGGTAACTTGATTTCTTGTTTAGGATGAAAATGAGTGAAAGAAACTTGTATTTATACTTAATTATGCAATAATTCCCAAAATTACAACACTACAAGCATATATAAGATCTAAGAGGATAAAATCTCGCCAAAAATTTGAAATAATTTTAATTTTGGGCCACACGAGACTCATTTGGCCAAAGTGGCTAATGAGTCCCATTAGGCATAATTTATGGGAACATTTTGAAAAACTCTTAGAAAGTTGTGAAACTAGGATCAAGACCCAAAAACCTAGGTGGGACTCATACGCCCAAGGTGGAAAATGAGTCCAAGATCACTAAATCTAGGTCACACAACCTAAAAAAACCTGAATTATGATTGGATGTTGATTAGTGTCAATATTATCCTCAAAAAGATGCATTAAACAAGGATATTGGATGTAAAATAAGGCAAATTAAAGCATAAAGAAGCCCAATTATTAGTGACAATCCTAGAAAAGTGTGAAAGTGTGTTACAACACTTTACAACACTTAAAATAAGGCATGATTAACTTTATTTAATTCACAAGGGCCCAAGACCTAATGTGAGAGTATTAAACACATTACGACACTAATTTAAGGCACCAGTAAGCTCAACCCTATAAGGAGGGCCCAAAAAGTGTGAAAATGTCACCAATGACATTTTTCAACATTGCATTTAGCCCCCACTTTAGTGAGAGGATTAACTTGCTTCAAAATCACACTAAAGAGGGGTCCAAGTGTACCAATGCCAGTAAGATGAGATGACAATGATTGAGGGGGGTGATGAAGCCCCCAAAATCAAGATCCCATGAAAAACCATTATAGGAACAAAATACCACACATAAAAAAAATGATAAATAGCATCATAAAGGAACAAGCATACATCGCCAAAGATGAAAAAAAAGTAAAATAAAATAAAAGGGGCGGATCAAGCTTTGACTGTTTGTCCATCGTAATGTGGATCAGATCTAGGTTGTTTATTTGAAAAATGCAAGCTCAATTTGAGGCAAAGAAACTTGAAGCTATCCGCTGGGTGAGAAGTTCAAGAAGGTGAGACACATACATACATGGCTAGTATGCGCTCACACACATGCTCGAGTGGCTAAGGGAAATTCATGCCTTGGTCAGGATTCTCGTCAAAAACCATACCAAAGTTATACCTCTTAATAACTTTAATAAGGTGCCACACAAAAATGACCTTCGAGCTTCATGAGGAAAGTAAAACTTCATATGCTTGGAGCTCATGAACAATGAACTTCGAGCTTCATGAGGCAAGAAAAACTTCGTATGCTTGGAACTCATGAACAAACAAGATGGCTCTATAGGCATAAAAGATGTATTATGCAAGGTGGCCATATAACTGAAAATGTAAATGCAACAATAGGGAACACTCAAGGGAGTCTTACTTAGTTCATGCAAGGTCTTTAGCTTAGGGAACATTGTGCCTAAGGTCCCCAAGAGAGGACCAATCGAAGAATAGAAGATTCAAAAATTAGGGGATGCAGTGTTTCACATCAAGCCACTAAGAGGAATGTAATATGCTAAGAGAGATCACGCTCTTGAAGGACATCACACCCAATTCCATCCATAAAGTGAAAAATGCACTGCATAAAACAAGAAGGCTACACCATGAACCATGAAAAAGAAAAATGAAAAAGAATAATGTCAATGTATGCCCCCACTTTAAAGAAATTTCTAAATAGTAGAAAATGAAAAATGCAAACAATAAATAAGAAATGAGAGCTAACTTGGAAATCCCTATGCCAAGTCATATGTTTCCAAGTAAAGTTACACCATGTGTTCAAGAGAAGAAAAAGAGAGGGGTTTCCCCCAAACTGAAAACACCAAACACATAAGGGATCTATAGATTTGGGGTCAATATGTTCTTGCTACAATGTTTTTAGAGAGCTTGAAATTGTCCTCATTCCTCAAATACACATAAAATTGGAAGAATGACACAAAGAGAGAAAAATAAAAGAAAAACTTTTGAGTCAACGTGGAAGAGACATGAGTGTCTTGACACCTTGTGTCACACCCAAAAGGAAAACACAAGACAAAGAAAATATAAAGAGAAATATTTTGGGCCAACATGGAAGAGACATGAATGTCTTGATGCCTTGCATCATCCCTAAAAGGAAAACACAAGAAAAAGAAAAAGAAAAGAAAAAGAAAAAGAAAAAGAAAAGAAAAAGAAAAGAAAAAGAAAAAATATTTTGGAAAGATTTATGACATCGAAGAATGAAGGTACAAATAGAGGAATGCCACAAAGAGAGAGATGTATCAAATAGAACATCACGGGTATCAAATTATGCAAATGTAATTACACAAAAGAAAAAGAAAAAGAAATAATACCAAAGACTAGTAAGGCACGTGCAAGTCAACCTATGAGAAGGTCGTTTGCATCCCAATCATGTTCATCATATAAAAAAGGTAGACAACAAGCCAAAGGGACAATAGCAAGTGCCAAACTAGGGTCATCACCAGGTTCAACACTCTTCTTAGGAGAATTGTCGTTTAAGCTCATGGTAGAGGAAAATTTAATGTATTCAACTCATTATGCACCTCTTCATCAATTTTAGCAACTTTCTCATCATCATCTAAATTAATCACAACAGGAGGTTGAATGATAATGTCCAAAGGGGAGTTCAACTCTTGTTGTGGTGGCATTATAGGATCTTTTTTTTTTGGGGAAGGGGTAGAGTCATTATGCATTGCTTCAATCGAGTTTGGATCTTGATTTTCTTTGTTATTTTCTTCATTTAACTTTTGAGCAAGGGCACGATGTCTACACCTATGCTCTCTAGCACCTCCATTTCTTTTAGTTATGTTTTCAAGTTGTGTTTGTGTAGGAGTGTGTTGATCAACCATAGGTTTATTTTCTTCCCTAAGGGGAGGAATGAAAGGAACCACGGGAGGTTTCTCACCCGCTTTCTCTTTGAATTTGTAAACTTGTTTTATTCTACGAGGTGTAACGGGGTTGTTTTCATTATCTCTTGGTATTTTGTAGGAAGTAGGTAAAGGTTCTATCATAGTTTGGTCTTGGTTGTTTGGGATTTATTTAGGTTAAATCATGGTTTTATTAAGGATGGTATGCTCGGTGGTGGGAAGAGGCATGTTTCAAATGGATAATTTTGCTATTTTTTTGCCTTAAAATTTTGATAGGATTTGAAAAATAATTCTTATCATGGTTTGATAGGTTCTATAGGCTCAAGCCAAAAGAAATCTAAGGAAAAGTTTCCACACAGAGATAAAGGGTAAAGCCACTATGATGCACAATAAATATTCCATCGTCAAAGGGAAAATTTAAGCATTTATGTACAATCGAGGGGACTGCATTCATGGAGCAGATCGATGGATAGCCTAGCTTCACAAAAAATTGGTCCGACTTTGGGATGATGGAGAATGATATATCTAATATTTTTGGTCCTATTTGTAAAGGTAAGGTGATTGATCCCTTCATAGGGTAGGTGAAACTGTTATGTGTCTTGATCCATGCTTTTGTTTTATTGTATATATCTTGATAGAGTTCATGTAGAAGTATAATTCCTTCGTGATCACATTCTCTCCACAAATGAGATCTATTAATATCCTATTAGTGGGATTATCATAGATTCGATTGGCTATGTAAAGAGGACCATCAGGTGCATGTTTAAGTATATCATGCGAGGAGAAAGAAATCTCAAGAGGCTTTTTAGTTCGGCCCTTATGATGTTGAGTTTCAACCAATGTAACCAAACCATCAATATGATTTTTTTCTTTTTGATCAGTATTCATAGGACTTTGTTGAATTGTATCTATGTTCTCATTATCCGTATCAACATTGATCACATCATTCTTTATAGTTTCACTAGCTTTGACAAATGAAATATTATGTTTAGGAATGGGGTTGGTAAATATTTGTAATTTTTGGTTAGGAGGGGCAACATACTTATTTCCTTCATCACTAACACCTCCAATGGAAAGATGACTGGAATCAATGAGGTGTTGCACACGATGTTTAAGATGCTTACAATATTCTGTATCGTGTCCATTTTATCGATGTTAATGACAATAAGCATTTGATTTAAAGTTCAGAGGTAAAGGCTTATTAGGATAGGGTGTTTAATTGGGAGGAAAGGTAATCATTTTTTGTTCTAAAAGTTGGGACATTGTATTATGAAGGGTGTCGGGTGGGGGAGTGAATTGTCTTTTCGGGTCCCCATAGCTAAAGGGTATCATGGCTTTAACAAAAATTGCTTGGTTATTGAAATTTTGAGTTGGTTGCTAAGGGGGATTGAACTCAAGGAAGACTTTATTCTATTTCCTACAAGGTTGGTAATTTCTTTGGTTTGTGGACTCAGACTTCTCAGTTCAACTAGAAGTGGACTTTGCATCATGACTACTGACCGAGTTTTGATAATCACGAAGAGAAGTACATAAGTGCAGGAAGGAGAAGAATTTCATCATGGTAAGCTTATCTTGTATCTTACTTTTCAAATTCTCTATTAACATATTTTGAAGGTGAGGGTCAGGGACCTTGACATCAATTCGGGAATAAAGCGATTGGTGGCATGAGATAAAGTCAGTTATCTTTTCATCTTCCTTTTGCTAATATCTCATCAAATTGACCAAGGTCATCTTAGGAGTCATATGCACTTGGAAATGGTTGAAAAATGCCTCAACAAGTTCATTGAATGAATGAATTGAGTTGTTCGATAGAGAATAAAACCATTCCAAGGTAGTATCCTTCAAAGGTCTAGGGAAAAGCTTAGCCAAGAGTTTATCATTAAGGACAAAGTCAATGCATAAGGTGGTATAAGAATTAAAATGGTCAGAAGGATCTCCCTTTCCCCCATATTTATTGAATCTAGGCACCTCTACACCTTGTGGCATCAGTGTTCACAATATCTCCAAGGAAAATGAGTTGCTTTTGACTTAATATGTAGGTGGGCCATTTTGATTTTCGTTGATGGTAGAAATTTGTTTTTAAAGGGATGAAATAGTTTGGAAGAGTTGATTTATGAGAGGGTCATTGTTTGTGTTATGAGATGGTGGTGAAAGAGCTGGAGGGGTGTATGTGTTCAAGGGATAAGTGAATGGAATGCTTATAAGTGGTAAGGTGGTAGGAGATATAACATGTGATGACACAAAGGTACTAAAGATGCTAACATGAATACCCAAGGAAAGAATCACATTAATAGTTGGTTGGATTGTTGTTGTTACTTGAGGGTTGGTATAGGTAGGAATTGAGTCAATTGTTGTGGGAGGATTAATTTGAATTCCTCCTTGGCTTGTGACATTTCTTCTAGGTAAAGGAGAACTAGTGGTTGAGGTGAGGTGTTTTCCAAAGATTTGAACTATGTTTTTCACAAGGTCAAGTCCATCTTCACTTTCAAGCATGCAATGAATGTTATCTATAGTAGGGATGGTGGTAGTTGAAATATTGTCATTTTGTACTTGATGTTGTAGGTTTTCTAAGTCTTCATGAGTTTGAATGGTGTTGTCTTGCGGAACACTATCAATCCTTGTTTCAACTTGCATCACACTACTCGAAGGGAAGGAATTGTTAAGGGTATGGTCCATACCTAGTGTACTAGTGTCAATACTAGGAGTGAAAGAGTTAGATAACCCAAGATCCATGAAGATTGTGCTATCGTGGGATGACATGAGTCTCAAACTTGATCTCACTACAATATTAGTAATAGGACACCAAATACTCATACAAAGGCTACTAAATGCAAGATGAATGCAAATAAAATATAAGCTAAGAATAATGAAATTATTATAACATAGATTATGTAAACTAAAACAAAAATCTATAAACAACAAACAATAGCTCAAAAATAATGCATTAAATTCTAGAAAATGCAGTACAAAATATGCATTTGGACTGATTCACCTAGAGGGGCATATCAATCCCAGTGAGGGTTTTTTTCAATTTTTTTAGAAATTTTCAATTGATTTTGATGCTTTTTATGTTGTATGATCTGTAACCTAAGTGAAAATTCAGATTTTGTATGAATTTCAATGATTTGAGATGCCAAAATGCAAACTATATGCACTTTCACTAATGCAAAATTAGAAACCCTAGAATGCCAATTAACTAATGAAAATGCAATGCAATGTTAATGCAAGATAATTCTAGGATGATTATGCACTCCAAATTAGAATTATGATGTTCTAAATGTAGGTTCACCAAAATGAAAGGTGGAAAAATTGTATGCCTTCTATGCTTGGGAGATAGAATAACAATCTTCACTCTCTCTCATTCAAGGATAACCCTAGAGATCTCAATGTAAAAGAGAATTATATCTTGCAATAGGGCTATCCTAGAGGCTGATTGTAAATTACTAAGGGGTTTACCACCAAGCTAGGGCTTGGAAAGAAAAATTTAATGCAAGATGTAATGCCAAACTCTAATATGATGTAATGCTTCACTAAATGACCTAGAAAAGTATGTAAAAAAGAAAAGAAAGATGCATGCTGGAATGTGTGCACCTGGAAACTTGAAGATGATTGAATGAGGATCTGGAATGCTGGAAATTCTGAATTTAATGCTGATTGGGACTCATATGCTAAGCTAGGAAAATCAGTCTCATATCTGGGTTTCTATGCAGGAATATGAATCTAGAAAATGGGTATTTGAATCTATAAAAATCTGAAAAAATGACCTAAAATGGGACTCATTCGCTAGAACTAGTGAATTAGTCTAGTTAGGGTTTTTTCGAACTTCAAGGTTTGAGTCTTCTCTTCTCAATCTACCCAATCTATTTCTTCAGGTTTTCGGATCTGAATCTCTATAAATAAACCTATAGGTTTTTTCCAATGTTCTCTAATGCTTGATGACAACTTTGAGCACTTTGAAAACTTTCTCCAAGCTTTCACTTCATTGTGTCTTCAATGTAAACCTATAAATCACAAACTAAAGAGAGGGGAAAATGTTGTTTTGTTAGTGAATAGGGGTTTTCCTTGGGCAAAACTTGTTACGGTAATCAAACCTTGAAATGAAATGAAATAGGAATGGAGAATGATCAATGAAAAAAATAAGATGTTGCAACTCACCAAACCCTAGCAATGAAGTGCTGTAAACATGTATGAAATGGATCTAATGAATGTAGATCTTCACTCTTGCTTGAATGTGATAGATCTTGAATGAAATGCTAGCTTGAATCATAAAACCCTACATCACAATTGTTAGCTCAAAAATAAACATGATGCATGAAATATTTGACATGATTATTGATGCTTGAATAATTCTCTAGAATGCTTGATAATATACCCTTGAAGACTCTTGAATGCTCTTGTAAATGCTTGAATGCTCTTGTGAACTCAACTTCACTATAAGGATTCTCATTCAACTTTCTAGGTCACTTTATTACTTGTTTAGGATGAAAATGAGTGAAATAAACTTGTATTTATACTTAATTATGGAACAATTCTTGAAATTACAACACTACAAGCCAAAAACAAATATAGGAGGATAAAATCCCACCAACAATTTGAATTAATTTTAATTTTGGGCCACATGGGACTCATTTGCCCAAAGTGGCAAATGAGTCCCATCAGGCATAATTTATGGGGCCATTTTTAAAAATGATTAGAAAGGTGTGAAACTAGGATCTTGAGACCCAAAAACCTAGGTGGGACTCATATGCCCAAGGTGGTGAATGAGTCGTAGATCACTAAATCTGGGCCACACAACTTGAAAATACCTGAATTATGACTAGATGTTGATTTGTGTTAGGATTATCCTAAAAAAAGATGAATTAAATGAGGCTTGTGGATGTAAAATAAGGCCAATTAAAGCACAAAGAGGCCCAATTACTAATGAAAACCCTAGAAAAGTGTGAAAGTGTGTTACAACACTTATAGTACTTAAAATAAGGCATGGTTAATTTTATTTAATTCACAAGGGCCCAAGACCTAATGTGAGTGTGTTAAACACATTGCAACGCTAAGTCAAGGCACCATTAAGCTAAACTCTATAAGGAAGGCCCAAACAAGTGTGAAAATGTCACTGATGATTTTTTTTGACACTAAAGTACCCTTATAAGTTGAATTATTGGAGGAGTTAGAATAATTGTTAATAACTTATTTCAACCTTACATGTTTTCTATGTGTAGATATATTAGGCTTATGTTAATATTATAATAATTTTTTTCTCATTAACATCTATTAGCTAGACAAAATTTCATGAAAGTAGATTGATACTATTGCCAACATTTAGATATCATCTTTATGTTATTTTTTGTGCTTACATTAACTTGTAAAGATAATATGTGTAATATAAACATACTTACAAATAAAAAAACAAAATACATAAAAAACTCACATATGTTTATATACATCTAAAATAAAGTCTACAAAAAATGCTTAAACAAAAAAATCAACTATAATTATACCCTTCTATCTCCTTGACATATGTATTTAAAACTTTAGCATTCATATGTTAACCTTAAATCTAAACACTCAAAAAGGACAACCTCTAAAGTCTATATTATTATTAAGAACATACAACATCATGGATTAACATGCAACATACATTAACAATCTTATTTTAGAGAACATAACTCTTTTTCTATTTCATGTGAAGACTCCTTTTATTTCTTTGCACAACACCTTTGTCTGATGCCAACATGCACTATGAGAAACATTTTCAAATGATATCATTTGTCCATTTTTGAACATGAAAAATAGTTACACATTTTTACTACATATATATAATTATAGATCCCTAATCACCTTGCATTCCATTATATTATAAATAAAATCAATGGTGGTGATGAAAATTTGGTGATATTGTTGTAAATAACCAATCATTATAATATTATTGACAAATTAATTTCATTTTCTTCTATAAATAATAAAATTTAGGTGAATACAATATAATTAAGTATCAAATAGTTAGTTGAATTCTTGAGTTTAAATATTAAATAAAATAAATCTTTTAGGGATTTAACTAAGACTAAAATAAATTTCTGTTAAAATGTGATGGTTCAAGTCACTTTATAGCTTGTACTATTAGCCAAAGTTTGAATCTCCAATTTTAAGTATTAATCAATTAGCGAATATTCACCACTAATAAAATCATTGAAATTAAGATGTTTAAAATATTCCTAGATATAATTGTGTAAGTTATTTGAATCAAATATTTCTTAATTCTTATTCTAAATCATGTTGTGTGATTTGAGTACTTGATTGAAAAAACTACATAGAAACCCTCTAAAAATATAACCATTCTTTTCAATCCATATTTTAAGATAAAATTTATGACTTTTATTTTAAATGCATCCATTTGTTGTTTTAAAATTAAAAATAAGTAAAACTAGTCAAGACCATAGCAATTATCCTTTAAAAATAATAGTGGTGGAAAAATTTCATAATCATGCTTAAAGTTTAAGCACATATGTTTTTTTAGCTTCATATTAAGTAAAAATAACTCAATTCAATACCAAGAATTTGTTTCATGTATGAGGCTTAATGTATAAGCTTTACAACTATCATTATGCACCAAAAACAATAAGTGGAATTATCTAGGACTTAAATTTGTTATTGACACCTCATTAATAGATGGGTAGGTCAAATGAGAGGTAGATGAAGTATGGGAAATTTTTCTTGTAATTATAGTCATTGACACTAATGTATGTTTATGATTAACATCAAAATAAGCATGTTCTATGGGATCTGATAATTTGGTCGCATTAGGGTTTGCAAGCATTGCATAAACAATAGGCATGGGTGGGTGAAGTGATGCATCTTCTTGTGTACACAAAAGACCCACATGAATGCATCTTGAAACTTTCTTGCTAGAGAAACTTTATATTATTGCATTATCAATCATATCCACAATATTTCCTTCCATATAAGAGTCCCACACCTGCATAAAATGATTCCCACTCATCTTTGTAAAACATATAATTTTTTAAAATAAATTGAAAAAAAGATATAATAACATGTCTTACTTTTATCTTACCCTTTCTAAAAGGCTTTGGGAATTTGGAGATAATCTATTATCAACATTCTTTCTTCCACATATAATTTCTAGAATGACAACACCAAAGCTATACACATCAACTTTAGTAGATAATTGACCTAACATAGCATATTTTGGTGCCATATAACCATTGCATAATCATTTAAAAAAATATTAGAGAAAAACTGAATACTGAGAATGGAAAGATTGCAACCTTAAATTAGATTTATTTTTTTCCTCTAATAAATGTTTAAATTTTTTATTTTTTGTTATTATAAAAAAAATAAAAGAAAGATTTAAATATTTAATACAGCTAAAATAATAAAAAAATAAAAAAATCTTCTTACGTTCCTGCAACCCTTGTCTCAACATGACTCTCATCTTGAGCAATCAATCTTGCTAAGCCAAAATCTGATATTTTGCCTCCATTTTCTCATCAAGCAAAATATTACTTGCTTTGATATCTCGATGAATGATCCATAACTGTGAACCTTCATGCAAGTATAGAAGCCCACGAGCTACTCCACGTATGATGTTAAAATGGTTTGGCCAATCAAGCTCTTTGCTTCGCTCTGGATCTATAGCTTACAAGCAAGAAAATCAAATTATTTATGAATTTCTCTTACACAGCCTAAAGAACAACCATTATACCATTTTCATTTTTATATTAGATGGAATATACTCAAGAAATAGTATCTTGTCAAGGCTCTTATTAGCCAAGTACTCGTAAACAAGAAACTGTTCAGATTGCTTTGTTCAACACCCAAGTAGCTTCACAAGATTCTGATGCTGAATTTTAGCCACCAATTTAACCTCATTTAGAAACTCCTTTTTCCCTTGCAATGATCGTATAAAAAGTTTCTTTACTGCTATTTTTTTCTGTCTAACATTGTACCTTGACATAAAACAAAATAGATAAACCTTAAGTTTATAGCTCACTATACATATAAAATATAAATGTTAAGTCTAGAGCACTAAAATGAGGAAAATATTGCTTAAAACATGTTATACTAGGGTATCTATCGAGCATATTATAGTCTTTTTGTATTTTATGAGATAACACACATTGTAAGTGTGAATAAGTAACGATGTAAATACACTTCTTAATGAAACATTACATCAAAAATTCTACAATAATTAATTAATATAAATCACATAAAACTTGAAAGCGTCTCATTGTTTCCTATCTCCAAAGATTTATTAAATCACAGAGGACTCTCAGATTTGGTAAACACTTGTGACTATTAAAATGCAAATCTAGAGAATGGAATGATGCTAAATGCAATGATGTAATGATTGATAATGATTTCTAGATGATATTGATGCTACTGTAATCTATATTGACATGAAACTTGGTGAAAGAAAGCTACAGTAATCTACAATACAACCATGATTATGAATTCTACTGATGCTATGATGCTATTGCTATTGCTATGATTCTTGATTTCTCTATTTCATGTAGAGTAAGATCGTACAAAGTTGGGATCCATTTCTTGTTGAATGAGGCTATATTTATAGATTTATGGCAGTAGGTTTGCACAGGGGTAGCAAAGTAGAGGCTTGGATTCAATCTGGAGAATTGAATGGTGAGAGATTGAGAAGATTTTGGGAATGGTTCCTCCCCATGAAAACACCAGGCAAGATGATAGGAAGAATTGATGGAAGAGGATGAAGGAGTTGCCTGCAAATTTACCTTCAATTTGTCTCCAAATTTGCTCGTGAAGATTGAGTCAATTAATTTAGACATAAATTAGACATATAATATCTAATTTGATTTGTGCAAATTTTGAGTGAAAATAGGAAATAACTATAGAATGCATTTCCATTGAATATTTGGAATTATTGAATTTAAGCAAGAATACATTTGATTTAATAGAACAGATTATAGAACTCTATTTATTAATTAAATAAATATGGAGGAAGTGTGATAATTAAATAAAACAAAGTCGAAAATTTGTTTATTTAATTTAGATGATGATCTGATTAAGATAATAGAAGAATTTAATAATGATAATTAAATAAATTTTTCTATTTATTTAAGAAGAAATAATGTAATAAAGATAGAAGAAATAAAAGGTGAACTATATAAATAAATATTTCTATTTATTTAATAGTAGAAGAATAAAAGTTTAAAATTAATCAAATAATTCGTATTTAATTAATTAGATTGTCCAGACTATTTTTAGGTGTATACATTTTACCCCTCTTTGATGTGATGTGTTTACACATTGCTTTAAATATTTTTTTGGATTTTTTCAAATTTTCATGATTTTCTGATGATTCTATGATGATTTGATGATAAAATAATTTATCTCCCGATAATGATAAAGAAAGTTTTCCCTTTGAATGAATTTCAATTAATTTCCCAATAAAATTAATTAAAATGTTAAAAATCCCACAAAATTCCACCTTTTTAAGAACCTAATAAAAGGTCAAAAATGTCATTTTCATACTCATTTGTGCATTTGAATTTTGAAAACTTTGTGAGAGAGACATATTTGAGCCACTTGGAGCAAGATGCTGATTCCTTACCATAGCCACTGGTTCGAGTGTGTGTGACGTCACCAATGCCTGGCCACTTACGAACCTTCGGTATGTACCCATAATCCTCCTCGTATTTCATGGAATTTCGTTTTTCATGCATTTTTTCGTATTTTTAACTTTCCATAGTTTTAGCACTTCAAGTATGTGCTATAGCACTTTTACACTTTGGTGTAGTGCTTTTAGGTTATGTTTTAGCGCTTTGGGGAATTAGCACTTTGGTAGGATTTTTTAGCGCTTCGAGCATTTAAATTAGCGCTTTTAGAATATTAGCGCAATGGTAGACTAGATTAGCGCTTCAAATGATTATTTTAGGGCTTCAAACTACTGTTTTGGCACTTTGAATTTTTGAAATAGCGCTTCTGATGTTTTAGTGCTTTGATAAACTATTCTAGCGCTTCTGTTTGATGAATAGTGCTTATGATATTTTAGTGCTTTGAATGTCTATTCCAGTGCATCTAAGTTAGATTTGCAAAATTTGTCAAATTTAAAGCTTGATTTTGTTTAGTCTGATCGTGTCAACCCTTCGGTTTGATATGATTTGATGATCTAATAACCTTGATGATTTTCAACCTCATGACGAATGATTCAGATGATTGATAGATTTTAATTATCCTCATGATAGGTGAGGAATAAAATCAATTTTGATGAACCTCATGATAGGTGAGGTTGGTTTTAATAAACTGACCTCATGTAGGTGAAGTACAATTTTGATTGATAATGATGACCTCATGATAAATGAGGTTTGATGATGCTTGCTTACGAATTTTGATCAAAATTCATACCAAGAGCTGATTAGATTTGATAGGATAATGACATGTGATATTTGACATAGTGTACTGATTTAGAACATTTCATGATGATAAGAGCCTTTGGATAAACTCCAGATTTAGGAGCGTTTTCCATGGACCTTTGACTTGATTCCACAACTGACACCAGATGAGACACATATTATTGTTCGGTGCGGACTAGCTTCTCTTCTTGACATGCCCTAGATTAGGATTAATTGGGGTCTTCTCACAGCTTTAGTCGAGCGATGGCATAGTGATCATAACACCTTCCACTTACGCACTGGTGAGATGACAGTTACTCTAGAGGATGTCTGGCGTATTTTAGCAATCTTGTTCGTTAGAGAGATTGTTGTGTATGATTCATAGGAGGTGGGTGGGACAAATTCTCTTCTTAGAGTCTTTCAAGATGAGCATATTGTTGGGATGTGGATTCCATGGCGAGAGATGGTGGATGCATATGCCAACCTTCCTTCAGTTTTGGCAAGAATTATTGGAGGGTTCCTTTGTCCTGATCGCAGGTCAAATGGACTATTTGTCGGATGGGGTTGAGTTCTTAAGAGTATGGTTGTACATGGGACCCATTATGCTTGGGGGATGTGCATGCTATCCCACTTGTATCATGATTTGCATTCAATAGTTTATTTGAGGGGGCACAGTTTATCATCAGGAGCTACCTTGTTTCAGGTTTGGGCATGGGAGCATATTGCTGTCACGCGGCCAGTGCTAGTTCAAGATAGGCCTGCTACTAGGCCATATGTTTTCCGATATAGAGGTCGACTTACCTAGACCAGGATGGGTAAGTTGGAGCATTGGAGGAGCATTTTGGATGATTTAGAGGCCATGACATGGCACCCATATCTGGATTGTGAGAATTGGGATGAGGATGATGTAGAGATGGGTTACCTTTGCGATTATATGTATTTGATTTGCTGGACCTGCTTCATCTTAGATAGGTTATTATTGTGGAGGGTCTACAAGCAGTATGGTATTGTGCAGTGCATGCCCTAGGGTGTTGCACATTATGCCCAATGACTGAGTGATGTAGCAGATTGGGGGCCCTGTTTATCATATGATACTTTAGTAGAGGGATACCATGCCTTACAACCTTCAACCTAGGACATACGTTGTGATATTACAAAGGCACCAGTGATAGAGAAGTATGCAACTTTTCTTGCATTACATCCATGCCCTTGGATCACTATTCTTGGTGAGCCAACACCACTACCTGCAGAGGAGGATGTTGTTGTTCCTAGTCAATGAAGAAGGTGAGAGGAGGATGTTGTGGAGGAGCAGGCTGTAGATGTTGAGGTGGAGGAGGATGCGATGGAGGAGCAGGAGGTAGATGTTGAGGCAGAGGAGGATATGGTGGAGGAGCAGGCCATAGATGTTGAGGTGGAGGAGGATATTGATGAGGAGGGTAGTGGTGAGGATAGTGAGGAGAGCAGCAGTGGTGAGAGTAGCAGTGATGATGAGGATGATGGAGGGGACAATGGAAGAGGGATTATGGCTAGAAGTATAGGTCCATCTACTAGTATGCCTCATAAGAGGCAGGCAGTGGAGACATATTCCTCAGACCATCGGACATAGATTGCCACCCTTCAGGTACATATTCAGACTTTATAGGGGCAGCTTGTGTAGGCTCAGGGTTTACTTGTGCAGACTTAGATGCAACTATAGACCTAGGCATAGGCTCACACATAGGCCTTGACATAGGTACAGGGACAGTTGGCAACTGTACATATGCAGATTGCCACACTGGCAACAGAGAGGGATAGTGCCAAGCAGATTATAGAGCGGACACAGGCGATTGGAGATACTTTACAATGGATTGCTGATGGTACCAGTGTTGTAAACTATATGAGGGAGGTTCTCCATGTCGGTCAAGAGGCGGAGTTTTATAGGGGTCGTTATCATTATGCATTCCCTAGTGAGTAGAGAGTGAGTTATGCTCCTTGACGATCATGTAGGACACATACCAGGACTGTCAGTGAGGGTGTGACCCAACCTCCTCGTAGAGATCCAGGAGATCCCGGTCCATCTGGTGGTGGTGGAGATATTGGTCCGTGATGCATGCATATTCTGGAAGCAATAGATCCTAGATGCTGTTATGATTTTGTGTTGTTTTTGAGAAATGATGCATACTTTGATCCAACTAGTTTTGATGATATATCTCCCTTATTTCAGACTTCATTGTATACTTGACATTGATGTTTTATATGATTTATATGATATGCAATAGACTATTATTGATCTTTTATGGGTTCTATTATGATTTTATGGTGGATGCATTTATTTTCCATGCTCTATATGCCATGTGTTATTTTTTTTCATTTTTTACATGATATGTGATGATATGCAATGGTTCTTATCATGTTCTATTTAATGCTTATGTATGATGTATGATGCATGGATGTATGATGTATGATGCATGGATGTATGATGTATGAATGCATGATGGATGCATGTTGATAGAATGATGATGTGTTTTATATGATGATTGTCCATTTACATGGATGTAGATGTAATGTTTTAAATAATTTATGATATGCGATGTAAATGGGATGTATGCATTAAAATATATGATAATGATGTATGATAAAAAATGATGAATTGATGGAAATGCGATGATATGATGTTTGATGTAATAAATGAAATGATGAATGATATGGTGCAATGAATATGATGATTGATGTAATAAATGTATGATAATAATGTATGCTAATAGAATGTGAATGGATGACGTAAGTAATGCATGAATGTAATGATACGATTTAATTTTGAAACTTTCTCTTAGAACCTTTATGTGATATGGAAAAATATGATATGATGAATGCAAAACTATTTGATTCAAATGTATGAATGATGATGATAAATAGAAATATTTCTAATGTATGTAAATGAAAATGATGATGCAACTACATGATTATGATGATGTTTTTGTTTTATGTCAAGTATACTCAATCTTATTAATAGAAAAAGATAATCATCAATTTGAATCCTTTTTATAACAAACACTCTGCAGATGTAGAAATCATTTATGAATGCAATCTAGTTTTATCATGCAAAACTATATGCAAACTATTGGCATTTTAATAGTACTTTTGTGCTTTGTATCATCATAGATCTTTTTTTAAAAATGTTGAAAGTGAGTACAAGAATCAATGGTATATTTTAGACCATGATGACCTGAGTATGACTTCCATGATTTTTGATATTGCAAGTGAACACAAGCATCGAGGTATAATTAAATTGAGATGACCTGAGCATTTTTTGCGTAAGCAGACAAGAATCAATCACTTTATTATGTGAATTTCGAATGTCATCAGTGATATATTTGAAAATAATGTCCCACGGTAATTCACACAGTAATTATGATTAATTCACAAATAGTAGACAATGAAAAAAATACCATTCTTCTTCCTAGCTTCTCTAGTTTAATACATCATCGAGTTGCTCCAAAGAAATGATAATAATGATCAAAGTACAACATATTTAACCTTTGCTTAAAGTATTTCAACCATTATTTAGATTAGATCATCCATCCTAGTTTTTACGATGTTTTTGTGATTTTCTAAGATTTTGGATCAAACCTAACCTAAAGACCTACCCTAGGGGCCTTGGGGGTTGATCAAAGATTAGCCTTGTCTACATTATACATGCAGAGACTACATAGTTCGACTGACATAGACTCATGTTTTTGGCTCGAATTTTTGAGATTGATATGATATGGATGTCCAATGTGTTCCGATGGTGATTTGATGTTCTACTTTGGGTTTTTTTTGCATTTGTCATACTATTGTTTGCCCATTTTGTTAAGCTTGATGTTTTATTTTCCCTAGTGAGATCCAGATCTTGGCCCCAAGCTAGAGTGAGACATGACCATTTGAAATGATATGATCTAATGGATGCAAAATGATGGTGAGATTAACAACCATGATATGTATCAAAATAGGTGGAAAAGTTGGTTAAAATCACATATAGCACCTGTTTCCAAGTTTTCACCATATGTTTTAATTGCACTTTTGTTTTGTGTTTTCTCTTTCTCATTTTTTTTGTATTTTATATTTTTCTATTACCAAGATGCCTGTTTGCCAAGTTTTCATCAAGGCAACTATTTTTAGGATTTTCAAACTGTGCACTAGGTGATTTAGGTGTAGAAATATTTGAGATGGATACTATTGATAGGTTCATCAAACAGATCCCCTTTTGATGTTGATAGTGTATAGGCTCCTGATCCATAGACTGATATGATGACAAAGGAACCTAGCCAGTTAGGTTCAAACTTCCCTTTCTTTTCTCTGTCTTGTTGATTTCTAGGGTTTTCTTTTAGGACCAAATCCCCAACCTAAAAGATTCAAGGTTTTACCCTATGATTGTAGCTCCGGGACATTCTCTGTTGATATGCAATTGGATGATTGAAAACTTGTTTATGATGTTCATCAAATAGTTCCAGTTCTTAAAGCCTAGATACTCGGTAATCCTCATATGAGATGATTCCCTTTAGTGATACTCAGAGTGATGGAATCTCTACCTCAATGGGTAGTATGGCCTCTGATCCATATACCAAGGCATATGGTGTAGCTCCTGTTGGTGTTCTGATGCTGGTTTTGTAGGCCCATAATGCAGTATTGAGTTGAACATGCCAATCACGTCCAACATCGTTAACCTTTTTATTGAGTATCTTCAAAATTGTCTTGTTAGAGGCCTCTACTTGGCCATTTCCCTGAGGATAATACAGTGTTGAGAAACGATGTTGGATATGAAATTTTTCACACAATTCTTGGAAATCTTGGTTTTTAAATGGTCATCCATTATCAATGATAATGGACTGAGGTATGCCATACCAATAAATTATGTAGTTCAATATTGAAGATGAGATATAGTTTCTAGTGATAGTTGTGAGAGGAACTGCTTCTATCCATTTTGTAAAGTATTTGATTGCGGTGTTTATGAACTTGTGTCCATTGGATGAATATGGATTTATCTTTCCTACCGGATCCAGTCCCCATTGACAAGAGGGCCACGTTGATGTGAATGGTTGCAATTCTTGAGTAGGTGCATGGATTAGATTACTATGAATTTGACAATTTTGGCACTTCTTGACAAACTGATAAGACTCCTCCATACTTGACTAGTAATACCCTTAACGAAGGAGTTTTTTTGCTAGAGTTATGCCACTTGAATGAGTTCCACAAATACCTTCATAAACCTCATGTAAGGCTGTCTCAGATTCATTATGTTCTAAACATCATAGAAGAGTACCATTTAGACCTCGACGATAAAGTATGTTAGCGATTAAAGTATGTCAGGTGGATTGGCAGATGAAGTTGCATTTTTGGTTTTTGGAAAGATTAGGAGGAAGGATGTTGTCTTTTAGGTACACAGAGGTATTTTCATAGACGGGGGATTGAACAACATCTAAATGGTATATGGTTTTTGGATTCCGAACTATTATAAGAAGGATTAGATACTTGTTCTACCATAAACTCATAACGACCACGTTTCTCTAGTAATTGTAAAAGAGAAGCAATTGTTGCCATAGAATCTGCCTCTTTGTTTTTTTCCCTTGGAATTTGCTCAAATTTGATACTGAAAAATTATTGTTTGAGATCATCTATCATATAGGGCATCAATTTCTCATCTTTCATTTGATATGCATCATTTACTTGATAAATGACTAGTTGAGAATCCCCATATACTTGTATCTCTGTGATTTTCCATTCAATTACTACTTTGATGCCAATAATTAATGCCTCATACTCTACCACATTATTGGTACATGGAAACATTAATCTATAAGATTTTGGGATGGTGTGTCCTTGGAGTGCGATGAACAAAATTCCTACACTAGATCCTCTTTGTGTATATGATCCATCAAAGTAAAGTATCCATTGTTGTGTTGTTACTGTAAGAACGTCTGCATCAGAAAATTCCATTGTCATAGGATGGTCATCAGTTAAAGGAGCTTTGGCTAATTTTTCAGTGATCACTTGACCTTTGATGGCTCTTCTTTCCACATACTGAATATCAAACTCACTTAGAAGCATGACCCATTTGGCCAGTGTACCTGTTAAAGCGGCCTTACCGAGTAGATACTTTAATGGGTCAATTTTTTCTATGAGCCTAATTGTGTGAGTCAACATGTAATGATGCAATTGCTGGGTAGAAAATACCATTTCCAAACAAGATTTCTCAATGAAGGTATAATTTATTTCATAGCCATTCAAAGTTTTGCTGATGTAGTAAATGGCTTGTTCCCTTCCTTCATAATCTTCTTGTGCCAATAGTGCTCCTATAGAAATATCCATTGTTGCAATGTATAGTATTAAAGGTCTTCCTTCTGTAGGTGGCATGAGAATATGTGGTGACATCAAATATTTCTTTACTTGGTTGAAAGTTGTTTCACACCCTTGATCCCATTTGAACACAACATTCTTATGCAATAGATGATTAAATGGGTGACTTTTGTCTGCCAATTGGGAGATAAATCTCCTGATTGATTGTAGCCTTTTTTGTAGTGACCTTAGTTGACTTATGTTTCTAGGTGGTGACATTTCCATTATTTCCTTTACCTTTTCTAGATATACTTCAATACCTTTTTCTGAGACTATGTATCCTAAGATTTTTGTTGATGTAACCCCAAAGAAACATTTTATAGGGTTTAGTCTGACATTGAACTTTTCTAGCCTTGTGAATTTTTTTCCCAAGATATTTAGATGTCCTTCTCTAGAATATGACTTAGCTAGAATATCATCTATGTAATCCTCCATAAAGGTATGCATCATATTATGGAAGATAGTGGTCATTGGTCTTTGATAAATTTCCCTTGAATTTTTCAACCTGAAGGGCATGACATTCCAGCAAAAGGTTCCCCATGGATATGTGAATGTAGTTTTCTCTTGATCTTTCGGTGCTATCTTGATTTGGTTGTAACTAGAGAAACCATCCATTATTGATAACATGGAATTCTCTATTGTTAGGTCCATAATGATGTCAATATTAGGCAAGGGGAAATCATCCTTGGGGCATGCCTTATTTAGATCCCTGAAATTTGTACATATCCTGATACTATAATCCAGCTTTGATACAGGAACAATATTTGATATCCATTTGGCATAATCAATAGACCTAATGAATCCTGCATCTAATAACTTCTTCAGCTCAACTTTTACCATCAGTGTGATATGTGGATGCATCTTTCTTAATTTTTGTTTTACAGGTTTGATTCCAGTAGGAAATGACAAATGATGCATTAAAAGATTTGGGTCTGAACCTGGCATATCAGAGTATGACCAAGCAAAATTAATGCTTCTTTCTTCAAATAATTTGATAAATTCAGGTCTTTCTTGTTCTATCATAGATTCTACCAGATGTAAAATCTTTGCTCTTTCTTCTATACCAATGTTTACAAATTGTGTAGGCTCCACTAGAATTGATGACCTTTCATGATAATGCTCCGGAAGGGTGTCAAATCTCCCATCTTTCAATTCCTCAAAGAGGTTTTCACCTTCCGATGCATTCTTTATTTTTCTCTTTTCAAGATCTAATACTGCCATAGAATGGTTTTCACCATTAGATCCATTATTCCTATTTTTATTTTTACAACTGGAAAATTTGACACCCTCCACTCGATCTGCGTTGTTATGAGATTTATGGATAGAAATTGTATCAGGTTCGTCATAATAAAGGAAATTTATGATAGCATCATCATTTGCATAGATGGGAACATTTAGAGGTTGAACAGGTTCCCAGTCAATAAGTTTTGGATGGACTAAGGGAAGGAAGTCATCGGATTGACTTGGGTCGATGGCGGTAAGGGTTCAGACAGTTATCTTGTTAGAGTTGTTATTAGGGATGCCAAGGTCAATGATGTTACTCTCCTCAAGATTATCTAGTTCACTTGATGTCTGTTCATCCTTACTTGAGTCATCGATATGTTGTGATTCTAATACAAGTGATCTAGACCCTGAGCTCTATCCCTCCTCACGTGTAGGTGCATATTGTTTTATGACATCAATTTGGACATCTGTGTAAGATATATCAGAATATAGATCCTATTCATATTCATTAGAATCTGTTTCAGAGCTATCTCTTACTTGAAGGATTCTTTCAACTGCCTTCTTAGTCATTTATTTTTTTCTTCTTCTGAGTAACCCAATCCTATCTTATCCTTTGAATAAAGAGTAAGAGGCTGAATTGGTTCCACAATGCCTTCTTTCCTTTTTCCAATAGGTCTTTGTCCTTCATAACCCATTTTTTCTAAAATAGCCTTTCCTTTGCCATACTTATATGTCTTGATGTTGATGTTTCTTCATCTTTGTACAACCAATCGAGGGTAGCTTTGTTTTTTGATTCATCCTCTATAGTACCAGCTTTCACAAATCTTTCCTCTAGAACAGTGACAGGTTGTGATGTTTGTTATTTTATCATTGATGGTTGTCCATATGAATTTGGAGATGGCATCAATTGTGAAAGATTAAGAGACTGCTCAATAGAATATTTTCCCATGCCTTTGTCTGTTAGCTAGACCTATTCTTGGAATTTTTGTGATAGAGAATTTAGAGGATCCTTTTTATTTGTTAATGTAGATTCAACAACACTTGTATCTTGTGATTTATCCTTTTTCTAAACCCACTTGGATATAATGTTTGGAGGTTTTTCACCATCTGATGAATTTGAAGTGCATGCTTCGCTATTGTGAGGCACAAAGGTGTCTTGAGAAGTTCTGAGTGTGTTACAATGTTGAGGATTGTTATAATCTATTGATATAGTCACCTGTTGTCCATTAACTAGAAATTTCAAACATCGGAGATAGGTCGAAGGTAATGCCTGCATTTTGTGAATCCACAAATTTCCTAAGAGTATATTGTAGGTTAACTCTTTTTCTAGTACCTGACACGCTATATTTTCACCATTGGTCCCACTTGAATGGGAAACACAATCAAACCTTTAGAAGATCTCTCTTCTTCATCATAAGCCTTTATTGTCATTTTTCTTTGGGCATCAATAGCATTATCTAAATACCCTAGTGTACTGATTAAATTTAAAGTACAAATATTTAAACCAGCTCCCCCACCTATTAGGACTCTTTTAACATGATGTTTGTGGATCAAAACTTCGATATGGAGGGCGATGTTATGTGGATGATTAAGCAACACATCATCCTACTCAAAGAATGATAGATAGTGTGGTGTGGTCAAATGTCCCACCATAGCCTAGAATTGACAAACATCTAGGTTGTTGGGTACTATGGTGACAACAAGTGCTTGTTCTAAAATCTCCTTATGGGATGGTGATAGTTTAAGGAGTTTAAGTATTGATATTTGTGCTAGTATTTTCTGAAGTTGGTCAACAATGTTGTATCAAATTGGATGTGGAGTGGTGTTTTTAGGTACAAATCCCTTCAAAATTACCTTGGATTGCCCCCTTGTCATTACATTAACCGGTTGATAGTCTTGTCTTTCTCTGATTTTTATAACATTTATCTGATTGTCGGATATTTGTATGCTCAAGATTAGATCTAAGGGGATAATGTCACCGGTTTTGTTGTTGTCCATATGATTACTGGTCGCAGTATCACTTTCTACTTCGAATAAACAAAAGATCATGCTATTGTAAACGTGATTGATATTTTTGCCTTTACTGTTTGTAGAAGATGACTCTCCCTTATCATAATTTGGTAAAGGGTCTTTAAAGGCTGTATGATTGTTATTGTTTTGATGTCCCTCTACGTATACCTTTTTGTTGTCAATTAGATCTTGGACTATATGTTTTAATTCCATGCAATCATTTGTCTTGTGTCCCTTATTATTATGGAATTTACAATAATCTACGTCATTCCACCATGGTGGTTTGACTTTTGGATCCCAAAATCGTGCTTCTCATGTTGTGATAAGTCCACTTGCAACAAGTTCCCTCATTGCTGATTCTAGTGTTTGGCCTAATGGTGTGAATCAATGCCGGTTTGATGATTTTTGATACGTTTCTGGTTTTGGTTCTCCATTGTTTAGATTTATATTTGACTTGATGTTTTGGTCATTGTTTTGGTTTGTCTTTGAAGTAGAGGCTGTCAAGTTAAAAACTGGATTTGCATTTTGTAAGTCATTTGCAGTTTCGTTGATCCAGGTATTTCTATTCTTTTTCCAAAATTTAGGTTTGTCATTGTTGGTATATTTATTTGAGGAGTTGGTGTTGTTTGATTTTTCATTGTAGTGTTTGATCACCCCTCGTTTGACTAAGGCTTCTTCAATTTTAAGGCCATTTTCAATCACTTTTTTGAATGTTGGAGGACATTGTAATTCAAGCCTATAGTTCATTTTGTTAGAGTAAAGGTCTTAACTTAATTATGTTGATTAAGTTACCATTATTCCCTTCTTAAGCTTTCACGTTAGTTTGCATAATGTGACATTTAATAATTATATTAATTATTAAATGTTTTCCTATTAGGGCTTCTATTAGGGTTTTTTCTATTAGGGTTTTATTAGGGTTTACATGATCTCCTTTTTATAAGGATTGATCCCATTGTATTTTATATCAATTCATTCTCTCATTCTCTCTGATATATACATTTTCAGTTTTCAGAGAACCCTTGCTTGTTTGTCTCCATCTCTTCTTTTGTGACAGGTTATTTGCATGCAGGTGATCTTCGGGGTTTGTGGTGTTGTATTTTCTCAACTCCTACACATTTCATCTGTCAAGTTATCTATAAATAACTCCATTTTCTCTTCCTCAGGTATGGAGCGAGGATACCTAGCAAATAATCTTCGCCATCGCTATAAAAAGGACAAGAATGTCTCACCTTTGTTTTGCTTCATGTTATAGAGGTCCTTTATCGTGACATCATGTTGGATGTTAAAGGAATATTGTGATATGAACCTCTTGACGAGCTCTTCAAAAGTTCATATTCTTGGTTGTAGTTTGGAAAACCACTCCATACACTGACCTCCTAAGCTTCTTGGGAATAACCTCATTAGGAAAGTTTCTTCCTATGCAAACTCTAAGCTCATGGTTCTGAATTCCCGTACATGGTCGATTGGGTCTATCTTACCATTATATTTGTCATACTTTGGGAATTCACAGTGTTTAGGGAATTGTATCATATCCACAGTTGGGTCAAAAGGATAAGGACAAATGTCCTGTAATGCATACCTTTTCGTGTTTCCCTTTTACATATCTTGAATTTGTTGTTGCAAGTTTTGCATTTGTTGTGTTAGGGCCGCAACTTGATCTGTGTTTGGCGTATGTAGTGGTATTTTAGTTTCATTTGTTCTAGGTGCTTCTTTTAAGCGATTGAGATCAAAATTTTTGGGAAGTTTGGCACTTGATTCAGCTAGCATTAGGAGATATTTCTCCATGTCTTGCTCTAAGATCTTTTCCATAAATTTATGGAATTTTGGGTCCTGTTGCACTGCTTGTATGTCCTCAACTATTATTTAATTTGTGTCATTTTGATGAAGTCCACTCCAAGGATTTTATTCAGCCATGATGTTTGATGTTTTAGTTTTTTTACTTTAAATTTCTATCTTTGTGATCTCGTCAAAATTGGCATACGTGTGTTTGTTACTTTCACTAAACTTTGATCTTCTATGTTTGGATTAGTGTCAATTGTATTTTAACAAATTCAAATAGAATGATATATTATATTGATGAGACCAAGTTAAAAATTTGATATTGTGTTTCATTTCATGATTGTAGGATGTCAAAATCCCGATGAGGAAACTTAACTCAATAATCAAGATTTGTGTTTTGATAATTGGACACTTTGTAGTTTGTAAGATTTGGGTTTTAGTTGAAAATAAATTTTGACTTGTGAGAATCTATTTTTTTCTAGGTCTAAGACACTCTCTGGACTGAGAAGATGTTTCTGTCTGATAAAAATCCAAATTTTAGATTGTCAACAAGTTTGAATGATATGTTTGGAAACTGTCTCTTTTTTTTAATAAATTTTAATATTTGGAAGCGCTAAAACAGAGTGCAGAAGCACTAAAATAGAGTGCAAAAGGGTTAAAACAGAGTGCATAAGCACTAAAATAGAGTGCAAAAGCGCTAAAATAGAGCGCAAAAGTGATATTTTGCATAAGCGCTATTTTGCATAAGCACTAAAATAGAGTGTGTAAGCGCTATGACAGTTTTTTGAAGCGTTATTTTGTGGAAGCGCTAAAATAGAGTGTGGAAACGCTATGATAGTTTTCCAAAGCGCTATTTTACGGAAGCGCTAAAATAGAGTGTGGAAGTGCTATGATAGTTTTCCGAAGCACTATTTTGCGGAAGCGCTAAAACAAATGTCAGAAGCACCGAACCAGAGGGTGTAAGCGCTACTTTGGATTTAGAAGTTCTAAAATAGACCTTAGACATGCTAAGATAGAATGTGGAAGCGCTACTTTGGGTTTCAATGATTTTGTCTGATTTTTCTACTCGTGAAGAGATTGTTTTTCAAGAATTTTGATTTTGATGAGATATCTCCACTAGCAATTTTCTGATGTTGGATGATAAGCCTAAAGATTCTGAGTTTCTTTATTGCAAAAAATGATCGGGCCTAGCGGAGTATTCTAACATTGGCTATGGGATGGAGGACTAACGAATGGGTTGACTATGATTATGATATTGTGTAAGAGCTCTTCTTTGAAAATAGGCTTGTGAATAAAGAGGCTCTAAGGCATAATCACTAGTATAACCCCTAGCGAAATCGTGATACCTATGTAGGAAAGTTCTATGATGAAGCAAGATTTTTCTACTTTGATACCAGAAACGTCTTCTTTTTAAAAGATTTTTGTAACTAAGTGATTTCTTTGGTTTCTTGACTCTTGTTTTGAGGGATTTGTTGACAAGATTTTTGGATTTCCAATTTCTATTCATAAATTTCCTAGTTTGATTTGGTTTATGGTTTTCAGGATGATCTTTTATCTGAGCTACAATGATTTGAGAACATAGCAAGAAAATTTTAGAACAATTGTCTTTAATCCTAGAATCTAAATAGATAGTATATGTCCAAGAACCATGAATGGGACCCCTATTGATTTCCACTGGTTTTTTTTAATAAAGATACACTTTAGACAAACTCACTCTTAAGGTCAAAAAGGTCATTGTTATACTCAACAACCCACATCTTAAAATTGTGTTGACTCACACAACCATGTCACCCCCTAGAGGGCGCCTGTGTTTTTGTCTTTTCCAGGTGCATACTCAAAGTTGGATTTCTCATCCCTTGAGCAAACGGTCCTTGGAAATTATATAGTGAGTGTCTTGGGGGAAGATTCTTCCATCCCCTTGCACTGTGAGTATTACAATGTCTGGTTACTGACTCAGTTGGATACTACACTATGGTTCTTAGATAGGGTTTTCGTTCAGAGAGGCAATAGATAAAATCCCTCAAGAGACCTCCCAATCTTTAGAACAAAGATTTTGGGGATGGTTATCTTTGCAAAACTACCATCAAGTTGGAATTTCATCAACAACTTGCATTTGATTCGAGTGGGTTGGAATCTTTGGCTTTAGGCATTCCCACTTAGGTCGTTTCCGTAGGGTGAGTACTTTTTCCCACTACAACAAGCCTTCTAAAGGATTAATAAAGCGTGAATTGCACAAAATAAAAGGATGATTCTAGAATTTTTATTCTCCAGTTAAGGGGAGAGCATAAGCCTATCACCATACAAGCACAGTAATCAATATTCAAATTTTAAACCCAAAAGGAAAATTTTCTATTCTATGTGAAGATTTTGCTTCACAAAAGTCATGGTGTTAATTTTAACTGGTATAGAAAAATATGTGATGTCTATCCCAGGATTGATAAATTTTAAACCAAATGGCTACCTTAGGATTGGCTCATTTTAATCTAGATCCAAAAAACTAGTGAGTTTATAATGTTCTTTTTAACCAACTTTGACAAAACTTGTGTAGATGGTTAATTTTAAGTTCAAAGTAATGCTAGTTGGTCCTAAAGCATGAATGAAAAATAACATATGATGGGTTATTTTCCCATGAGTGTTTGAAAAAACTATTACAATGGATATCAAATATTTTTCTTTCAATTCAATGCTCCATGTTCCTCTTAAAACCTATAATAAATGCTCAAAATATTAGATGAGATCAATAAATAAGAAGAAATAAGGGTTAGATGAATGATTATGCATAAAAGCCCTAAAACTTAGACCAAGTTACAATGTGATTTGACTTTAAATGTAAAATTGAAAATTTTAACTCTACAACAAGTGAGAAATACCTACACCATTGCATATCTTATGAAATTCTACTCCATTTCAAAAAAAAAGTTTCGAAAAAGACCTCCATATGACCAAGATATGAGCATTTTAAGATTGACTATCAAAGCACTAAAATAAAGGTGAGAAGCGCTATTTTGCAGAAGCGCTAAAACATACCTCAAAAGCACTAAAACAAAGTCTAGAAGCAATACTTTGGATACAAAAGTGTTAAAATAGACCTTAAAAGTGCTAAAACAGTCTGTAAGTACTACTTTGGATACAAAAGCGCTATAAAAAACCCCAGAAGCACTAAAATAGAGTGTGTAAGCGTTACTTTGGATGCATAAGTGCTAAAATAGACCTTAAAAGTGCTATAGTTTTTGTCGGAAGCACCGAAAAATCTCTCGATCATGCTAAAATGAACATGCCAGAATCCTATATGACACTTTTCAGAACAATTTTATGAAATATGGGGTTAGAGGCCCCATGGTCGGCACCAAATTGTAAGTGTGAATAAGTAACAATGTAAATACACTTCTTAATGAACCATTATATCAAAGATTCTACAGTAATTAATTAATTAAAAACACAAAAAAATTGAAAGCATCTCATTGTTTCCTATCTCCAAATATTTATTAAATTATAGAGGACTCTCAGATTTGGTAAGCACTTGTGACTGTTAAAATACCAATCTAGAGAATAGAATGATGCTAAATGCAATGATGTAATGATTGATAATGATTTCTAGATGATATTGATGCTACTGCAATCTATATTGACATGAAACCTGATGAAAGAAAGCTACAGTAATCTACGATACAACCATGATTATGAACTCTACTGATGCTATTGCTATTGCTATGATGTTTGATTGCTCTATTTCCTATAGAGTAAGATCATATAAAGTTGGGATCCATTTCCTGTTGAATGAGGCTATATTTATAGATTTATTGCAACAAATTTGCATAAGGGCAGCAAAGTAGAGGTTTGGATTCAATCTGGAGAATTGAATGGTGAGAGATTGAGAAGATTGAGAAAATTTTGGGAATGGTTCCTCCCCATGAAAACACTAGGCAAGATGATAGGAAGAATTGACAAAAGAGGATGAAGGAGTTGCCTGCAAATTTATCTTCAATTTGTCTCCAAATTTTCTCGTGAAGATTGAGTCAATTAATTTAGACATAAATTAGAAATATAATATCTAATTTGATTTGTGCAACTTTTGAGTGAAAATAGGAAATCGCTGTAAAATGCATTTCCATTGAATATTTGGATATATTCAATTTAGGCAAGAAGATATTTAATTTAATAAAATCAACTATAGAAGTCTATTTATTAATTAAATAAATATGGAGGAAGTGTGATAATTAAATAAAACAAAGTCAAAAATTTATTTATTTAATTTAGATGATGATGTGATTAAGATAATTGAAGAATTTAATAATGATAATTAAATAAATTTGTTTATTTATTTAAAAAAAAATAATGTAAGAAAGATAGAAAAAATAAAAAGTGAACTATATAAATAAATATTTCTATTTATTTAATAGTAGAAGAATAAAAGATTAATTAATCAAATAATTCGTATTTAATTAATTAGATTGTCTAGACCATTTTTAGATGTATACACACATATTTATAATGAGAATGTATTATATTTAAAAATTTTGAACACTAGACAAAACTTTGATGAAAATTAAATAAAATTGAAATGCCAGGTCTGTATGGCATTGGGGCTTATTCCATTCCTTCCATCTTTTTAATGAATGATATTGAAATTAATGTTAAAGGGTATATATAAAGAATGGATAAGTAACCTTGTTCATTTAATACTATATTTAATCTTGTTGTCAAAAATAAGGAAACATGGTGAGTTAGGGGTATGTTACCTTGTATACAGAGCCGAAACCCCCCTCTCCAAGTTTGTTATCATCATGGAAATTTTTAGTTGTAGCCCTGATATTTTCCAAGTTGAAGATTATTTCATGTTCCTGGCTGATTGATGAGTCTAGCTGAGTCTAGCTCTGTATTTAGATTCTCTGGATAAGCAATGCATGGGAAAAAGTTTACAATTTTCTATTAGATTCTAACTAGAAAGATTATTTTCTAACAAAAATCCGAGGAGAGTAAAAATTCTTTGTTCTGTTCTAATATAGGACAAAATCATTAAAATTTTGTTGATAAAAATAAAATCATTAAAATTTCACCTCAGTCATACCTTTCCTTAAGAAGGCTGGCTTCAATAATACTACAGGCTTGAATTTTCTTCGGATTGCAAACATGGATAACAGTAAAATCACCAATAAACTGCCAACAATAACCAAAGCTGTACCTATTTTGTTCGAAGACTTTTCTGTACAACAGATTAATTTGAGTGCTTAGTCATGGACAATGCTAGGTACGTTAAATTCACAGAACAAAATAAACCCTATTATAATTTATTTAAATAACATCGAGGAAAATTAAAATCTAGTAGTAACATAACCTATAAGACTTATCGGCAAGAACTATGGTTGATTTGGGTTTCCTTGTCATAGTGCATGCAGATAGATCCCTCACTAGATATTGTCATCACATTCCTGTTGTATGAAATTCGTTAGAATATTACTCAGTGTTAGATGTGATAATGGTGGTTGCTGAGTCGGTGTCGAAGAAAGCAGCTGTGGAGGGGGAGGATTAAAGAATGGGTAGATTACATAACGAGCAACGCAACTTCCGGAGCCAGCCATACCTCCTATTTAAGTTCTATTGGGCATCGCATCTAACAACTCACCAATTGCATGCGCTAAGCATGTTTTGCAGTCTTCAACAGAAGTTAAATCGTGCCAACATTCAACCTGACTGTATATCGTTTTAAATGTTGAGGTAGTTGTTGATCCAGAAAAATAACGAAGAAGGGATCAGATGGCCTCATTTGACATATTTGTGAAAAGCGCTCTAACCGCTATACCAAATCCATCAGGGTCAGTTGTGCTGTTATCAATAGTGTGAGCAGTTCTTGTGTTGGTATCTAGTCTTCCCACAAAGGAATAATTCTCGCATTGCGTGAAGCACTTGGGCAGCCAAGCTCTACCGCCTATGCTATTTCCACAGTTCTGGCGAACGCTAGCATTTGCTTCTTGTGAACACCTGAAGCATTCCTGTACAATTGCGTCTCTCCAACATTGGAGGAGACCATAAGCTCTCTCTGGAGTTTTCCCGGAGACAAAGGTACTCAAACCATTTGTTGATGACGTATTCCTTACGAGATTATTCAGAACTATGTTCAAATTGCTTTCGAATTCAGAACTTGTATAGTTATTGTGATTGCACATATACAGATGTATCGCTAAGTTGGGAACAATGCATAGTAATAACACAACACAGAACAACTGTCGATATTTTGCACTGTAGGTGATCTTCATGTTATGTTCCCGTTAGAATTCATTCAGCAACCAGGCCATTTAAAGAAATTCGTAATGATATTTCATAGTTTTCTTCGATTTTTAGATTATCTGTTGGATCCCGTCGAGTTTAGTCTGTCCACACATTTAGTGACATCTTAAAATTCCAAAATTTTCGCTAAAATTATTTTGGAATTACGACCTTGAACAGTATGATTATATAATTGTAAAATCTCTCTTACAAAATGCTTTGAATTTTTTTAGTTAAACTGCTGACGTGTTGAATAATTATCGGAGAGTTTGATCAAATTACTCCATTTTTAATGGATGATTTGTGATCATAGAGATCTCGTTAAGATGATGTAAGTCTTCATTTACTGCTAGTCAACGCTATAGCGTATTGAATGCGCATCTATGAGAGTACCCCTCTAATCTGTTTCATATGATCTCTTAATAACATGGAATCATCAGTTTCCATGAAAGAATACCTGCCATACACTAATTCATGCTCGGTTTGTCCTTTTGACTGGAAACATTTTCTTTATGCTTCCAAAAATTTGGGACGAAGCCTGGAAATTGAGGAAGAAAGTAGACTAAATTATTTACCTATTTGCGTTCATTTTAGTATGTCATAGTAAACACGTCTAATTTATCGTTTGTTTGCTCTCGAATGCCATTTTCGCTTGTATCAGTGTTCGTCATTAAAATAATTGATTTCTCTCATTGATTTTATTCACTATGGAATTTTTATTATTTTATTTATCTTTGAATTGCCGTCTTCCTCACCTCAAAAATATGGTCCCCAAAAAGGTTCCCAAAAGAATATTTGCAGCTTTTTCATGGGGTTTTTAATAATGGAAGTTAGTAGTTGAATACCTTTTTTTAAAGTGTTCCACTTTTATCTAGTTGAAGTCTTTATGTCAATTTATATAGGTTTAGTCTTATCGTGTGAACATCTTTGTTTCCATTGTTTGATTGGAAATGGAGTTTTATGTCTAATGTTTAGATCACTAAAATCAATCCTTTTCTAATAAATGTTAGATTTCAAATTGGTAAGGATAGAAGATTGACTTGCAATTTAATAGATGAGTCAACTTACCTTGAATCTGGAATCTTTTATGTTTTAAGAATTGATTGAAATTAATTTTGATTTATTGAATTGATTTGACTACAAGATCTAATTTGAAAATGCAATTTTTTCTACATTGAGAAAATTGAAATGTTGGAAATTAAAAATAAATCTAGGAAGGTTGGAGTATTGTGCACTTGTCATTGAAAATTGAAGCTAAAATAACTAGTCTAGGGAACATTATCCCATATATTGAGCTCCTTTTTTTCTATATTTGAGTTCACAGGCCTGTAACACCTTTTCTGTCTTCTACAACCTTGTTTAGGAATCTTCGTCTTTGGATCCAAACTTGGAGAAATCTTAACAAAGAGGGGCAAGGGGTGGCTATATTAGAGTTTTTCTCAGTCAAAATTTTGTTTTGGTATTTCTACCCCCACAAATAGATAAGGAATTGAATGATAAAATGTGTTTCCTCTTAACCTTAAGTGTATCTAAATCTGCAATGAGCTAAAATGCTAAAACCCTACTCAAATGTGACAGAGAAGGATTCCTAAATGATAACAATGAGACAAACCCAAGAGAAAGTCAAATACCTTTAGAAAAATCTAAAATACAATAACACCTTGCTTAGAGCAACAAGTAGGTTGAAGCTTGAAGGTGAGAACACTCTTAAAACAAGTCATTAGGTGGTTGAAGAGGGCCAAAGAAATCTCCAAAACCTAGATTCCATCATGTTCTTCCATTGACATCAAACTTCTATCATTGTAGCAATCTTGATTAAATCTAAATTTTTCCTTAAAAACTTATAAATTCAAATGCATTTTGATATAATATAATTGTCTTATGATTCTTCCTCTTAATTTTGAAATAATAGTTCATGTTTATGTAGTGGAACATAGGATAAATTAAAGTTTAGGCCAATATCCTTAAAAATTAGGATTAAATTACCGTCAAAGCCTAAATTTGAAATTACATCATTGAAATTAGAGACCAACAAAAATGAGAAATGAAATCTATCAAAAAATAGTTGGTCTAGGGTGTAGTATGCTATATTAGCTTTCTCACACTCAACAAGATTTGTATTGGGTTTTTAGGGTCTGCTAAAGTTAGGACTTATCCATGGCGAGAGTACTTGTTAGAGTTGATTTGATAATGTTTAATTGATAATACATTTTCTAAGGTGGTATAGACATATTCTCCTTCATTGATAGGAGGATTTAAGGCTAGGGAATGTCTAAATGCATTAATAGGAAAGTCGCTAAAGCTTGTTCCAAATAGAGTGTTAAATTGTGCTCTCACTTAAAAAAGAGTATAATTTTTGATGCTACATTCAACCCCCACTTTAGATATAATATGAAACTACATGAATATGCAAGCTAAAGTACTAAAAATAAATCACATCACAAAAGGATATTATAGGGTATGCTCATCATTAGCCAAACAATAGAACAAATCCCCTAGTGTAGTAATCTATAAAATCACACATTAGGAACCACATCTTGCAAAATTGAATCTGTAGAAATTCATAGAACATCCTAGACATACAAGATCATTAGTTCAAAATTTCAAAAGAGAATGAAATTTGGGGATAAATGTATGCCCCCTTATTTCTCTTGCTTTATGGAGGTGGAATCAGTGTAGCAATCTTTGCCACTTCAAATTGATTGAGATTTTGATGAAAGTTCTTGCGATAAGGTCACACAATTATAATGACTTATGTCTATTGTAAAGATGGTTGTCATTGCACCAAAGGATCGACCTGTTAATGCCCAATACAACCGCCAGAGTTAATGAATCCATGAGAGTTGGTTAAGCCATGTCACGAACTTGAGTGTTGTGTTTTACAACACATGGAGACCAAGGGAAAACACCTTGCAACTATCCCCCCAACATAAGTGAGGGGTTGAAACCCATGACCTAGGCTTTCATACCAATTGTTGTAAAGATAGTTTTCATTGCACCAAAATATTGACTTGTTAATGCTTGATAAAACCACCAAAGTTAATGAATCCATGGGAGGTGGTTAAACCATGTCACAAATCCAAGCGTTACAATGCACAACACAAGGAGACCAAGGGAACACATCTTGCAATAATATCAACAAGCATACAACATAAAAAAATTAAAACTAGGATTCCAAGACAACATACGCCATCAAAATTAGAGCTCGCTAGCTCAAGTTATGTTAAACTTAAGAGAATGTAGTATGAGAAACATAGTAATAAATTTAACTTATAAGTGACGGGTAAAAGCAAGAAGTTGGGTCCAGGAAGAGGGGAAGTTTTGACCAAAAAAAAATCTCGCAGAAAACGTGTACACGTTATTAAAAAAATGTATATGCGTTATAATGCGTACACGTTATATAACACATATGCATTTTATAACATGCACAAGTGATTTATTTAAAATATTAAATACCTTTTAGAAACACATACGTGTTTTAAAACGTGTGACCATTTCTAAAAAATATTTAAAGTTTTAAATAATCAAATAAATAAAGAACGTGTATGTGTTTTGTAACATGTACGTTTTTTTTAAAAACACATACGTGTTTTTAGAATTTTGAATCCACAACCCACATGCTACCTTAGTTTTAGGCTTGGGAAAGGCTTGGCAACCTAACCCTTAGCCTTTGACCTGCAACTAAAAAACTAAGGTAGATTCAAGAAGAATGTCCAACTTTGGCAATATGGTTGATGAACTTTTTTTCTAAATCAATTAATGAAATTAAAACCCATTAGAGAACATGATGTCTAGTTTCCAAATATATAAAATTTTATTAAAATTGGATTATATTTTTTATTTTTTAATTAATTTCTAAGCGAACTAGTCCATAAACTTGAAATATCAAGATTTTTTTTTAATAATTTTCTTGTAAAAAAAATTATATGACATCAATCCTTAAACAATTCTCTACACAATAAAAAAAATTCAAAAAGTGTTTAGTTTATATTCAATTATCATGTCCGTACACGTTGATTTTTAAAAACAATAATTAACGCCAATAAAAATTCAATAAAAAAATATATTCGAAAAAAATTACAAAAAAATTTCCTCATGAATTTTCATGTTGCTAACTCTCTTTCCCCAAAAGGAATTAGCAAAATAATTTTATTTGGGTGAAAAAGTGGTGTCCATACATATGTATGGTATGGTAAAAAATAAGGACTTTTATAAAATGATTTTTATACATCCCTATCAAAATTTAATTTATATCATTTGGGTATTTGAATAAATTACATATTTGGAAATTAGATTCAAAATGGTAAATTTCATATTACTGATTTTTTTAAAGATTCATTGTGTAAGTGCCTCAAATTTTCAATCCAAGTGTGACAAATTATGAAAAACAACAAAAACACTTCCACTTTTTGAGCTTTTTGTGGACCCAACTTCTTGCACCAACCTTGACAATTTTTTTATCTTTTTGAAATTCATTTTTACACTTATAGTTTAAAAGCTTAGAGGACCAAGACTATCAACCCTAGGAGAAAAAATTCCACAACAACCATCGTATCAAATTTTGAGACATGAGTCCTTGAGAGACCATGTTGCATGGGCACACTGACATAAGAGACGAGTTATGTTTTTGCTTTCCTTTTAGGTTAGAAACTTATTTTATGTATTTCTAAAATGGTGAAGAAATGGGGGTCCAAACTAGGGTGTCCTAGTTCCTTCATACAAAGAACTAAGACACTAAGGATGTCCCTCTTCCTACAATTTTATTAAACCTAAGAGATTGCAAGGTCTAGAGATTGACTATCAACTCTAAGGTGAGCCAACCAGACCTGAATCTCGAGGATTTTTCAAGATAATAAGATTTTGAATTAAATGAAAATGATTTGATGCAATTAAATCTAATGAAAAATATGACATAGATGATAAAATGCAAGATCCCAAAGCTACATGAATCAAATTGAAAGTTTGCAAGTAGATCTGAGAAGGGTTTGGACACATGTACCTAGCATTAAATTTTGGTTCTAAGCACTGTTGAAGGATAGGTTCACCCTAGGGCGAATGGGTCTTGGGAAGGGTGTCCAAAAAAGAACTTTATCAGTCCTCTGATGTTGGACCTTGGCTTCATTTCGACATAGGTCACATTGTCAAAAAGTCAAAAATAAGATCTACAATTGAGTTTTTGAGTCTTGACAACAATGGTAACAACTTATACAAAGATGCAAAAATTCTCTTTGAAATCCTTTCAGCCCTTCTTTCACCTATAAATATACACATACAAAGGGAAGAAATATTTCTTGTTTTTGAATGGGGGTTTTCCTTAGTCAAACCCCACGTTTGGTAATTAAACCTTGATAGAATGATAATGACAAAATTGATAAATGGAAGGAATGATGAATGAACACCTACTTGATACAATTCACCAAACCTTTAATGGCTTTCCTTAGAGGATTGAAGTTAAACAAATCACTCCAAGGAATCAAATCTTTTCTTTCTTGATTTATTAGATACTTGAATGCTTGGAAGCATTGAGGATCAACAATTCATATTAGCCTACACAAGATGATATGAACACACATAAGCTTGAACATGATGATAGGATCTTGAATGTTGTATCAAATGACTGAAAAACCCACTCTTGAATGCTCTTGACAATAATCTTTGCTCATATGAAGTCTTGATAATTTTGCTTATTAAGTGTTAGATTTGAATTGATAAAAAGACTACGTATTTATAAGTGTTTATCTAATTTACCAAAAATTAGATTCCAAAATTTGACAATTGAATATGAAATTTGAATCATTAAAAGATTGTAAAAAGCATATTAAAATTTGGGACCTATGACTTAAGGAGGACCTATTCGCCCTTGGGTGAATGAGTCATGGACCAAAATTTCAGGAAGCATTCATTTTGAGGTGATTTAAATATTAATTGTATTAATTAAATATAGGTCTCCCTTTTGAAAAATAAGCAAAATAGGGCTTTGAAATGCATAATTTGACAAATTAGGAGCTTAATTAAGTCCAATTAATTAAGGGATCCAAATAGTGTGAAATTGGAAAGGGTATCCAATTTCCTACACTACATTTAGCCCCCACTTTAGTGAGAATATGAGCCAATGCTCAAACTCACACTAAAGTAGACAAATATGCGTCAAGAGAGGTCCAAGTGTAAAAATGATGAAAATATAGGATAATGAAGATCAAGGAGGTGGCCAAAACCCCAAGATCTAAGATGCCATGGAAAGCCAAGAAATCCTTCTTATATTAGTTGTCTTGTTTAGTTTTAAAAATAATTTAACTATTAAATAATAATTATCATAAATTTTTACTATTATAGATTCTAGGCATGTATTTCCACAATCAATTAAGAAGTGATAAATTTAAGAAACCCCCTTAGAAAATGATATAAAATATTGGCAAATCTTTTATTTTTAGAAAAATTATATTAATTTTTATTGGTGAATCTTTCCTTTTTTGAAAAATATATTGATTCTATTGGAGATTTAAAAAAAAAATCACTATAAACTTGTAGAAAATATTTATAAATCATGACAAACAATAGGCAAATATATTAACTACCAAGGTAAATCCTTCCTTTTAAAATAATAAATTCTTATGAAAAAGTAAGAGCGAGGGTGTAGTGATTGACTAGTTTAAGGTGTAGTGCTTGCACATCTATAATTCTTTAATTCCTTAATATTTTAAATCAAGAATTGATTATTTTAAATTGGTCCTAAATTATTTTTCACCACCGTTGCTTTTATTTATAAGCTAATGGTTTGGATTCTATTTTGGGTCCAATGAGCATTGGAGCTTTGTGAATACATCTTGGTCCACAAAATTTAACCCTAGCTATTTATATTATAAATCATCAATGACAAAAATATAATTTCAATTTAATCCTAGCTATTTATATTTGGATACATTTTAACAAATGGAGTACAACCCCAACCATTATATTATAAATAGAATCAATGGTGGTGATGAAAAATTATGATATTTCTCTAAAGTAACCAATCACTATACTATTATTGACAAATTAATTTCCTTTTCTACTATAACTTATAAAATTTAGGTGAATATGATCTAATTAGGTATCAAATATTCTTTTGAATTATTGAGTTTGAAATTTAAATAAAATAAATGTTCTAGCAATTCAATCGAGACTAAAATATTTTTTCATAAAAATGTGATGATTCAAGTCACTTTATAGCTTGTACTATTAGCCAAAGTTTGAATCCACAATTTTAAGTATTAGTTAATCAATGAATGTTCTCCACTAATAAAATCACTATAATTAAGATGTTTAAAATATTACTATATATAATTGTGTAAGTTATTTGAATGAAATATTTACTAATTCTTATTCTAAATCATGTTGTGTGATTTGAATGCTTGATTGAAAAACTTAGATAGAAACCTTCTAAGATATAAACATTCTTTTCAATTCATATTTAAAATTTGTGACTTTTATTTTAAATGCATCCATTTGTTGTTTAAAAGTAAAAATAAAATAAAATAAAACTAGTTAAAACTATAACAATTATCCTTTAAAAATAATAGTGGTCAAAATATTTTACAATCATGCTTAAAGTTTAAGCATATATGTTTTGTATAGCTTCATATTAAGAAAAAAACATCTCAATTCAATACAAAGAATTTGGTTCATGTATGAGGCTTAATGTACAAGCCTTAAAACTATTACACACTGGAAAGAATAAGTGGAACTATCTAGGACTTACATTTGTTATTGATGCATCATTAATAGACAAACAGGTCAAATGAGAGGCAAAAGAAGTATGGGAAATTTTTCTTGTAGCTATAGTTGTTGATGCTAATGTATGTTTATGATTAACATTTAAAAAAGCATGATTTGTAGGATCTGATAAGTTGGTCACATCAGGGTTTGAAAGCATTGCATATACAATGGGCATGGCTGGGCGAAGTGATGCATCTTCTTGAGTACACAAAAGACCCACATGAATACAATTTGAAACTTTCTTGTTAGAGAAACTTTCTATTATTGCATTATCAATCATATCCACAATATTTCTTTCCATATAAGATTTCCACACCTGCATAAGATGATTCCCACTTATCTTCATAAAATATATAATTTTCAAAAATAAATTGAAAAAAGTTATAATATCAAATCTTACTTTTATCTTACCTTTTCTAAAAGGCTTTGAGAATTTGAAGATAATCTATTATCAATGTTCTTTCTTCCACATATAATTTCTAAAATGACAACACCAAAGCTATACACATCAACTTTAGTAGATAGTTGACCTAACATAGCATATTCTGGTGCCATATAACCACTGCATAATCATTTGAAATATATTAAACCAAAAAATTATTAAGAATGAAAAAATCAATTTTATTTTATTTTTCTTTCTAATAAATTTTTTATTTTTTATTTTTTGTTATTAGAAAAACAAATCTTTGTAAAATTTAGTACAACTAAAATAATAATAAAAATAAATAAAAATTCTTACTATGTTCCTGCAACCCTTGTCTAAACATGACTCTCATCTTGAGGAATCAATCTTGCTAACCCAAAATCTGATATCTTTGACTCCATTTTCTCATCAAGCAAAATATTACTTGCTTTGATATCCCGATGAATGATTCGCAACTGAGAATCTTCATGTAAGTATAGAAGCCCACGGGCTACTCCAAGTATGATGTTAAAACGTTTTGGCCAATCAAGCTCTTTGCTTCGCTCTGGATCTATACCCATGCATCCAAATAGATTACCATGGAGAAGAGTAAATGCTTTATGAATTTCACTTACACAGCCTAAAGAGTAAACATTATACCGCTTTCATTGTTATATAATTAGATGGAATATACTCACGAAATAGTATCTTGTCAAGGCTCTTATTAGCCAAGTACTCGTAAACAAGCAACTGTTCAGATTGCTCTGTGCAACACCCAAGAAGCCTCACAAGATTCCGATGCCGAATTTTAGCCACCAATTTAACCTCATTTAAAAACTCCTTTCTCCCTTGCAATGATCGTATAGAAAGTTTCTTTACTGCTATTTGTTTTCCGTCTAACATTGTGCCCTGGCATAAGAAAAAAGCACATAAAGCTTAAGTTTATAGCTCATTATAAATATACATCTTATGTCGAGGGCACTAAAATGCGCAAAATGCTTCTTAAAACGTGCTATACTGAGGCCTATCGAGCAGATTAGAGAGTCTTTTTGAATTTATTTAGATAACACATACGTGTAAGCAGTTGAAGAAACATATTTATAAGGAGAATCTAGATAAGTATAATGTAATTATATGTGAAAACTCTGAACATTTTTATGAATAATGTGTAAGTTAAGGGGTATATATAAAGAAATCAAAATAAAATAATAAAACAGGAGCAAAGAATGGATGAGTAAACTTGTTCAATTTAATAGTATATTTAATCTTGTTGTCCAAAAGACGAAAACAAGTTTAGGGTAAAGTTACCTTGTATACAGAGCCAAAACCCCCCTCTCCAAGTTTGTTATCATCATGGAAATTTTGAGTTGCAGCTTTGATATTTTCCAGGTTAAAGATTATTTCGTGTTCTTGGCCGATGGTTGAGTCCAGCTCTGTATTTAGATTATCTGGATGAGCAATGCAGGGGAAAAGATTTACAATTTCGTATTTAAACTTGACTAGAAATATTATTTTCTGACTAAAATTCGAGGAGAAAAAATTCTCTGTTCTGTTCTAATATAGGACGAAATCATTAAAATCGTTAAAATTTTGTTGATAAAAATAAAATCATTAAAATTTCAACTCAGTGATACCTTTCCTTAAGAAGGCCGGTTTCCATAATACCACAGGCTTGAATTTTCTTCGGATTGCAAACATGGATAACAGTAAAATCACCAATAAGCCGCCAACAATAACCAAAGCTGTACCTATTTTGTTTGAAGACTTTTCTGTACAGCAGATTAATTTGAGTGCTTAGTCATGGAAAATGCTAGGTACGTTAAATTCACAGAACAAAATAAACCCTATGATAAAATATTTAAATAACATCAAGGAAAATTAAAATCTAGTAGTAACAGAACCTATAAGACTTATCGGCAAGAACTATGGTTGATTTGGGTTTCCTTGTCATAGTTCATGCGGATAGATCCCTTACTAAATATTATCATCACATTCCTCTTATATGAAATTCGTCAGCATATTACTCGGTGTTAGATGTGATGATGGTGGTTGCTGAGTCGGCGCCGAAGAAGGCAGCTGTGGAGGGGCAGGATTAAAGAATGGGTATATTTCGTAACGAGCAACGCAACTTCCAGAGCCAGCCATACCTCCTAGGTAAGTTCTATTGGTCTTTGCATCTAACAACTCACCAATTGCATGTGTTAAGCATGTTTTGCAATCCTCAACAGAAGTTAAATCGTTCCAACATTGAACCTGGCTGTATATCGTTTTAAATGTTGAGGTAGTTGTTGATCCAGAAGAATAACGAAGAGGGGATCGGATGGCCTCATTTGACATATTTTTGAAAAGCGCCCTAACCGCCGCACCAAATCCATCAGGGTCAGTTGTGATGTAGTCAAAAGTGTGAGCAGTTGTTGTGTTGGTATCTAGTATTCCCACAAAGGAATAATTCTCGTAGCGCATGAAGCACTTGGGCAGCCAAGCTCTACCGCCAATGCCATTTCCACACTTCTGGCGAACGCTGGCATTTGCTTCTTGTGAACACCTGAAGCATTCCTCTACCGTTGCGTCTCGCAAACATTGGAGGAGACCATAAGCTCTCTCTGGAGTTTGCCCAGAGACAGAGGTACTGAAACCATTTGTTGATGACGTATTCCTTACGAGATTATTCAGAACTATGTTCAAATTGCTTTCGAATTCAGAACTTGTATAGTTATTGTGATTGCACATATACAGATGTATCGCTGAGTTGGGAACAATGCATAGTAAGAGCACAACACAGAACAACTGTCGATATTTTACGTTGTAGGCGATCTTCATGCTGTCTTCCCCGTTAGGATTCTTTCAGCATCCAGGCGATTTAAAGGAATGCGTAGGGTGTCGTCAAAGTATGTAGTTTTATTCAATGCTGTGTGATCGTAGAGATCTCGCTAAGACGTGTCAGTCTTCGTTACTGTCAGTCAAAGCTATAACTTTTTGAATGCGCGTCTATGACTGTAGCATGGAATCATCAGTTTCCATGAAAGAATACTTGCCATCCAATAATTCATGCTTGGTTTGTCATTTTGACTGGAAACATTTGCTTTATACTTCCAAAACTTTTGGACGAAGACTGGAAATTGAGGAATAGACTAGACTAAACTATTTAGTTATCTGCGTTCATTTTTGTATGTCGTAGTAAACACGTCTATACGTGGCATGGTTTTTTTCTTATCGTTTGTTTGTTCTCGAATGCCACTTTCGCTTTGTCTTTTCAGTTGTCCAAGTGTTCGTCATTAAAATTTCAAATCACTCCAAATTTTTTACAGCAGCTTACATGGCAAGTTCTTTGTTTATAACTTTCGTTTCAGGGTCACATCATCAAATATGATGCCACATCAACATGCTTTTTGTCAAGCTGTCCAAAAAGGCCCAAGAAAAAAGTGCTACCAATATTTGTGCATTCACATCATAGGTAGTTGAGCACTGATGTGGCGTCACATGTTTGGTTGCTTTTTAGATCAAAGGGATACATTTTGTTTGATCTAGGGTACTTATGTCACAACTATTGGACATTATATAAACAACTACTATCACAACTATTGAGCATTATATTAACAACTACTATGACAACTATTGAAACATGCTCAACTATTGGGTCCTCTCCTCTATAGAGTTTTTATTATTTTATTCATCTTTTAGAGTTGCCATCTTCCTCACCACAAAAATATGGTCCCCATAAGGGTCCCAAAAGAATATTTGCATCTTTCTCATGGTTCTTTTTATAATAAAAGTTGTAGGTAGTTGAGTACTCTTCATTATAAAATGTCTCAATTTTATCTCGTTAAAGTATTTATTATTATTTATATGGATATAGTTTTATCGTGTGAAAATATATATTCATTTATGTATCGATTTAGTATTGTAGTTGATAATTTTGTTGATAAAGTGTTCATTTTATCTCATTAAAGATTTTATTTCAATTTACATATGGATTTAGACTTATCATGTAAAAATCTTTGTTCTCGTTTATTTATGGATATAACATTGTCAAAGTCTTGTTCTTGTTTATGTGGAATTTTTTTTCCCAAATCAAAATTAGCCTAAGTTATAATAAGTTAGATGGTTTATTATTGTTGAGTAAATTATATATATATATTATTAAAAGTATTTTAAATTGTTATTGAATTGTTGTTAGGTGTATCTTGTTATCAAAGTGTTGCATATTTATATTTCTGTATCAAAGTCATTTTTTGTAGTGTTTGGTTGATAGAATTATTTATATATGTGTTTAATGATCAACCAATAACACCTTTACATGCTTCTAGAAGTTTATAAATCATTTATCATAATATTTTACTTGAATTCTATAATAATTAAATTTTACGATGTGGGTTATCTATACAATAGAAATACTAGATTAATGAGTGCTATTTCACTAAAATATAGCTAACACTCATGTTCATACCATCACATCCATCTCAACACAATAATATCCATTCACTAAAATAATTCATCTTACATTAAAAAACCCACTTTATCAAAAGAAAATTGAATAAATAATTTTATTACTTAGTTAATTTAAATAAATCATTTTTGTTGCAAATTTTTAAAATAATAAACTAATTTATTACTTTTTGTGATGTGGAAAAAGGGATCTATGGTTTAAATAACACCTTTCCCAATATTACATTAGAGAGGAACCAAAAATGATCACACAAGACCACTTGGCTACTATGTTCAATGGAATAGTCATAAAGGTATATCAGGTTTTAGTCCTCTTTGTGTGTTTTTTGAGTTGATTTGACTATGCAAATGTAAAACTAGGATAACTATGGATCTACAAAAAAAATGTGATTTCAACAAAACAAAAAATTGTAACACAAAAACTAATGACATAAAAGAAGAGTGCAGAGAAAGAGGAACCTACCATGTAAGTTGGACCTGAAATTGTCTGGTCAAGGGTGGTGGTGCCCTAGACTAGAGACTGTTTCTTTTTTTTCAGAATCTATGAACAGGTCTTAGTAGGCCACAATTTGTAGGTTCTTCCTTCCTAGAATCAACATAGGAACATCATCTATTAAGGAATAATTTCTCTTGCCCTAACTGATTGAAGTAGGAAGCTATAATGCTTGATCATCCAATTAGGTCTTCACTACAAAAAAAGAAAGGGGAGAAAGGGCTATGTTGTATAGGGGCTTGTATAAGTCAATTCCCATTTTGACATTTCCACCTCCACAATAGCTATGACGATGTAAAGAGTCCTTACCCTCAATCAGGCAGAGTAAAATAGATTAAAACAAGTGATAAATGGTTGTAATGTCAAGAATTATTACCCTTGAAAATTTCACAGTAGGTTTAGCCCCCCCTATATGCTTGGACCTAATTATGTATTTAACTACCCATTTTACAAATATCTTCAAAAAATTAAACAATGGGAATGAAAAATCAACATTTGATATTTACCTGAACACTCAAGGCCATGAAAAGGATAGGTCATGTCTAGGGTGTCCCATGCCCTTGACCAACCCACTTTGGCTCCATTTTGGATAATAGATGTACATATTTTATTATTTGAATTTCCAAAGTCATTTGTTAGTTATCATTATTTGAGTTTTGGGAAATTAGAAGAATTGCATATAAATACTAGTCATTTTCATCATTCTAATCCTAACATGGTTTTGGAGGAAATTAAGATTATTATTGATCAATCAAGAGTAGTCAAGAGTAGAATTATCAGGATTATTGCAACATTCATTTCATTCGAGCATCATTTCAATCATTTATCATGTTTTTATGTAAGTTTCTCAATGTTTCATGTTTATTTTCTTTGTGAGTACTAACACTTGTAGGACATAATATCATGTAACAATTTATCCTTGAAGGTAATGAGTACATGACTTTAGTCCATCAAGGAATGCAAATTTGAGTGGTGAGTCGCAAAATTAGTCGATGAGTTTTGACTTAGGCAAGCCCCTATATGGTACAACCCTTCCCCCTCTTTCATTAGTCATTTGGCATTCCCATGTATAAAAAATATCATTGAGTATGAGGCATTAATCACATGACTCAGGAAAATAATACAGTGATAACTTAAGGAGCTACAAGTCTATAGTGATTCCTAGTTGGTTGTAAAATAGGTGAACAATGAATATCAGACCAAAGATTAAAAAAATTTACCCTATAAAAAGATGGTAGATAGTTTCAAACAATACTTCAGTGACATTACATTTGAGAAGATTCCTAGATTAAATAACAAAGTATCAAATATCATGGATACCATTGGATCTCTCTTATCTATATGCTACACAATACTCAACATTGTTCAAATTTGTAGTGGAACAACTCTTGATCCTAGCATTTGATGTCTCGAAGTTTGAACTTGTGTACAAAATTATTGGTGCCAATTGTCCCTAGTACCAAGACATATATAATTATCTCCATCAACAAATCCTTCCACCCAATTAATCCAACAACTAAAGAAAAAAAATCATTTGACATTCATCCTACTTATTCATTCTAGGTGACACGCTCTATCAAAGGAGATTTGATGGTACTCACCTTAAGTGTCGTAATTTGGAAAAATCCTAAACTACCCTATATAAACGGTAGATAATGGTATTTGTGGGTCAATTCTTGTGCTCCAAAAATTATGAAGAAACTCATGAGAATTGGATATTATTGGCCAACAATACAAAATGACACCCACTAGTTTTCTTGAAGATGATAGAAGTGTTAGCATATCGAAGACCTTAAACATATACCAGCTTAGGAAATTTAATCAATTACAACATTATGAACTTTCTCATAGTGGGGACTCAACCTTGTAGGTATATTCTACCCCCCATCATCCAATGGATACAAATTCATTATCACATCTATAAAATACTTCATAAAGTGGATTGAAGCTAAGTTTATCCTAAAATATACCATCTATCAATATGTTATTCCATCAACCATTATCACTAACAATGGTTCACCATTTAGGAATCAATATTTCTGTGATGTCAAAATTTTTTACATCCAACAATGTTTCTCCACCACTTATTATTCATAAAGTAATGGCCAATTTGAGGCATCAAACAAAACCATATTGAAAATCCTCAAAAATATTATCAATGACGTTGGTAGTGACTAGCATATCCACCTTAAACTTACCTTATGGGTCTATTCCACTAGTACTTTCACACCCACATGAGACACCTCATATTTTATAGTCTTTAGAATCAAAGAAATATAACCTATTAAGGTCAACCTCCCATCACTTAGAGTTTCTCTATAGTATGTCATTAATGATGAATAATACAAAGTTTCCAAACTACATGACTTGGAATTTCTAGAAGAAAGGCACCTCAATACACTCAAATTCCTACAAGTTTATCAAAACTTTCTTTGACATAGATATAATAAGAAGGTTATCTCACATAAGTTTGATGCAGGAGAATTGGTACTTAAGGAAAATTGAAAGAACCAAAAAGATCATGAGAAGAAATGGAAATTTTAATCTAACTATATAGGAGCCTTTGTTATCATAACAACTTATGGATCAAGAGGATACCAGCTTGTCACACCTAAATGAGAATCACTAGATGGGCCTACCAATATAATTCACCTAAAGAAATTCTTTACATGATCCTTAGAGTAAATCTTAAGTGAAAAATATCAAAAAATAAAATATTAAAAAAAGTAAAGGGAAATAATCTTCACTATGGTAAACATCACTTCGATGGTGCCTTGGGGGTAAGTACAATGGTGAAAACGTGTTTATAGGTTCCATGTGTAGAAAACAACCTCAACCATCTATTAGCGCCTTCATCAACTCTATCCATAATAAAATATTTTTGATACACCTATCACCCCTACCATGGCTTGATATTAGTCGATAGTAGGGTCACCCATCTTATCTTAAGACACTACATCACAATAAATCCATGACACCGATCTCATTAATAATAAATATTTTACCTAACTAGGGGCATTTCCTCATCCTAATATTTGGTTAGATCCTTAAAGTTAGTATCAAAGGAAAATAATTTCACACACATCATAGCATCATCTCACACTATCCATAATAAATAAATCCATTTTAAAACTTCCCATGATAAACCAACATTAAAATCACTCACCATAACCACAATAAATTATCCATTACATAAACAAAAGAATTAAACAAAAACAAGCTATGCAATACCCAAAGCTATTGAGTGTTCATGAAACAATAAAAAATAAGAGACTCTTGGGAAACAATTGACAACCTATTGATCAATTTCCAAATATTATTTACACATCCTATCCAATAAATCATGCCTTAATGGATGCATCCTTCCTATAATAGGAATTGTCCACTTTGAGAAAATCTCTTCTAGCAAGAAAACCTAATAGCTATTGATCTGTTTGGTCCTTGTGTCCTTTTATTGTTTGATTTACATTATTGTCCTATTGCAATTTTTCTTGAGCATATCTCAAAGTGATTAGAGGAGCAAGAATAGGGTAAGGCCATTGATTTTGCATATTGTGTTTGTGGAATGTTCTTAGGAATTTCTATGATAGGTATGATCCTTGTGTACATGGGACTAGCTTCTAGCATTAACAAATCTCCCTTTGTATATAAGGTCATTGAAAAAAAACCTTTACGCATTAGGGTTATCATTCTTTGAAACTATGTCCCCTTAGATATTCTAACAAGGTTCTATCATGTCTAGCATGTTTAAGGAAAAGCCTTATTTTCCATGCCAAAGTCCAATAAAATGATACTACAGTCACCATGGATTTTCATACCTTGGTGTATACATATCTACTTACCAAAAATCAAATACTTTAGGAAAAAGGATGTCAACATCATGAATTATCATGCCTTGGTGTGTATACATCCACTTGTTACAAATGAAACACTCTATGATGCTAAAAATAAAACAAAATAGAAATCATAATATCTATCATTCTTTATATTCATATACATCAATCTATTTCTATCCATCTATCTCATATATGTCTCTTTCATTTCATTCATCATAAATTTCATTATGTGATGATGATCAACAATAACCGTTTCCTTATTTTCTTCTACCATACTAGCTTCGAACCAAGAATGTATCATGACACAATAAAAAAAAAGCATAGTGCATCCACATTATCCATATATGCTATATACACACATGTTAGGAACCATACAATGTATATCATAGAAAAATCCATCATTAGCTAAATATACAATACACACACATATATATATGTAATGTCATAAAATTGTACCCCTTGCAATTTCACATACATTCTTGTTTCCACTTTAGTTTCCACTCCCTTAGCATTTTTGTAGGCTCATTTTAGCCCCTACATTAGCCTTTTCCCCTTTGAGGATGCTTAGGACCTCTTTTTAGCAGCTACCTTTACGTGCCAACTTTGTGTTTTTTTCATTCTCATTATTTTGCAGTGTGATGTGTCTAAACACTAGTGCACCACATAGATGTCTACATGTTGCGCTAATATCTCACAACATTTTGACATTCAAATAGATTTTATCGAGTATCTTGCCACTTGTCAGCTACCTTTGTCAATGGTAACAAATTGGGATGCCTTGTAATGGCTAAGGAAGATTCTTTCCCCTCCTCTTATCTCTTTTAAATCCATATCTTTCATTCTATTGCTCTCTAGCATTTTCTCTCTAGCTTCTTGGCTTCTCTCTTGGACATTCTCATGCCTTGCTCTTGCTGTCTTTCTTGCATAGCTCTCTGCAGCTTGCTACAATAACACTCTCTGAAACTCTATTGGCTCTCACAACTCTGTCCCTCTCCTTGGCTTCCTCAAGCCTTGTAGGTAATATCTATCTTGCACCTTTATTTTTGAGAATATTGGGATTTCTCACATCCCCTATCTATTGCGTCTCTATTTTGTGATACCGGTTCTCCTTGAGTAGGGTTTTCGTTTGTCACTCTTACGTTCATTTAATTTTTTTTTATTATTTATCTCTATCTATCTAGTTGTCCATGGAGGTTGGAACACTAAAATAGGGGTTTGACTGAGGAAATCCACTAAATAGCCTCAACATTTTTCCCTCGGTCTTATTTGTGCAGGTATTGAAGATATCTACTTGCTAGAGAGTTCATTGCTTGGTTGTTGTAAGCATTCTCCTTCTCTCCTTCTCTCACTTTTTCATTTATGTTTTACTCAGTTTACTTTACTTTATCTTAGTTTTGTTACTCTTTGTTACTTTCTCACATTCTTAAGAGTTCTTAGTAGTTAGAATATAAGTAGCTACTTTGTGTTTTCTCTGACATTCTCAGTTTTTAGTCCACATGAGATGCCAATGTGCCTTTGGGACTCCAGTGTGCTACAATGCCATCCATTTACCATGTTGACATCCTTTGGCTGAAAGCTCGCTAGTCTATCTAGGAAATCTATGTGACCTGCTCTTTTTGATTTTGGAACTCTCTCCTTTTTACCCTACCACTTGAGTGCTATTCCTTGAGGTAGTTTACACCAATTAGTTTACACCAATTCATTCGATGGGACTCTCTTGGGAATAAAGAGACTCATGAGTAGTGAATCCCCATTCTCTATAATAAATATATCATACATATCATCACATGTATATACCCTACACCCATCAGGTCAACATTATATAAATCATATAAGTCATATAGGTTATCATCATTATGTCCTAAAAATATAAAAATATCATAGCATCCCATCATGTTGATATCTAGTCTATCCATCACATCATCATGTAGTGTCAAAAATTGTCATCACTTACATTTTAACACTTAATCTAGGAATAATTAATGATAATGTCACCTTGATCTAGTGTTGTGAGGTGTCTCATACTTCCACATTAGGTCTTGGGCCCTTTTTATGCTAAATAAACCTAACTTTTCCCTAATTTAATGTTGTAAAGTGTATTTAGTCACACCTTCACATTAAAATTAGGAGGCTTGTAAACTAAATGGACCCAATCTAGTGTTGTAATGTGTTCTACACATTCACATTGGATTTAGGGCCCCTTTTAGCTAAATAGATCTATTTTTATCTTAATTTAGTGTTGTATTATTTATTTACACTTTCACATTGGATTTTGGGCCCTCTTACATTTATGACCTTGATATCATCATTAATAGGCCCCTATGACCCCATATTACACATCCCAAGGCATATTTCAATAAAAACCCAACAATATCGATATATAAGCTTAATTTACATACTCCCCAACACTTTAGCACTCAAAATAGGCCCTGTGGGACCCATTCACCACTTTGGGAGAATGAGTCCCATCCAAGTGGGATTGATTTTCCCAAAATGGTGAATGAGTCCCATTTGGCCTATTTTCAAGGTTTTAAGCGAGAAAATTTGGTTTTAAGTTCAAATTTCTTCTATGTCGGCTTTTGAGATCAAATAAATGGTCATTTAAGTGCATTGCATATATAAAAAAGCTTTCAAATCATTATTTCATCAAGCCTGAATGTTATCAAGTCAAGCATTCTAAGACTTCACAAGATCATCTAGAGAGAATTCAAATTCATTCTTAAGGAATTCAAGGGAAAAATTCTTCATCAATTGTTGCAGCAATTAAAGATCCATCATCATGTCAAGAATATCAAGCATCAAACATGTTGTTGAGCTAGTGTAATGATATAGCATTGAAGATCCAAGATCAAGCATTATTCTACTCCTATTGTGAAGATCAAGATCTACATCCTTCATGGCCATTTCATGTTGAGTTGTAAGACACCATTTACAAGACATCATTCAAGGTATAATATTCATTTTTTATATCCTATGTTCATTTTTTCATGTCCTTGTTTCATTGTTTCCTAACAATCAACAAGTTTTCTCCTCTTTACATGTGTGATTGTAGATCTAGGTTTCTTGGAGCTTGAAAGATCATTGAAGATTAGGTTACAATATTGCTGGAGTTGTCTCACCATTTGTAAGTTCATAATCTTCACTAAAAGGTAATCTACAACCCCAAAATAAGAGTTTCAGATTCAAAAACTTGGAGGAGAAGATTGAGTAGATTGAGAAGAGCATATTCAGACCTTGAAGTTCTAGAAAATAAAAATTGGACTCATTCACCACAAGTGGCGAATGAGTCCCACTATAGGTTTTTTCAGAAATATTTGGAGATTCAGATACCCTTTTGCCCGAAACCTGCTCCTGTGTAGAGATCCAAAACTGGGACTGATTCACCCAGAATGGAGAATGAGTCCCAATAGGCCAAAATTTTAGGATTTGTAGAATTTCCAATCTCCATTCAAGTCTCTACAAGTTTCCAAGTGCACACATTATTTTTTGCAACTTTCTATTTTGTTATAAACAATTTTCTAGGTCATTTCGTAGGTCATTACATCAAACTAGGGTTTAGTGTTGCGTATTACATTGCATTAGTCTTTCCAAGTTCTTACTTGGTGGTGAACCCCTCTTGTAATATAAAATCATATCCTAGGTTACCTTATATTGAGATCTCTTCCTCCATTCTTTATTGGATTGAGATCTCTAAGGTGTCGTTTAGTGTAGAAATTGTGAAATAGGAACCCTATCCTTGTGTTTATGCCTCAAAGGTGGGGAGTACTATTTCCATGACTACACATCATATCATAAAATTAAAAAAAATCATTAATGAATACACATATCCATCCAATAATAAAATAAAATAAGAACCATAGTATCATCACATAACATGCATAGTTGTCATAGCCAAAAAAAATCTCATCGCATATATATATATATATATATATATATATATGTATCAAAAAGTAACATGTCTTGATAACTCCTATACAATGCCTATACATGGGCTGATAAGGCATAAATATGTAATACATTAGCCTGTAGGCAAAAAATCATAGCATGTCTACATACATCATCTAAATTTCAAGCTTTATAGAAAGTTCCCCCTTAGAATGGGAAAGAGAAGGATGTTGTGACCTTGATGGGTTTGGCTATTGTGATCTCATCTATCCCCGCTCTCCACTTTTCTCTAGTGTTGACCTATGAGGTGGAGGCCCCATCACACTTGCACTCCTTGATCTCCAAGATCTAGATCTCTTTGATCTATTGTATGTGTTCAAATCTAGCAACATTTCAATCTAGTGGTACCAATCCCTCACATAGAGATCTATAATACAAATCCTCCTATAAAAATTATGTAATCTCTAATATCATCACTATAATAGGACCCTATACAACATATTGAATCCTCAATAATGAATACTTTGATTATTGAAACTAAATAACTACTACATCCTCTCTACAATCATACTAGCTAACTATGACTCCAATCCTTGAACTTGAGCCTATGTTCTCACCAACTATGCCTACAATCCCTCCACCAAGACCTATAAAGTTGCAACCTAACCATCCCCATCATGACCCATTGCATCCTCTCCTACTAGTAGGTACTACACTGCCTGCTCTCCCACATGTTTTGACTTACTGCCTGCTCTCCTACTAATGGTGATTACACTATCTATTGTACCATAGGTGGTGGAGGAACTACATGATGGGAATTAGGTACCTATTCTCCCTCTCCTCCATCACCTCCCCAACCTACTCCTCCTACATCATCTTCATGATCAAATCCCACTCACTTTGAGTTCATTGACTAGTCAAATTAATTCACTAAGAAATCAATTTTTCTACTAACCATCTGTCTCAGTTATCACTCCAACTCATCCTCTTTAATAATCCATATGATCAGTTAGCTACAACCAAGAGACCAGTTAACTCCTATTAATTCATCTCATCAATATTTATCCATTGATCTTTTCATTTTCTCCTAAAATCATGACCATTGATCATTGTCACCAAGAATCTATAAATTCATCCTTTCTATCATCTATTCCTCCTCCCAAATCATTGCGAAGAAACTATATATTCATACTATCAGTGCTTTATGCTATTGTGCAACTAAAAATATGAAAGCAAGTACTATTACACTTTTCTCCAATATGCAAAAGAGGATAACAATGGAGCTCAACAAAGGGGTTATGTAGGTTTACAATATATGCTTTACATGATTTACTTTATGCTTCATTTATATGATCTTTTTTTAATTTGATTGTGAATTATTGTTTTTTGTTTTTGGTCATTAGATTTCATAATCATTTTCTAGGTCATACATATACAATAGTGATAATAGCCTTATGAGTGTTGCTTCATTCTAATTATGAGGGGACTCAACTAGTTCAATGCCAATATAGAATATAGTAGATCCATATTGTGTACCCTTATGAGTTGAAGCATTCGTTCAAAATTGAAATAATTGTCAATAAATTATTTTTTCCTAACATGTTTCCTTTGTGTGGATATATTAGGTTTATGTTAATCTTGTAATCAATTTTTTTATCAATAACATTTATTTGCTACAAAATTTCATGAAAATAGGCTGATATTGTTGTCAACATTTAGATATCATCTTTACTTCTTTTTTTTCTAACATTAACTTGTAAAGACAATATATTTGTAATATAAACATACTTACAAATAGAAAAATAATAAATAAAATACATAAAAAATTTCACATATGTTTATATACATTTAAAGTAAAGACTACCCAAAATACTTAAACAAAAAAATTAACTATAATTATACCCTTCTATCTCTTTGACATACATAATTACAACTTTAGCATTCATATGTTAACCTTAAATCTAAACACTCAAAAAGAAGTACCTCTAAAGTCTATATTAATATTAAGAACATATGACTTCATGAATTAAGATGCAACATACACTAACAATCTTATTTTAGAGAACATAACTCTCTTTCTATTTCATGTGAAGACTCCATTTATTTCTTCACACAACAAATTTGTCTAATGTCAACATGCACTATGAAAAACATTTCTGAATAATATCAAATATTTCTTCACATAATAATTTATAAAATTTAGGTGAATCTGATCTAATTAGATATCAAATATTTCACTGAATTTTTGAGTTTAAATATTAAATAAAATAATTTTTCTAACAATTTAATAAGAATTAAAATAAAATTATATAAAAATGTGACGATTCAAGTCACTTTATAACTTATACTATTAACCAAAGTTTGAATCTTCAATTTTAAGTATTCTACTATGTTCAAACTACTTTCAAATTCAGAGCTTGTATAACTATCGTCATTGCACATATACAGATATATGGCTCAGTTGGGAACAATGCATAGTAAGAGCACAACACAGAACAACTGTCGATATTTTGCATTGTAGGTGATCTTCATGTTAGAATTATTTCAGCAATCAGGCTATTTAAGGGAATGACTTAAAAGAGAGTTTAATCAAAATTAATGCATTTTTAATGAATGATTTTTGATCGTAGAGATCTCGCTAAGATGATGTAAGTCTTCGTTTATTGTTAGTCAAGGAATTAGCGTTTTGAATCCGCGTCTACGACAGCAACCCTCTAATCTGTTTCTTATCATCTCAATAAGTATATATTTCTTTCAAAGACCGTCTTTAATACTATGGAATCATCGGTTTCCATGAAAGAATACCTGCCATACAATAATTCATGCTTGGTTTGAACTTTTGACTGGAAACATTTGCTTAATACTTCCAAAACTTTTGGACGGTATGGTTTAACACGTCTATATGTGAAATGTCGTTTTCCTTTCGTTTTGTTTGCTCTCGAATGCCACTTTCGCTTGTCGAAGTGTTCGTTAATAAATAATTGATTTTTCTTCTTTATTTTATTCACAATGGAACTTTTATTATTTTATTTATCTTTTTGAGTTGCCGTCTTCCTCACCTCAAATATATGGTCCCCCAAAAGAGTCCCAAATAATATTTTGCACAATGAAATAATTTTATTATTTAGTTAATTTAAATAACTAATTTTTGTTACAAATTTTTAAAATAATAAACTAATTTATTACTTGCAAATAATTTAATGAAGAAAAGAGTATAATAAATAAAATTAGCTAACTTGCTGATCAAAACAGTTAATAAATCTTCAAAAAGAAAAATATCAATTAAAAAATCAAATTAAATTAGCTAACTCATTAATCATATTAAATAGTCAATAGTGGCATAGTGTGATGGTTAAGTTGTTGTGGTGTTCTTGCCATCAAGGTTCAAACCCCACTAGGGTGTTATTGTTGAATGCTTAAATTGGGGATGAGGTTCCCCATTTGTGATCTTGTCGATTCATAGCTTCGGGTGAAAAACGTTTAACCCTTTAAAAAAATAAAAAAAATCAAATTAAATAAATAAGTTATATTAAATTAATGAATCAGTTAATTATTCAATAATAACTAGCACATCTCTTCATCCACTCTACCTTAAATAGAATAACTCATAATCTTAGATTGAATCATAGACTTCCATCTATTTCATCAAAATCCTATAAATTTCAAGATCAAAGCTATCATTTCAAAAGAATCATGATGTTGTTTGAATGAAAAATAGGTATACAAGAGTATTAAAATCAAAATTATATCACTTTTTGCTCTATTTGAGGCTTGTATGAATTAGCACAATGTTTTTAAATATTATTTTTAGCTCTTATTTCTATTCTAATTCATGTGCTTACATTTAGGAGTTGGAATTATCTATACTTATTCTAAGGATTTTATCACCTTATGGGATGACCTAAACCACATATTCTAACAAGGTATATAAAGGGGGGATGTGAAAGTTGTACCTCAAAGAAGTAAAATTTTGTCCAACATAGCCTTATTACATATTTTTATGAGGACATAAAGTGAAGTGGATTTGGATTTATCCATAAACATATACTTTTAGATGTATTATTATTCATTGACTTGACCAATATGTATATTTTCCTATATTTAGGACACCCCTAGCTCACCTTGTACATCCTAAATAGGCAACTAATTGGTCATCTTTTCTTGTAGTGAATTAATAAGAGGTTAGGATTAGAAAGTTATTAATATCATATCTATAATAAATTATAGTAGTAAGTCAAGAGCATAGGCATTTGTAGTCCTACATGATAGCTTGTAAATGAGGCCTTGATGCCACAACTTGAGGTCCTCAATAAATAGCTGAGCCCGTACCACATCCATAGAGATAACATATATGTGATCCTACAAGGATAGATAGACTCACCTGTCAAATTTAGGCTTATTAATGTCTATTATGCTATTTTAATGTTTACATCAACTCTCGCTAGTTCTATCTAGAAAAATGAAGCTTACCCATCTAAAGCCTTAGATTTTTCATTTTTTTGTATAATTCACTAGTTCTTGTAGTGTTGTAGATTTCATTCCCTTACAGTTTCATAGTATGTTTCATGCCCACTATGGTTTCCATTCCCTTAGTCTTTATGTAGGTTCATTTAATTCCTTGAATCAACTATTTTCCTACTCAAGGTGCTCAAGTATTCTTTTTTATGGTCATTTCTTCATGTCATTTTTGTGTTTTTCTTATCTCTAACCATTTTTTAGCATAAATTGTCTGAACATTAGTGCCTAGCATGAATATTTGTGCATCATGCTAGAGTTCCACAATAATTTATCATTTGAAAGCCATTTTCCTCCTCTTCATTTTTGCAACTAATATTTCAATTTATAAACTCTCTCTCTCTCTCTAATATTTCAATTTATAAACTTTCTCTCTCTCTCTCTCTCTCTCTCGACTCTCTTGGTTCTCAAGTTTATAAATATCCCTTTGAATGTATGTTACAAAATTCTCTCTCATTATCTAATCATCCTACTCTCTTTGGATTTCTTAAGCCTCTAAGGTAATATTGTTCTTTTATTATTACAAGTATTTATTCTCTTTTTCCTCCAAGTACCTTGAGATTATCACATCCCTTATCTCTCCTTTTGTCATTGTTCTTATTTCTTGATGAACTGAGAATAAGAACACATGCATTGTTTTCTATCTATCAATCTATCTTGGCTATCTATGGAGGTTAAAGGGTCAAAGAAAGGATTTAAATAAGGAAAATTGACAAACAACCCCAAATGTTTTTCCTCTTCTTTGTGTGTGTAGGTATCAAGAGAGCATTCAAGTGCATAGAGGTTTACAAGTTTATTTTTTATAAATTCATTTATGTTATTTATTTAAACAATTTAAATCTTAGTTTATTTATTTATATTCTATTATATATTATTTCTTAGTATTTTCTTGTTTTTGGGTTTTACAAGTTACTTAATTTTCACATTTTTGGGTACTTCTTGCATTCTATTTGTACATGTGAAGCACAAAAATTCTGATAGATTAAAAACAAACAAAAATTGAACACAAATTGCATAAATTTGACCAAATAGATTAGGAAAATAAGAATACATAAATAGGCAAGGAGGCACCTGACCTCTATGAAATGAGGATAGGAATCCTCATTCATGGAGTGGTGGCAAGTTTCCTACGATAAATAAAGGATGATGTGTTGAAAGTAAGTTGAAACCTCATAAGACACCTATCTACATTGACATCTCACTATGAAAGGGTCAATAGGATGCCTAACTACGCTTAGGAAGCCTAAGTGTATGCAAAGTGAAATATATACACTAACACCCCCCCTTAAGCATATCTTAGGTGGGCATGAATGAAATTTCTCCTAGATACAAGACTAATGAGGTACCCATGTACAATGCAAAAGAAAATGGGTTCCAACTACTAGCCTAGTAAGGTACCCATGTACAATGTAATCTCTTTGAAAATGGAGTAAGATATAAAACTTAGTGGGAAAAAACTATCCTCCAAAAAGAGAGAAGATGAGGAGAAGACTAGAAAGCCCCCAAAGGATGATGTTACTATTGATGTAGAAAACACACCAAGAAGAGCCATATATGTATGAAATTTCTCTTAGTAAAGGGTTTGGTGAAGATGTCAACAACTTGATTTGAAGATTGAAAAAAAATTAAGTTGATGACCTATCCATGAATCGACTCTTGAATATACTGCATATGAATCTCAATGTGTTTGGTTCACTGATGTTGAACCAGATTTTTGCATATATGAATGGTTCTCTGGTTGTCACAATAGATGATTGTGGGCTACCTAAAAGGAATACCAAACTCAAAAAGAATACCCTAAAGCCATATAGCCTTAGTAGCTAAGTTAACAAACCCCTTGAACTCTACCTCTACTAATGATATAACAATAGCATTCTACTTCTTGCTAGACCATCTGATAGGACCTAGAACAATTGGAAAACTATAATCTAAAGTGGACTTGTTAAGTGAAGTGTCACTAGCCCAATTTGAATATTTAGAACCAACCAAGTCAAGTGATGAACCAAATTTGTAGTGAATCCAAAACTTAAGAGTAGCATGAAGGTAATGAATGATCCTCTTAGCTACTTTCCAATGTAGCTGATGAGGTTCCTAAATAAATCTTGAAACCATGCCTACTACATAGGCAATGTTTGGATTGGTATGAGTCAAGTATATAAGACTACCAATGAGTTTTCAATACAATGTAGCATCAACCAATGATGTAGTATAGGAATTCTCAAGCTTGAATCTAGATAGAAAGGGAGTCGAAGATGGTTTGTCAATAGTCATTTGAAACCATGCACGTAGATCAAGAGTATACCTAGGTTGTGCAAGATTAATCCCTGAAGATAACCGTGAAATCAAAATGACAATGAAGTAGTGCTATAAACCCAAGTATTTCATGTCAAATCCATGCTCAAGTGGTATCTTCACTACTTCTATGACAAATGAAGTACTCTTGATAATCAAAAGTTCATAAAAATATAAAACCAATATTAAAAGTGAATCTTCCTACCACAATAGATACACATTAGGATCTAAATGGAATCTAGAAGAAAATGAAGATAGGAGGTAAGAATCTATCTTGACATACCAAGCTTTAGGATCTTGTTTAAGTTCATATATATTTCCTAAGTCTACAAACTAAGGATGAATCCTTAAAAAACCATGGTGGTTGTTTCATGTAGATTTTCCCCTCAAGTTCTCTCTGAAGAAATGAACTCTTCACATCCATGTGTTGCGGCTAAAGCTAGTGTGAGTCAAATGGAAATCATCTTAGCAACTGGTGCAAAGGTTTCTATATAGTCATTCCCTACAACTTGTGAGAAAACTTTGGAAACCAACCATTCTTTGTACCTATCAACTAACACATCTACTACAAATTTATTTCAATATATCCACTTAAACGAAGGAAATAGGGTCCCTTCAGTCTATTAGGGAGATGGAACACAAGGGATAAGGGCCCATTCCACTCTATTTCATTCAAGGAAACCTTAGAGATCTCAACCTAATGGTGCAATTGAGAAAAGGGATCTACTATAAGGTCTCCTAGGGTGTGATTAAAGACAAAAGGGGGTTCACCAATAAGTAAAGGCTTAAAAAGAAGGAAATTTAAATGATATGCAAGTCTAACAATTTAACCTAGAATGTGAAACTTCAAATCAAAATAATGAATAGGAGATGAAAAAAGATGCAGTTGGAAAGTTGAAGATGCTTGAAACAAGGTTTGCAATCCCAAAATTTTGAATTTTAATGCACACTCAGACTCATACACCACTAGGGGCAATTTAGTCCCATTTTAGGGTTTCGGGCCATAATCAAAATCTATAATCTATAGAAAAGGTCTAAAAATTGGTATATTGGGACTCATATGCCACAAGTGGTGATTTAGTCCCAGTATTAGGGTTGATCTAAAACTTTGATATCCTCTAGCGTTTTCCTGTAGCTTCTCTCCCTTTTGATCTCCAAGTCTGAAACTCTGAATTCTAACCTATAGGTGACTTTTTGTAATCTTGCAAGGAAGGTGACAACTTTGAAAACTTTGCAACTTTGACAAATTTCTCCAATCTTTCTCTTAAATGGATCTTCAACCTAAAATTTGAAAAAATCACACATCAAAGAGAGGGGAAAATGTTGATTTTTTAGGGAATGTGTTTTTTCCTTCGTCAAACCTTGTTTGGTAATTAAACCTTAATGAGAAATGAAGCATGAATGAAATGAGGCATGAAACACAAGATGAAACAATAGAACCTTGTTTGAAACCTTGTAGATCTGCAAACAAGCATGAAGTGGCCTCAATGGATGTAGATCATGATCACAATCATGATTCTTGATTAAAGATAATGCCTTTGAATACTTGAATTGATCTTAAAAAATACATCACAACATTAGATCAAAACCACATGCATGATGAATCAAGTATTTGACATGATAATGGTGTTGAACAGTCCGAATAATTGAGAGGGGGGGTGAATCAGTTATTATAAAATAATTTTATTGATCTTAATTAATCTAGAGAAAAATTAAATAAATTAGATAATGATCTAATAGATATGAACATGAAAGCACATAACAACACCATGCACAAAGAACACCAAAACTTATGTGGAAACCCAAGAAGGGAAAAAAACCATAGAGAATGTTAATTCTCAATTATAAAACACCGGTTAAGGTGATTTTTACAAAGGCTCACTGCCAAAAATCTCACTACAAGTAAGGCTCACTACCAGTGGGCACACTGCCTGACTATTACACCCAAAAATAAAAAGGCTTACTACCAAAAGAGAAAGGCTCACTGCCTACAAAAAATGGCTCACTGCTAAAAGAATGATGAAAGGGAATCCACCGCTAAAATAACTATCACCAACAGTCACACCAGAAGAAATTCACAGTCTGCTGTCTCCGGTATACTTTGGCACAATGCCTGGATTTTAGATTCTCATTCACCACACTTAATTTCATTGAACAAAATCAACTTTTACTTATACCATTCCATGCCTTCATAATCTTCCCAAGTTGGCCAAACACAATTCCATTTCATGCTTCCATAAACTCCTAAGTCAGTCAAACACAATTTGAATTAGGTCACCACAAAAAAATTCTCGCAATGTAAGGGAATGAAACATGGACTACACATAACCTCCTCGCTCAAATCAACACGCTACATATTAACCCTGATATCTGGAACCAACGAGTAGGATATGCACACTATAATGCAATCAATATTCTGGGACATGATAACCACTTTCCAGAACGGTCCGAACTCATAGAAGTGTATCTCATTATGTTGCAAAATGAATGTGACCAAGACAAGCATGACCAAAGATAGATTATCACAACACTATAACATCCAGAGCAAGCTGATCCGGATAACCAAAATATGAAAACAATAAAAAATGATATGTTGACATCAATGACAACTATTAATGAAAGCAATCAACATCATATTCCAACAAATGGATCTTGAATGATGCAATAATTTTCTTTGAAAATTTTCCCTTGGATGCTCTTGAATGCTCTTCAATACTCTCTAATGCTCATGTGAAAGTAATTTTGATTGCTTATGAAATTCTAGGTGAAAGGTTTAAAATTTTTGTTTCTTATGGTTTAGGAAATAGAAAAACAATCTTCTTCACTCTCATTCAAGGAAAACCTAGAGATCTCAATCCAAGGATGAAGTAGGAGAAAGAGATCTTGCAATTTAGGGTGTCCTAGGATATGATTAGAAAGTAAAGAGGGGTTCACCACTAAGCTAGCGCTTGGAAAGATTGATGAAATGAAAGACCTAATGCTAAAACCTAGTGTAATGTAAAACTTCACTAAATGACCTACAAGTTTATGTAAATCAAAACAAAAAGCTAAGAAATCAGAGGTGTGCACCTGTAAATATGTAGAAGCCTAGATGAAGACTTTTGTAGTGTAGGAAAATGAATACCCTTGCATTTTCACACTTTTTTGGGTCTTCCTTGCTTTATTTATCGTTATTTACATCTTAATTGGTCCTATTTTGCATCCACATGCCTAATAAATTGTATCTTTTCATGGCTAATCTCGATAAACATCAAAGGGCAAATGACAATTTAATGATTCTGGCTATGTGTCCATGATATTTGGATTGAAACTAATACACCACCTAGGGTGTCTTTGTCCTCCAAAGGTCTTGGAAACCTCTTTTTTAAATATGCTTTAAAGTGCACACTTTTTGGAGTCTATGCCTTGAGTTTTAAGGCTTAGGACTAAGATGCCACCTAGGGCATCATAGTCCCCCTCAAGTTATTTTTGGGACTTAATTTCAAATATTGGCAGTATTTAGCCTCCTTTAATTAATGAATCCATATGTCATCTTGGTGTGGTGTAATTTCAAGATATTAAGCATGGATAAGTATAAATACAAGGTCCTTTCCCTCATTTCTCACCAAGCAAGTTGATGAGAGCATTCCTAAGGAAATTTTATGAGATCAAGAGTATTCAAGAGAAATTCATCAAACATTGGGAGCCATCATCAAGATTCAAGCATCATGTGTGTTTTTGAGCTAGCATTTGTGATGTAGGGTTTTGATTCAAGCAAGCAATTCAAGTCAAGATATATCAAGCTAGCCACTTCACACAAGTTTGCAGATTTTATAACAAGGGTTTGGTGAGTTGCAACATAGCACTTTGTTCATTCATCATTTCCTTCCATTATTGCATTTCATCCCAAGGTTTAATTACCAATAAGGGGTTTGACCAAGGAAAACTCACATTTACTAACAATCAACAAGTTTTTCCTCTTGTGTGTGTTTATGTTTGCAGATTTAGGTTGAAGATCATTTAAAGTGCAAAGTTACAAAGTTGCATTGAAAAGTTGACATCTTCACAAAAAGTCACCTACAGGCTAGATCTGGAGGTTTCAGGCCCTGAGATCTGAGAAGAAGGAAGTGCAGACATTGAATCTCCATATCACATTTTCACATTACAAAAATCTAGATCACATCCTAGCTTGTTACTTAATTTTTTTATTTGCACTCATTATTTGGCTTGCTTTACTAGGTTTTGTCAGTTGAATGTTAAGTTGTCTTTTCCAAGCTATTGCTTGGTGGTGAACCCTTCAAAGCCTAAGTCTAGTGAAGAAAAGTGTACACCTTTTAATTTTCACACTTAATTTGGACCAATTTTTGTACTCCTTACATTAAATTCCATTTAGGTCACTTATTATGGGCCCCTAAGACCCCTTTTTATGCATCCTAAAGCATATTTCAACCGTAAACCTGGCCAAAATCCATAAAAAACCGTTAATCTTGGAAACCCACCTTTCAAAATTGCAAAATAAGCTTACTCGGACCAAGATGCCCTTGGTTGCATCTTAGTCCCCCTTAGTGGGACCAATATGCCACCTAGGGCATCTTAGTCTTGGGGGCTTTATTTTGAAGAATTAAGAGCGGGAAATAAAAATATTTGATTTAAATTAGCAATTTGTTGGAATTTGGGATCTAATAATTAGGTTATTAGATAGGGATACCTATAAAAGTAAGATCCACACCCCATTTTCACATAAGAAAGTGATAAGCATGTAAGAAGAAGCAAGGAATTGAAGTCTTGGAGCAACCTTCTATTGTATTTTTGTAGGTTTTTCAAGTTCATTTTCAAGTCAAGATCTAGAATTTCCAAATACTAATGATGGATGCCTATGGAGGATCATGAGAGATTCTAGGGTGGAGATGCAACTAGCCATTATTCTAAGCCTAAGGACTTGTTTCTTGATTGATTCCATCTTCCATTGTTGTTCTATTTTTTGCCTAAGGAAGGTATGTTTCATGTTTATAACTTATTAGGGTGATTAGAGGTCTCCTTTGAAGGTCAATTTTATTGGCATCTTAGGAATTCTATTCTAACACATTTGAATAGGGTTTCTCGATGTTCTAGCTTGTATAATCTTAGACACACTTAAGATTAGGGCACACACACATTTCCATTTTTAGATCTATGTATTTTGATCAAGGTTTATGGGTATGTGCAGGATCATGATGGGCCAAAAAGTGGCGATATGTAAGTGATATGATGACTCATGTGGTTGATGACTTTTTTTTTACCCAAAATTGATGAAACGAAAAGGGTTTTTAAAGGAGATTTTAAGCTTTCCACCCATATAAATTATGCTTTACTTTGAATTTAATAAATAATTATTATTCATTTTCTGTTTGAATTATGAAAAAAGCCCTGATTGATAGGTTGATTGAAAAACATCTATAAATTTCAAACAGTATCACATTTTTTGAATCCAAAATATGCGTCACATTCTATGCTTCGCACACTATAGGATTAAAAAAAAAAATTGAATTATAAAAAAATATGCATTACATCGGGACATGAGTCCTCTACTTATATCTAAAATATTATAAAGAAATATTATCATTTTATTGTGGTTAGGGTGGTCAGACAGACACATACTTCTTATTTTTACCTTGAAATTTTAGTACTACTACATTTAAATTTCAAAATTTGACCAAATAGATTTAAAAAAAATAAAAATAAAGGTCTAGTAGATTAGAAACTACATTCAATTTTCTATAGATTCAATTTTTACATGTTTTTGAAATAATATAAATAACTTATTCAGATTTCTACGTCAAGTTGCCTAACTCTGATTTTTTGAGTTTTCATTGCCACTTAAGGGCCTATTTTTTCCATGATGATCTTGCACATACCCTTATGTTAGAATTGGCTATGGCTGCCAAATTCTTGAGACCAAATGGAAAGCACAAAGAGAGAGAATGGAATGTGACAAGAATAAACTATATTCTTATCAATATGATTCAATGATATGAGATGATGTGTTGTACAAATGAGAAAGACCCCTTGGTTATATACAAGGTGAGATGCAAGATGTCATAGGATTATGACAAGTGTTTTAATCATATGATATGAGTCAACTAATCACACTTACCTAGGTCACATGTAGTATTTTTCAAAGGATAAGATAACAGCTAATGACAACTAATACCTTCTAGAAATATTCCTTCCTAGGACCTAAGTAAAATTAACATGTGTAAATAAGTCCCCTAGTAATACATGAACTAGGTATAGGACTTTATTTACACCAACAGTTTAATTACCAAACAAGGGGTTTGACCAAGGAAAACCCCATAAACAATCATTCAAATTTCCTTTGTTTTGCAGGTTATTTGCAGGTTCAGATCTGAAGAATTGGTGAAGAAGGAAGTACAAACCCTGAACCTCAAGACCACATTCAGAAATTCTAGAAATTCAAGACAGGACTAAGTCACCACCTAGGGTGTCTTAGTCCTCCTGAAGGTCTTTTACAAAGATTATTTCAAATCCAGTTCTAGCATCCAAAGATTTTACATTTTCCTCGAAAAATAGCAGTGGGACTAAGTAAACAATAAGGGCATCTTAGTCCTCCATAGAAATTTTTGACAACTTCTTTGCATTTCTAGAATCCTCATTACATTTCCAAACTTCCCAAGTACACATATCCCAACTTTCTGTTGCATAATTTTATCATTTACATCCGTCATTTAGCTTGCATTATTAGGTTTTGTGAGTTGAATGTTTACTTATCTTTTCCAAGCTTTTGCATGGTAGTGAACCCCTCAAAGCTTAAAGAATCCCCCTTCTTAGGTCTTCCTTGTTGCGAAGTGACTCACCTTTGAGGTTTATAGTCAATCCAATTAGGATTCCTAGGACCTCCTTGAATGTCAATATGAAAAAAGTGGTGTTCTATGACAGGTTATAAAGCACCCATTCCCATACGTATTGTTCATTTTGGTGAACATGACATTTTTGAGCATTCATTTTCTTATTTGGAGTCCATTAAAGTCCTAGATATAGGTTACATTCATTCTTGCATTGCATATTACATTAGTGAAATTACATCTAGGGTTTCTCATATTTGCATTAGTGAAATTGCAAATAGGTTGCATTTTTGCTTTCTTGCATTATCTTATCTCATTGAAAAAATTAAAATTGCATTGTTCATCATCCTAATTGTATTTAGAAACATTGTTATTGCATCCAAAATTGAAAACAATGCATTCAAATTTGCATTCAATTGCTTTTCACTAGTTTTTTTTTTCTAGCATTCATTTGCACATTTTTCTTTTTATAAACATCAGGTCCCTAGGTAGGCATCCTGGGAACACTATTATCAATGCCCTTACTAGCATCTTAGTCGCTTTGTGAGTTTTTGGTCCAGAATCTTGTCTGAGTTGTGTGCTGTCTATTCTAGTTTTTGGAACCTCCAAATTCATTAGGAGGACCAAGACACCCTTCTTGGCATCTTAGTCCTTGTGGAGTTTGAGGTACAGTTTTAAGGGTTAGACAGTGAATTTTTGTGCTTCTATTTGCTGTAGTTAGTTTTCTATTTCAATTTGTCAATTTGTTGTTTCACGCATTTCCATAGTTCATGTTTGCAATTTCTTGATAAAGATAGATTATTGCACTTTCAATATTTTAGACAGATTTCATCTTACATTCATTAGAAAACCAAAACATAAAAACCAAAAACACTAAATCTCAGCAAGCATAGGTTAATGGTTATTTAAAGTATGTCAAAACCCTTTGTCCAAGTTAGCATAACCCTTAAGCATTTTAGAAGTGATGACTTTGATATGTTAGATGAATCCCTTGAGGACTTCATCTCGCAAGGTTCATCCACTAAGGCTTGTTCAAACACACCTAAACAAAGAGAAGTAAATGCCATTCAACCTCAAGTTATCCTTTATCCACCTTCAAACAAACCTCAACCTACAAAAAAACCTATCCTTATCCTTGAAGCACCTAAAGAAAATGTGTCACAACAATTGAGTTATAATACTATTGCTCATACATATAATAAAATAAATAATAGATAGCCGAGCAACCTAATCTCCTTTTGTTACCATTGCTTAATCCTATAAAATTGCCGAGTGCTCCTCATTTGTCATCACATAGTGGAAAGGAGTAAGATCTTGTTGAACAACTTAAGAATACTCCTGCTAATATTTCCTTATGGGATCTTATTCAAACCTTACCTAGTTACCACACTATGCTTCAAACAACCTTACAACAAGTTGTGATTTCTTCTAGTATAAATGCAAATGATGTGGCAGCCCTAATATAAGAAATGAATACTGTTAATGTAGACATTACCTTTCACCAACATGAGCTCCCTCCCTTGGAAATGAGAAAAAAATATGATGCACTCATGATAATAGCCAGATACAACACCATGGGAATAAAAATTACTCTTGTTGGTAATGGCTTAGCTCTGAATGTGTGCAGTGTGAATATTTTAGATAAATTGGGAGTGGATAAATAAAAAATGAAATATGATTCCTTATCAATTCGAGGATTTGACAATATAGGAAAGCAATCGCTTGGTGTGATTACTTTTCCTATTTTAGTTAGAAATCCTACCTTATAGACTTCTATTCATGGTATGCCTCATGACCTTTCATACAATCTTCTTTTAGGAAGACCATGGATTCATGATATGCCTATGGTGCCTTCGACTCTTCATTGTATCATTAAGTATGTCTATAAAAAAAGATATACCAAATTGAAATGAACCCTGAGCTTGAAAGTTGCTTGCAAATTGAAAAAGGAAACACTAGTCCTCTGAAAAAATTAATTCCAACATAAAAAATCAAACCTATAAAAGAGGAAGCACAAGAGATAGAGACAGTGTCAGAACTAGCAGATAATGATTGGGATTCCTTAGGATTCACACGCTCGTTTATGGGAGAATATATAATCACAAGAAGAGAAGATGAAAAAAAAAGTAACCAATGGCTATGTCAACACAAAAATCTGGAGTAAATTCACAAGCATCTACCTCATATACTCTTGAAGAAGCCACAAGCTACACAATAAAATTTGATGAGATAGATTATCAACAAACACTAAACCTGAAAGAAATGGAAAAAATTTATAGGAGAGGTTATGAACTTATGAAGCAATTGGGTTATAGTGGAAAAGGATGTGGAAAGAGAAAACAAGGAACTCATTTTCCTATCGAACCTATCACGCAATAAACAAAAAATAGTTTGGGATACTATCCTTCTAGAATAACACAAGCAAATAAGAGACCTTCATTAAACATCAACACCATTATGTCTAAACCAAAAATGAATCTCACTTTGAAATATCTAGAATTGCTTGATATGAATTTTGAACCATCATGGGAATACTTTGAAGATGATAAAGCCTTGAAACAAATGCTAGGATTTTATGATGAACCATCTACTTCTCCTCACAAGAAAAAGGTTACATGTGATATGATTAGCACCAAGAAAAAAGATGGAGAAAAGGAGAGCAATGAGATAGGCATGAATACTAAAGAATACAACCCTGAATTTCCAAGATCACACACACTTCCTTTAGGGGATACCATGGATATAGAAATGGGCATTAATGATAAAGAGAAATTCATTAAGGTAGGAAAATTCCTCGATGATGGAGAACAAGAGGATATTTCAACTTTGCTTCATGAATTTCCCCAACTTTTCACTTGGAATTATTCAGATATGTTGGGAATTGATCCTAAGATCGTAACACACAACATAGTCCTTGCTGAAAATGCTAAGCCCGTCAGATAAAAGATTCAAAAATTGAACCGTAAAATAGCCTTGCTAGTTAAGGAAGAAATTGAAAAACTCCTTGAGGCTAGTTTCATAAGACCTATAGATTATTCTCCTTGGATCTCAAATATTTTCATAGCCACAAAACTTAACAATTGTATTAGGATGTGTATGGATTTTTCGTGATTTGAATAAAGCATCTTTAAAAGATGAATTTCCCCTTCCTAATATTGACATGATCAGAGACTTGACTACGGGACATGCTTTGTTGCACTCATGGATGGATTTTCTGGATACAATCAATTTTCATCAACCCTCAACATCAGTAGAAAAAAAAATTCACAACTATTTGGGGAAAATTTTGTTTGGTTATGATGCCTTTTGGATTGAAGAATGTGGGTGCAACATATCAACGAGCTATGACACTAATATTTCACGATTACATACATAAGGTTTTGGAAGACTATGTTGATGATATTCTAGCCAAATCTTTAACAAGAAAAGACAATGTGAATGTTATGCAAAATATTTTTGAATGAAATTGAAAATACAACATTAGATTGAATCCAAAAAGTGTCTTTGGTGTAGATAGTGGATTTTTTTTAGGTTTTACCGTATCTCATAGAGGCATTAAGGTGGACACAAAGAAAATTGATGCTATAGTTAACATGCCACCCCCTAGAAATATCTCTCAATTGGGTACCTTACAAGGAAGAATTCATTCATCTAACATTTCATAGCATCCTTATCAGATTGAGCGTTACCATTTACACATGTCCTCAAGAAAGGCATACATTTTGATTGGAATGAAGATTGTAAATAGGCATTGAGAGTTTGAAAGATTATCTTGTCACTCCACCTATTTTACAACCTGCCATGCAAACCATACCATTCGTCCTTTATACATTGGCATCAACCCATGCTCTTATAGTATTGTTGGCTCAACAAGACGAAAATGGTAAAGAGCATGTTATTTATTACATTACTCGAACATTAATTGATTATAAGAGGCGATACACAACAATAGAAAAATAGTGTTTGGCTCTTATAGTCACTATTAGTAAGTTATGAAATTACTTATTGAATTCCAAAATACAATTGATGATGAAGTTTGACCCTTTAAAACACCTCTTCACTAAAAAAGACTTATTTGGACGCTTAGCTAGGTGGGTAATGTTGTTGACTGACTTTGACCTTAAATTTGTTTCACAAAAAGAAATTAAGGGTCACGCCTTGATGGACCAATTGGTTGATGCTGCTTATCCTTTAGCGTTACCTAGTAATGATTCTTTCCTTGATGATAATGTGTTGACAATCGAATATATGGGAATTGTATTTTGATGGATCTAAGTGTAGAACTAGCTTTGGTGCAGGGGTTATTGTAGTGTAGGAAAATGCATACCCTTGCATTTTAAAACTTGTTTGGGCTCGCCTTGCTTTTTTTATCTTGCTTTATGTCTTAATTGGCCCTATTTTGCATCCCCAAGCCTAATAAACTACATATTTTTCTAGTTAATCCCGAGAATCATTAAAGGAAAAATGAGCATTTAATGTTTCTATCTATGTGTCCCTGGTTTTTGGGTTAGGACTAAAACACCACCTAGGGCATCTTAGTCCCCCAAGGGTCTTGAGACTGTTATCTTGAACACACTTGAAAATTCCCTTTTTGGAGTTTGTGCCCTGAGAATTGAGCCTTGGGACTAAGATGCCATCTAGGGTGTCTTAGTCCTCGACTTATTTTTAGGATCTAATTTCAAATTCTGGTAGGATTTAGCCTCCTTTAATTAAGATTTTCCTATGTTGGCTTAGTGTGATGTAATTTTTAGATATTAAGCATAGATAAATATAAATACAATATTCATTCACTCATTTTCATATCTAAGAATACTAACAAGATATTTAGGCATCCAAGCATTCAAGTATTCATTCAACAACATTCAAGAGTATTTCTTCAAGAATTTTGGAGCCATCATCAAAAAGCATCATATCAAAGGTGATTCTTGCATCATGTGTATTTTTGTGCTAACATGTGTGATGTAGGGTTTTGATTCAAGAAAGCATATTCAAGTCAAGATCTATCAAAGCATTCCATTTATTCAAGATCTACATTCTAATTAGCTATCTCACACAAGGTTATAAAATTTATAACAAGGGTTTGGTGAGTTGTAACATTGCATGTTGTTCAATCATCATTTCCATCCTTTATTCTATTTCATTTCAAGGTTTAATTACCAACAAGGGGTTTGACCAAGGAAAACCTTCATTCACTAACATTCGACAAGTTTTCCCTCTTGTATGCTTGTGATTGCATATTTAGGTTGAAGACTTGAAGATCATTTGGAGTGCAAGATTGCAAACTTGCATGACAAAGTTGTCATCTTCATGGAAACTCACCTACAGGTCAAATCCAAAAGTTTCAGAACCAAATATCTGAGAGGAAGCAAGTGGAGAACTTGGAGCTAAGGATCACATTCAAAGTTTTCAAAAATTCAGAATGGGACTAATACACCACCTAGGGTTTCTTAGTCCTCGCAAGGGTATTTTTAGAGATTCTTTGAGATTTTGTTCCAAGATCTGAAGATTTTGGATCTGCCCCAAAAAAGAGCAAGGGGACTAAGGAAAAAGTAAGGGTGTCTTTGTTCTCCCTGGCATATTTTGATAGTGTTTTTACATCTCTAGAATCCTCACAACGTCTCCAGACTTCCCAGGTACACACATCCTCTCTTGTTGCATAATTTTATCATTTGCATCTTTCATTTAGCTTGCATAACTAGGTTTTGTAGGTTGAATGCTTATTTGTCTTTCCAAGCATTTTCTTGGTGGTGAACCCCTTAAAAAGATAAAAGAGTACCCCCCCTTGATAAGTCCTCCTAATTGAGAATTGACTCCCCTTGTGAGGTTGATGGTCAATCCAAATAGGGGTATGTGCAGGATCATCATGGAAAAACTGACCCTTAAGTGGCGATGAAAATTCAGAAAATTGGAGTTAGGCAACTTGACGTAATTTTTTTAATAAGTTATCTATATTATTTCAAAAATATGCAACAATAGAATCAGTAGAAAATTGAATGCAGTTTCTAGACTACTAGGTTTATTTAAAAAAAAAAAAAAAATGTTTGGTGAAAATTTAAAATTTTAATGTAATAGTATTTAAATTTCAGGGAAAAATAAGAAGTAGGTGTCTGTCTAACCACCCTAACCACAATTAAATGAGAACATTTTTTTATGAGATTTTATATATAGGTAGAAGACTCATCTCCCGATGTGATGCATATTTTTTTGTAATTTGTTTCCAAGTAAATAATTAATTATGAATTTTTTATTACAACTTTTTAAAAATATAAAAAATCATATGTCTAACCACCTTAACTTGGTCAAAACTTCATGAAATTCATTTTTTTTTTAATCCTATAGTATGCGAAGCATAGAATGTGACACATGTTTTCGATTAAAAAAATGTGATACTGTTTGAAAGCTATAGATGTTTTTCAATAAACCTCTCAATCAGGACTTTAGTCATAATTCAAATAGAAAATGAATAATAATTATTTATTAAATTCAAAGTAAATCATAATTTATATTTGTGGAAAGCTAAGAATCTCCTTTAAAAACCCTTTTCGTAAATCATCAATTTTGGGTAAAAAACAATTCGTCAGCCACATGGGCCATCATATCACTTACATATCACCACTTTTTGGTCCATCATGATCCTGCACATACCCCTAGGGTCCTTAGGACATCTTTGAATGATTGGTGTGAAAAGGGAGTGAAATTTCATCATCACATTTGTTTTCACCTTAATCATTTTGGTGAACCTGACTTATTTGAACATTCTATTTCTAATTTGGAGTCCATAACAGTTCTAGATCTAGATTGAATTCATTGCATATTGCATTAGTGAAAGTGCATCTAGTGTTTCTTTCATGTTGCATTAGTGAAATGGAATTTAGGGTTTCTCATATTTGCATTAGTGAAAGTGCATATAGGTTGCATTTTTACTTTCTTGCATCATTTCATATCATTAAAAAAATTGAAAAGTGCATTGTTAATCATTCCAATTGCATTTACAAGCATTGTTATTGCATTGAAAATTGAAAAAAGTGCATTCAACTTTGCATTCAATTGCTTGTTACAAGTTACTTGTTCTTGCATCCATTTGTATAGATTGATGTTTCCAAACATTAGATCCCTGAATGGGCAACCTGTAAACATTGTAGACAACCCAATTTTATTTTTCTTACAAAAACCTCTGCTAGGACTAAAATGCCCTCGCTAGCGTCTTAGTCCCTCTTAGTGCTTTTTACTTAGAAGCTTCTATGTGCTGTTTGATGTCTGTTTCAGTCCCTGGAACTTCAGAATCTCATGAAGAGGACCAAGACACCCTTCCTAGTGTCTTAGTCCTTGTTGGATTTGAATTTCTAGTTTTAGAGATTTCAAATTACTTTTCTGCGCTTTTGTTGGTTGCTTTCAGTTTTTTGTTACAGTTTGCAGAATTATTGTTATCTCAATTTCTTTCATTTTTAAGTGCATTTGCTTAATCCTACATCATGGATATGTGCTTCGGAAATTTTTGTATGTCCCTTAAATATTTGGTAGATGTGTCAAGTTGTGCATTTGGTAATGATCCTAATGATATTGAACACAACCATGCTCAATCAACTCCTAATGTATGTCCTCCTCATGATGTTGACATCATTGGAGAAGATGATGATAGCATGAATATGTTCCTGAATGATTGCCTTAACAACCTTGAAGATAATGCATCATTTTACCCATCCATGAAATAACCAAATCCCCATACAATATCACCTCTTGGGATGTTTGGTCGCTTACATCCCAAAACTAAAACAAAAGTTGAACCTAAGTTCCCTACAATAGGTGAACCTAGTTCCTCTAAACAAAAAAATACTCAACCATCCTATGCTAAGAAACTAGCAAACACTCCAATCAATCTCGAAGACACATATGGAAAAGGATTCACAATCTTGAGTAAACAAGGATGTGATACAACAAGTGAACATGAAATTTATCAACTCCTAGAGAAAATTCCAACTAATGAAAACACAAAAGGGTTAGGATATCAAGATCCCCCTCACAACGTAAGAGTTCCTAGAGAATACCTAAGGATTTGTAGTGATGGTATGGTGATATTTGATTCACCTCCTGATATGAATGTCGTTCTTCCTAAAGAACAACCAATGACTCACAACAATGACAAGGATGATAGGATCTCCGAAGGTCCTCCTCCTCCTTATTCAACTACAAAAGTTGGTGAATCTAGCAAGCGCAAAACACCTTACAAAATAAAGAAACCTTAATTCCCTTGTCCACCATCTTCAACTGAATGAAATTTACACATACTTTTAAGTCAAGGTATTATCACATTACCACCCATACCTGAAAAATAATTTTCCAAATCCTAAGAACAATAACATATCTTATTACAAATATTATAAGCTTTTTGATCATAGTACCGATGCATGTCGCACCTTAAAAAACATATTTAAAAGACTTGATATAATAGAAATAATCCCTTAAAATAGGACCCCTTATCATGTAATAGTTGTAGAATCTTGAAATTCTCACTATTACATGATCCTTCTCATCACTTACCTTAGCTCATTCTTGCCTTGCACTCAGTGGAGGAAAGAAGTAGATAGCCTTTCCCTAGTAAGGCATTCGTTGTTGTCCCTTAGGTTTGTCATCTACCTTCCACTTATACAGACTAAGGTTGGGAGGCATATGACTTGCTTTAGGTTGACTCAGCTATGCTCTACTAGTATTTTTGCCTTCTTTTGTGTAATTACATGTGAGTATTGTGATCCCCCATGATGTTATGTTTGATGTTTCCTCTCTCTTTGTGCATTCGTCTATTTGTACCTTCATTCTTCTATATGTCATAATCTCTTCACCTTTTCTTTTATCTTTTCATTGTTGTCTTGTGTTTTCCTTGTGGGGATGACGCAAGGCATTGAGACACCCTATGTCTCTTCCATGTTGACCCAAAATATTTTTCATTATATTTTATTTTCCATTTCATTTTTGTCTTGTGTTTTCCTTTTGGGGATGATGTAAGGTGTTGAGACACCCTGTGTCTCTTCCATGTTGACCCAAAAGGTTTTCCTTTGTTTTCACTCTTTTTGTGTCATTCTTCTAGTTCTATGTGTATTTGGGGAATGATGAAAGTTTTGAGCTCTCTAATATCATTGCAGGAAAGATAGATCTATTGACCTTGAATCCATAGATCCCTTATGTGTTTATGGGGGAAACTCTCTTTTCTTTTTCTTTTGCATGTTGTCTACTTTAAATTAATTTCTCATAGCATGGTGTTAGAAATTTATTTAAAGTGGGGGCATACATTGGCATTATTTTGGAATGATTTTATTTGCATTTATTTTTCATGTTCCTTGACGTGATTTCCTTACTTCATGATATTTGTTTTCCTCTTTGTGGTGACATTGGGAATAATTTCCTTCAAGAGAATTATCTATCTTAGCATATTACATTCCTCTTAGTGGTGATTCAAAACACTACATTCTCTAAGTTGTCAATCTTTTATCCTTTGATTGGTCCTCTTTTGGAAGACATTAGGAACAATGTCCCCTAAGATTAAGACCTCACATGAACTAACCCAAATCCCTTTGAACATGCCTCTTTACTGTTGTGTTGCATCTTGTGCCTTATTAAAGTCATAGAGGTATGGCTTTGATATGGTTTCTTGGGGCTCACCTAGTGAACAACTAGCTTCACTAGCCTGTGTGAGCATGCATTTTATTTTTGTGCCTTATTAAAGTCATGGAGGTATGGCTTTGATATGGTTTCTTGGGGCTCATCTAGTGAAAAAATAGCTTTACTAGCCCTTGTGAGCATGGATTTTCTCTTTGTACTTATCATAGTCATGGGGGTATGATGTTGATATGGACTTCTTGGAGATCACCTAGTGGACACCTAGCTTCACTAGCCCGTGTGAGCATGCGCTTTTGTTTGCATAGTGGACAACACATTCGACTTGTAAACCTTTTTGGACAAACAACCTAGACTCGATCCACCACATTGGATGACCTGTCGAAGCTTGGTCCGTTGCATGTTTCCTTTTTCTTTTTCTTTTCTTTGATAGTGTATGTTTGTGTTCTGGTTATGGCTTCATATATCATCCACATGTATCTTCCTTTGTGCCTATGTTGGTCTGCCATAGGATCTTGATCCTAGGGGCTTGGCCACACTCTTGATTATTGTCATACTATCTTACTAGCATTTGTACATTTGAACCCCTCTTGATTGTGTGGTTGGCTACTTTAGTGTGAGTTTGAAGCAAGTTCATCCTCTCACTAAAGTGGGGGATAAATGTAGTGGTGGAAAATGCATACCCTTGCATTTTCACACTTTTTTGGGTCTGCCTTTGTTTATTTATCCTTCTTTATGTCTTAATTGGCCCTATATTGCATCCACAAGCCTAATAAACTACATATTTTTCTAGTTAATCTTGACAATCATTTGAGGGAAAATGAGCATTTAACGTTTCTATCTATGTGTTCCTAATTTTTGGGTCGGGACTAAAATGCCACCTAGGGCGTCTTAATCCCCCAAGGGTCTTGGGACCTTGATCTTGAACACACCTAAAAAGGTCCCTTTTTGGAGTCTATGCCCCAAGAATTGAGCCTCAGGACTTGTTGTGACCTTTTCACACATCACCCCATTCAAAATGGGGACCGCCCTTAATTTTTTCTACAATATGGTCTTTTGGCTTCGGTTTTTGGGTTATTTTGCATCTCTCTCTCTTTGTCCCTTCTGTCCTTCTGGGGATGTCCCTATCTTGGTCCTAATTAGAAATTTTGGTTAAGTCTGAAGTGCATTTTGATCAATTAGGGTTTTCATTCTTTAGGCTAGATTGAGGTTAATTCAAGTTGGCAAATCGAAATCTAAGAATGGCATTGCAATCGGGAGGCTTCAGGCAGGATCCCATTAAATTTTCATTGAATTCTGACAACTTAGTATTTTTAGTAAGTACTTAATTTGGGGTCTTTTCCTTAGGATTTTGGAATTATGACTATTTCACCATGTTTAGAACACTTCAAAGTGCTTGTACACAAAATTTGAGCAAATTCTGACAACTTTCTATTTTTAGCAATTTTGGCTTCGGAGGCAATTTTTAGGGTTTGCATGTATGATTTTTCAATGCATGTCAAGATAGTCTTTCTAGGTTTTTTGAGAGCTTCAAAATGATATAACATTCAAGTCAATATGATAACTTACTATTTTTAGTGCGTACTCACATGCAAACCAGTTTTTTGGGTTTTTTTGGGTTTTTTGAGATCTCTCAGGCAATATGACACGCAAATACATCCGACAGTGAGTTGACCACTTTTTTAGGCACTTACTATTTTTTGTAGGTTCACTCCAATAGTCCCAGATCTTCAATTTTGAGGGAAGAGCAATGCAGAATAGAAATGGAGTTCAACGGAGGTCAATTGAGGCACATGTAAATGAAGTCAGGGTTTCCAACTTTGGCGCCTAAAATGAGGGGGAAAATTTGAGAAAAATGAAAAACGGATGTATCCCATTGCGATCAACATCTTTCAAGGAGTCTGCTAGTAAAATTTGAGTGTAATCAACATACTTACTATTTATAGTAAGCCACTTCTAGAACAGAGTTAAAAATAGCAGGCGCATGCGAAAGGCAAGTGTAAGCAGGACAGTTAACTCATGAGGATCACATTGGGAAAATTTAAAGTCAAGAGGAGTTGCAGAGGTCTAATAATCAAGGGGTTAATATAAATAGAAAATGAGGGTAAGCTAATCAACACAGAATAAAGTTTCCAACGGTCACTGGGTATGTGCAGGATCATCATGGAAAAAACAGGCCCTTAAGTGGTAATAAAATTCAGAAAAATCAGAGTTAGGCAACTTGACGTAAAAATTTGAATAATTTATCTATATTATTTCAAAAATATATAAAAATAGAATCCGTAGGAAATTTAATGTAGTTTCTAAAATACTAGGTTTATTTAAAAAAATCAAAAATCTATTTGGTGAAAATTTGAAATTTGAATGCAGTAGTACTTAAATTTTAGGGAAAAAATAAGAAGTGGGTGTCTATCTGACCATCCTAACCACAATAAAATGATAATATTTTTTTATAAGATTTTAGACATAAGTAGAGGAGTCATGTCCCAATGTGATGGATATTTTTTTGTAATTTTTTTCCAAGTAAATAATTAATTATGAATTTTTTTATTACAACTTTTAAAAAATATAAAAAATCATATGTTTGACCACCTTAACTTGGTCAAAACTTTTTGAAATTCAATTTTTTTCTTTTTAATCCTATAATATGCAAAGAATAGAATGTGACGCATGTTTCAGATTCCAAAAATATGATATTGTTTGAAAGTTATAGATGTTTTTCAATCAGCCTATCAATCAAGACTTTAGTCGTAATTCAAATAGAAAATGAATAATAATTATTTATTAAATTCAAAGTAAAGCATAATTTATATTGGTGGAAAGCTGAGAATCTCCTTTAAAAACCCTTTTCATTTCATCATTTTTGGGTAAAAAAAAGGTCGTCAGCCATATGGCCATCATATCACTTACATATCACTACTTTTTGGCCCATCATGATCCTGCACATACCCCACTCTATTCTCTCTTGATCAAAATCTCCTACAAGCTAAGATTGAAAAAGATCATGCATTCAACTCCAAGGTTCCTTTATGTAGTGGATATAATCTGAGTTGGCTTGATGTGATTTGTTAGTATTTCAAGGGGGACTTATGTGATTTTTCACTCAGAGAAAACTTTCAAGACTTGGAAGATTTATCAATGAAGCTTGAATTTCCTAAACTAACCAGAAAAATGTTGAATTTAAAAAAATGAAGGGATTAGAGATACTACTATCTACTCTAAATGCGGGACACAGAGATCAATTCTTTCAAACTTCAACCAAGCTCTGCTCCACCTCACTTCATACAACTTCCACAGAACCAATGCAATCTTCAAAGGAGTAACGAGAGATATTCAAACCACGATTCAACATGCAGATACCATCGTAATGACGCATACCGACATATGAATCATAATTGAAGTTATGTCCACAATGTTCCAATTGACCACGCAAGGTGAACCCAATGTCAGTGAGCTCGCTAGTGGTATAATAAGCAAAGCTTGCTCGAATTAAACACCACATTCCACAACTATCAACTACTTGCATGAAAGAAAATCTACTTTACTTTAAGCTCTACTTTAAGATTCTATGAAAATTAGAAGGACAAAGAAGCCTTGCTAGCTACCCACAATAAAAGATGGAACCACGAGCAATGATAAATCTTTTTATTATGAGAGTGTTCACAACAACTTCTTACAAAACATTCAACTTGAAAACTTTCCTTCCTCTTCAATCTAAGCTAACTTCTATGCTATTCTCTTTACACTCTCCTCTTCTATTCTAATCTCTAATGATTACAAATTAGGGGGGATGCCCCTTTCATAGTTGGCCTAGTCCAATGAATGACTTAGATTCAATTACAATGAAGGGCTCAGATTGAGCCACTTAAGCCTTAGTCAGGATTCTACCTTAAAAACTACCAGAAAGTGGAGGAGTGGGATAATAAATGAGCATAGAATTCCCACTATCTCCCTTTTGGCCACTATGAGCAATTAATGCCCACTATCATCCAAAAGATTTTGATCTAGAAATGTGTTCTCACTGTCCTCTCTTTGACTACAAACTCGATCAATTTGATCATCATAGTTTCTACTTCTTGAACTAATATGGAAGGCATGTTTTCAATCTAAAACTCCAAGACTGTGACTTCTTTCTCTTGTTTGATGATGATTTTCCTCCTTGCTTCCATTGCATCTTGGGTTGTGTGAATTATGCATATTAGGTCTTTGTGGAGAAATTCCAACACTTAGCCATTTCTTCCAACATCTCCCTTCATGGTTTGGGTGCAAATGAGACATCATGGAGGAGTTTTGAACATGCAATTTTTCTCCTTCTAAGGTTTTAATGTTGCCCCAGAGTACTTTCTCCCTCACCCCAAGTCATCATGCCTTGGTCCCGGTGTTCACCTTGCAAAACAAACAAAAAAGAAGAGCATTAGAACACTTATAATATAAATTCACTTCACTTACCTAATTTCCATGTTATGATTTCCAAGGTCTGATTGATCTTTGGATCCGATAGAGTTTATCATTTTTCTCTAGCAAACTTTGCCTCATGGGTGCATTTAGAGACTTGTGTACTCATTTCATAAGGTCTTCTTCAAGGGCGCATCTACCACCTTGTGTTTGGAGTTTGTGCCTTAGAAATCTTCCCACCTTGAGGGTGAATTTGAACGCTTGGTGTTTGAGTTTCACTTCATCTTCAAATTCCTCATGTCTTAGATAAATTTCATCTCTTGTGAGCGTATTTCACCTCATTGCATCTTGCTTCAATGCCTTAGAGAAAATTCCACTTGTCTTATTCCCCTAGGGTGCATTCCTCTCTTGTAACTTTTACATTTCTCTAGCCCACTACCTTGGGCACATTTAGTCTCTTTGCATAATCATTTCCATTGCCTTAGAAAATATTTATCAACCTCATATCACCTTGGGCTCATATGGCCCCTTGGCATTTCATTTTCGCTGCCTTAGAATTTTATTAAGCTACCTCCTACTTATCATGGCGCATTTGGGAGGGTCTACTTTCATATTTCATACTTAGAGCCTTTTCATGCCTTCATATTCTCCCTAGGGCACATTTGGAATGGTGCTCTCTCATTTTTCTCCCTTAGAAATTTCTTCAAGTCATCTATCTCTCCTGAGGGCACATTTGAAGGGGGCTACTTCCACTTTTGACTTAGAAATTTCTCATGCTTTGCTACCTCAACCTTGGGCGCATTTCACCCCTTGTGATTTCATTTTCATTGACTTAGGAAATATTATTCAACCTCTTATCACCTTGGGCGCATTTTTCCCCTTGGCATTTCATTTCATGCCTTAGAAAATTTTCAACACCTCCTCCTACTTATCTTGGCACACTTGAGGGGTTGAGCTTTCATTTTGTAACTTAGAAATTTTTCATGCTTTGCTACCTCAACCTTGGGTGCATTTGAGGTCTTCTACTTCCATTTTTAACTTAGAAACTTTTCCAAGCCTCTTGCTTACCTTGGGCGCATTTGGGAGGTGGTGCTTCCATTTTTCTTGCATGATAGACAATTTCTTATGCTTCCCCACTCCTTGGGTGCATTTTACCCCTTGGCATTCCATTTTCATGACTTCAAAATCTTTTAAGTCTTGTCCTATCTTTCTTGGGTGCATATTAAGGGGTAGAATTCCATTTTCATGCCTTGGATAACATTTCCCACCAACTCCTTCTCTCAAGAGCACATTCAAGGGGGTGTGCTTCCATTTCAAGGCCTTGGAAACTTTTCATACCTCTTTCTCCATGATGGGTGCATATAAGGGGCTATACTTCCATTTTTGACTTAGGGAATTTTTTATGCCACCTTACTCACACCTTCCAAGGGCGCATTTGAGGGTGAGTGTTGACATTTTGACTTAGAATATTTTCTTAACCTCCTCAACCTCTTCAAGGGCGTATATGAGGGTGGGTGCTCACATTCCTGACTTAGGCAATTTTCTAAGATTCCCTATCTCCTTCCTAGGTGTATTAACATACTTAGCCAATTTTGACTGGCTTGCCCTCATTTTCTATTTATAGTAGCCCCTTTATTATCAGACTTCTGCAACTCCTCTTGACTTGAAATTTTCCCAAAGTGATCCTCATGAGTTAGTTGTCCTACTTACACTTGCCTTTCACATGCCCCTACTATTTTTAGCTCTATTCTAGAAGTGGCTTACTATAAATAGTAAGTATGTTGATTACACTCAAATTTTACCAGTAGAATCCTTGAAATATACTAATCACAATGGGATATTTTCGTTTTCCATTTTTCTCAAATTTTGCCCCTCATTTAAGGTGCCAAAGTTGGAAACCCTAATTTCATTTGCATGTGCCTCAATTGACCTCCGTTCAACTCCATTTATGTTCCGCATTGATCTTCCCCCGAAACTAAAGATCTAGGACTACTGGAGTGAACTTGCTAAAAATAGTAAGTGCCTAAAAAAGTGGTCAACTGACTGCCAGATGTATTTGCATGTCATATTTCCTAAGAGATCTCAAAAAAACCTAGAAAACTGGTCTGCATGCGAGTCCTTGCTAAAAATAGTAAGTTATCATTTTGAATTGCATGTTATATCATCGTGAAGCTCTCGAAAAACCCATAAAGACTATTCTAACATGCATTGAAAAATCATACATGCAAACCCTAAAAACTGCCTCTGAAGCCAGAATTGCTAAAAATAGAAAGCTGCCAGAATTTGCTCAAATTTTGCATACAGGCACTTTGAAGTGTTTTAAAGATGGTGAAGCAGTAAGAATTCCAAAATCCTAAGGAAAAGACCCCAAATTAAGTACTTACTGAAAATACTAAGTTGTTAAAATTCAGTGAAAATTTAATGGGATCCTGCCTGAAGCCTCCTGATTGCAGTCCCATTCTCAGATTTCAATTTTCCAACTTGAATTAACCTCAATCCAACCTGAAGAATGAAAACCCTAATTCATCAAAATGCACTTCAGACTCAGCCAAAATTTCCAATTAGGTCCAAGATATGGACATCCCCAGAAGGACAAAAGGGACAGAGAGAGAGAGATGCAAAATAACCCAAAAACCGAAGCCAAAAGACCAGAATGGAGAAAAAATTATGGGGTCCCCATTTTGAATGGGGTGATGTGTGAAAAGGTCACAATAGGACTAAGATGCCACCTAGGGTGTCTTAGTCCTCGACTTATTTTTGGGATCTTATTTCAAATTTTGGTGGGGTTTAGCCTCCTTTAGTTTATATTTTACTATGTGGGCTTGGTGTGACATAATTTCAAGATATCAAGCATAGATAAAAATAAATACAAGGTTCATACACTCATTTTCATATCTAAGAATACTAAAAAGATATCTAGGCATCTAAGCAATCAAGTATTCATTCAAGATCATTCAAGAGCAATTCTTCAAGCATTTTTGAGCCATCATCAAGATTCAAGCATTATATCAAAGGAGATTCTTGCATCACGTGTGTTCTTGTGCTAACATGTGTGATGTAGGGTTTTGATTCAAGTCAAGATCTATCAAAGAATTCCATTGATTCAAGATATACATTCCAATTAGCCATCTCACACAAGGTTGCAAACTTTACATCAAGGTTTTGGTGTGTTGTAACATTGTATTTTGTTCATTCATCATTTCCCTCCTTTATTCCATTTCATTTCAAGGTTTAATTACCAACAAGGGGTTTGCCCAAGGGAAACCCCCATTCACTAAAATTCAAAAAGTTTTCCCTCTCTTGAATGCTTGTGATTGTAGATTTATGTTGAAGACTTGAAGATCATTTGGAGTGCAAGATTGCAAAGTTAAAAAGTTGCATGAAAAAGTTGTCATCTTCATGAAAACTCACCTATAAGTCAAATCCAAAAGTTTCAGAACCAGAGATCCGAGAGGAAGCAAGTGTAGACCTTGGAGCTCAGGATCACATTCAAAGTTTTTCAAAAAATGAGAACGAGAATAATATGCCACCTAGGGCGTCTTAGTCCTCCCAGGGGTATTTTACAAAGATTCTTTGAGATTTTATTATGAGATCTGAAGTTTGTGCATCTGCCTCAAAAAATAGCAACAGGACAAAGACAATAGTAAGGGAATATTTGTCCTCCTTGGCATATTTTGACAACATTTTTACATTTCCAAAATCCTCATAACATCTCTAGACTTCCCAAGTACACACATACTATCTTGTTGTTGCATAATTTTATCATTTGCATATTTCATTTAGCTTTCATAACTAGGTTTTGTAGGTTGAATGATTATTTGTCTTTCCAAGCATTTTCTTGGTGGTGAACCCCTTAAAAACCTATAAGAGCACCCCCCCTTCCTAAGTCCTCCCAATCGAGAATTGACTCACCTTGTGAGGTTGATGGTCAATCCAGCTAGGGTACTTAGGACATCTTTGAATGATTGGTGTGAAGAAGGAGTGACATTGAATCATCCCATTGTTTCACCTTAATCAGTTATAATAAAATTGCCTACAAAAGAGTCTATTTGCTTATCATATCACTTAAACTCCCTACATACAAATATCACTACTAAGTATGAAGCATTACTCGCTGACTTGTGTGCCGCTCTATTTATGGGAGCTAGAGACATTAAGATATTTGGCGATTCACAATTAGTCATCAAACAAATAAATGAAACATATCAAACAAAGCATGAAAAATTATCAAAATACAAGGATCTCACAATGAAATTTCTAGAGAAGATTGAATCATTCACCATTGATAACATCCTTCAAAAATATAATCATCATGTGGATGCAATGGAAAGTGTAATTTCTCTTATATCCCCTCAAGATCCTTCAAAAGACTTCACCTTCATTATGCATACAATTATGAAACCATCAATCGACGATAAAGTAGATGAAGTGTTAGCAAGAACAATTAAAAACTCAAGTGAATGGTATGATGCAATATTCAATTATTTGAAAGACGGTACCTTTCCCGAGGCAACAAACAAAAACACTCACTCTCATCTTCAAAAATTTGCATCTAGATATATCATCCTGGAAGACATCTTATATAAGAGGTCCTTTGATGGCCTTTTGCTTAGATGTCTTAAACAATCTGAAATCCCTATAGCACTTGAACAAGATCATGCAAGTGCTTGTGGGGGGAATTTTGGAGGAATATCATTAGTTCAAAAGCTAATCCGCATAAGGTATTACTGGAAAAATATGGAACAAGATTGCTTCGAATATGTTAAGAAATGTCATGTGTTAAGAGCATCAAAACTTAATCCATACTCCTACCTCCAAGCTTCATGCATAAGTTCCTATTTAGCCATTCTCGGTATGGGGTTTGGATATTATTGGAAAAATATTTCCACCTTCATCTACATGACATACATTTATAATCAAAGCAACAAATTATTTCATGAAATGGGTAGAAACTATTCCCTTGCATTCAACAACTGTCGATGTAATATGTCATTTCATATTGGAACACATTATTTCTCACTTTGGAATTCCTTCCACGTTAGTTTCAAACAATGGGACACCATTTAAGAAAAATGTTGTGAAGAAGTTCTTGGAAATGTTTAATGTACAACATCAATTCTCAATGCCTTACTACCCACAATCTAATGGAAAAGTTGAATCAACCAACAAAACTCATGAAAAAATCCTAAGAAAAATAGTGAACAAACATAATAAATATTGGCATATGCAATTAACATATGCGTTATGGGCTTATCGTACTAGTATCAGAACTTCAACAGGAAACACAAGTATTACAACCTTGTTTATGGTGCCAAGGCAATTATGCCCCTGGAGTTAGAGATTCCCTCCTTAAGGATCACTCTTCAAGAGCTAATTGATGAAAATACTTATCAGGAAAAATAATTACAACAATTTTAAATGCTCAATGAAAGGCACATCAATGCCCTTGAACATCTTCAAGCTTACCATAAGAAAATGCAATGAAGTTTCAATGACCATGTCATCCCTCTCTCATTTAACAAGGGTGATTTAGTGCTATACGAGAATTAGTCAAATGTCAATACTAACCCAATAGAGAAAGGAAAGTTTAGCCCTAATTGGTTAGGACCTTATGTAGTTCAAGAAATCTATCATTCTGGAGCATACCTCATATCCAAAATGGATGGTACACCTCTTTGGGAACCTATTAATGCCACACATTTGTGTTGGTACTATGCCTAGCCTTTTTGAATAGTGTAAGTTCTTAAAGCAATGTTGTTACAAAAAATGGATACTATACCATTGACTGTTGTGCTTGCTTCATTCCTGATACCTAGCTTGTTGTGTCTTGAATTATGGAGCAATGGGTCCAAGGTTGCTTTGGATTCTTACTTTAGGTATCATGATATTCATACCTTATGGTGTATGCTATGTTAGGTTAGATCCTTATTTTCATTTAATATTCTACAATTAAACCATAAGTGTATTTAATTTAGCATAACATACTACATCATAAATTTAAGAAAAATTAAGAAAAGACATGTTAGATCATGGAGATATTTATTGAATAGTCTAACAGAGTATTTAATAAATCACATGTAGTCATCTAACATATAAATATAATATCTAAACATGCTCATATATATATATATATATATATCAAAAGTTTCAATACATCTCATCAAGTAGTACAATATCACTATGGCCTATGATTGTTGGATCCCTCGAGATGTGGTTTCCATGCCCATCAAGAGATGGTGGTGTGTGGTCAGGATCTACTCATGGTAGACATCTCCCACATAGTCCATAGTGCCCCACATAACTCACCCTCACGTATTAGTTCCTCCACATGCTCTCGCTCTGTGTAATCTCTATCAGCCTGGATTCTAACATTCTCTATTTGTAGCCACTCGACCTTTGACTATAAGATGGCCTCTCTCTCAGATCTTTGAGCTACTTGAGCCTCCTATAACTCCATCGCCAGTGTTGATACCTAACCCTCAGCTTGATCAGTGCATCTGGTATGCTATCATATTCTCTCCTAGGTCTCACATAAGGCTCAAACAGGTCCATGCATTGTGCCACGAAGGGTGGGGGAATGAAATCTATGGAAATAGCCTCATCTGTAGGAAGGGGTGGCACTATCTTTGTAGCCACATGTGAGAAGAGGTCCTTAGGATCTATCATGGGCCCTATGAGATAGAAATAATAAGAATAATCAGTAGAAATCATCATAATATATACATATGCATGAGCATGGTACACATAAAAGCATAAAGCATAATAATAAATATCATCACTTGGGTTTATAGCATGATTCGTAGGAATCTCGAATGCCCTAATGCTCTCTCCATGCTCTCGGACATTGGCACGTGCAAACTGTGACCTTGTAACCCATGTGGGAACTGTATCTCTCCACTCGGTTCTAGGAGTACTAGCCCCACCTCTATCAATGTCCTCACTCATAGGCTAGCTCAGCTCATCCTCTGTCTCCTTATCATCCTCCTATCCCTCATAATCATTGTCCTCCTTTGACTCCTCATCCCCGTATGGAAATAGATTTGCTAGATCTACTCTCTTGCTTGACTCTTTGTCCTCCTCTCTAGGATCTAGTAAAGGTCTTGCAAAGCCCATAGGATAGTCCATAGGAAATATAGCTCCTACCCAAACCACCTCCCATGACTTGATGTACTCGTATGTCATTCTAACATAATCTATGTTGGAGATTAGGGGAATGGTTGTATCCTCCTTTACATCGCTGCAGATGAAATCATCTACTGTCAGCTGTTTAAGGTCCCGAGGTCTTTAGGCACTCCATATTGACTGCCTGTATGAAGAACATAGTGCTGGTCATCTCTGTGCCTAGTCAAACTATCTCATGATGTGACCATAGTAGAAGGGTCTCATTACGTGATCCCATTGCCTCAACAAAAGCCTTTCCCTCTTCATCCACCTCATATGTCTGATAGTGCCTGGCTAGAATAGCTCCATTAGATAGGGTCTCCATACAATATCCTCCTCACCCACTTTGCCAAATCTAACCTTCCAGAATAGTACATCACTGTGTTTCCATTCCTATCTCAGGAGATAACTGAAGGCTCATGGTCATCCCACTATTGTGGCAATTGGAAATCCTCTAGGCCTAGTACCTTGGGTAATGTGCTCTAGGATCCAGATCTATAGTAATGTGTAGTGTATCATGCTATTCACCTCTCCATAAGTAAACTGACCAAAGTCATAATATAGGTGTGCTAGTATGCTCTGACCCCATGCAAAAATGACATGGTAGTGCTCCATGTCTCGAATCATGTGCACTTACCCCCTCTAGACGTACTCTACGGCTATCAAGGACTAGTATTAGTGCTAATATGAAAATCATGATGCATTGGATGAGTGGTGACGATGCATGTAGAAGCCATGAAAGCTCAATGCACGGTCCTATGATCTGGTGGTAAAACAGTTTCCCTTGGCAATTTTGGTGTTAGATTGCATCTCCTCAAAGCTCCTAACCTATGTTAGTAAAACCCCCTTTCCTTGGATGGGCACTCATAGTATGTGGTGCACATCCTCCAATGTGACAATCATCTCACTTGTAGGTAGATGGAAGGTGTAGGTGTTCATGTCCCATCTCTCTGCCAATACCATCAACATGGCATCATGATATCACATAGATAGGGAGAGATATGCTTAATAGCGACACGTCATCTAGAGGATCTGCACGTCCTCCTCAAGTACCCGATCAACAAGCTCTCGTAGACTACTGGATGTACGAAAACCCAGGTGTTGGTGCAACCGGGGTGGAGTCTACCATAGAAAAAGACATAAGATGTCATTTAAAACATCTTAAAATCATAAATTTTTGCTTTAATGGACAAAAAGTGTGTTAAATTTTCTCTAGAATATCTTAATTAAGGATTTTAGACACTTTATTCCTTAACTGGGACACTTTCCGATAAAGTGGGATACTTTGCAATAAAGTGGGACACTTTGACAAAGTGGGACACTTTGCGACAAAGTGGGGTACTTTGCAACAAAGTGGGACACTTTGCGACAAAGTGGGGTACTTTGCGACAAAGTGGAACAATTTGCAACAATCTAAAAAAATGAAAGAAAAAATCTCCCTAGACCCTAAATTCATTTAAACATTTCATAAAAACATAAAAAATTGATTAAATCAAAGTATAGAGAAGGAAAAATCCACTCACAATAGGTTGTAGTTCGTCCTGCATGACCGTCCCCCATAGAAGCTTGATCCATGGATGGGTGGATGGATGTCTCCTCAACATGATGGCTCACTCTAATCCAATCTCACTCTAGAAAAAGATAAAAGATAAAATGAATATGAATTATCTTCTCTTTTATCTTTATATACATGCATATTAATTCATGTTTTGTTAAAAAGAAAAAAAGTGATTTTTACATGAACTAACATATTTGGAGCTAGCAAAGTCCATTTTCGATGCCGTTTGTTGCATTGGAATCATAGTTCCACACTCGTTCTCATCAAATTTATATCATAAAGTGGCATGGTGCTTGCAATTTCCCTATGATGGAATTGTCCAGTTTGATGTGGTTGGATTATGAGCTTGACTCCACCTCTGTGAAGCAAGCAAAATCAAGGTGGGGCATAATCTACCCTCAAATTTAATTTTATAGGAAAGTTAGATAAGATGATTATGTTTGAGCTACTAATGAATCCATGATGTAGGATGTAATTCCTAACATTGTGGTTTTTATGGTAACTACAGTGGGGGATTCATTCTCCCTAATGAATCCATATGAGTATCCTTTTATAAAGTTACTTTTTAAAGTACTTTAGCTTGCATATGCATGTAGTGTCATATGGGTGCTAATGTGGGGGATAAATTTATTGTATAAAAGTTCATACCTTTATGTTTTCACACTTAATTTGGACCTATTTTGGCACTCCTTTCATTAAATTCCCTTTAGGTTACTTATTATGGGCCCCTAAGACCCCTTTTATGCATCCCGAGGCATATTTCAACCGTAAACCTGACCAAAATCCATAAACAATCATTAATCTTGGAAATCCCCTTTCAAAATTGCAAAATAAGCCTGGTGGGACCAAGATTCCCTTGGCGGAATGTTAGTCCCCCTTAGTGGGATGAAGACACCACCTAGGGAGTCTTAGTATTGAGGGCTTTATTTTCAGGAATTAAGAGCGGGAAATGAAAATATTTGATTTAAATTAGCATTTTGTTGGCCTTTGGGATCTAATTTTTAGGTTATTAGAGAAGAATTCCTATAAAAGTAAGATCCACACCCCATTTTCACATAAGAAAGTAATAGAGCAGGTGATAAGCAAGTAAGAAGAAACAAGTTTGAAGGAGAGTTTCAAGAAGCAAGGAATTGAAGTCTTGGAGCAGTCTTCTATTGTGTTTTTTAAATTTTTTCAAGTTCAATTTCAAGTCAAGATCTAGTATTACCAAAGACTAATGATGGATCATGAGATATTCTACTTGTTGGAGATGCAACTAGCCATTTTTCCAAGCCTAAGAACTTGGTTCTTGATTGATTCCATCTTCCATTGTTGTTCTATTTTTTGCCTAAGGAAGGTGTGTTTCATGTTTATGACTTATTAGGGTGATTAGAGATCTCCTTTGTAGGTCACTTTCATTGGCATCTTATGAATTCTATTCTAACATATTTGAATAGGGTTTCTCCATGTTCTAGCTTGCATAATCTTAGACACCCTTAAGATTAGGGAACACACACATTTCCATTTTTAGATCTATGGAATTTCAACAAGATTTAATTAGCAAACAAGGGTTTTGACCAAGACAAACCCCCATAAACAATCAATCAAATTTCCTTTGTTTTCTTGGTTATTTGTAGGTCTAGATCTAAAGACCTGGTGAAGAAGGAAGTATAGAACCTAAAGCTCAGGACCACATTCAAAAAATCTAGAAATTGAAGAAGGGACTAAGTCACCACCTAGGGAATATTAGCCCTCCCGAAGGTATTTTTCAAAGATTCTTTCAGATCTAGTTCCAACATTTGAAGATTTCACATTCACCCTGAAAAACAACAGTGATACTAACTCAACAATTAGGGCATCTTAGTCCTCCATAGCACTTTTTGACAGCTTCTATGCATTTCCAGAATCCTCAATACATTTGCAAACTTCCCAGGTACACATATCCCAACTTGTTGTTGCATAATTTCATCATTTGCATCCTTCATTTAGCTTGCATTATTAGGTTTTCTGAGTTGAATGTTTACTTTCCTTTTCTAAGATTTTTCTTATTGGTGAACCCCTCAAAGCTTAAAGAATCCCCCTTCCTAGGTCTTCCTTGTTGAGAATTGACTCACCCTTGAGGTTGATAGTCAATCCAATTAGGATTCCTAGGACCTCCTTGAATGTCAATAGGAGAAAAGTGGTTTTCTATGACCTAGGTTATAAAGCACCCATTCCCCTATTGTTCACTAAATAATCTTCCTATATCTCCTTTGTTGAGAATTGAATCACCTTTGTGTTGATATTCAATCCAATTTGGGATCCTACGACATCCTTGAATGATAATTGGAGAAAAGTGGTGTTCTATGGCCTAGGTTATAAAGCATCCATTTCACTATTGTTCAACTTGAAATGCTGAAAAACACTAAAATTAATACTAGGAATCATATGTCAGTCTGGGTGATTTAGTCCCAAATTAGGGTTCCTAGGTAGGAATAGAAATATGGTAGAGATATGTCTAGAGCTCTTGAAATTTGCAAATTTGATTATACTAGGATTCATATGCCAGAAGTGGCATATCAGTCCAGTTTGACTTTTCTCGAAAATCAGAACCTGAATCGACTCTTCAATCCTTGCTCTACCTTCTTGACTTGGTTTCTGGATTTGAATGTGAAGTTTTTGATTTGTAAACGGTCTTCAATGATCTTGTAAGTAAGGTGGCAACTTGGATGACTTTGTAACTTCAACAAATTCTTTCCAATATTTCTCCTTAGAAGGTCTTCAACCTAGATCTGCATATCACACACTAGAGAGAGAAAAATGTTGTTTTGTTAGTGGAAAAGGGGTTTGCCTTGGTCAAACACTATTTTGGTAATCAAACCTTTTAATGAAATCAAATAAGATAAATGAATGATGAATGAATCAAATGTAATATTAAAACTCACCAAACCCTAGCAATAAAGGACAACAAGCATGTATGAAGTGGCTCCAATGGATGTAGATGATAGATCTTGAATTGAATGATAGCTTGAATCACAAAATCCTACATCATAGTTGTTAGCTCAAAAAAAACATGATGCATGATGAGTGTATGTGCAGGATCATGATGGGCCAAAAAGTGGTGATATCTAAGTGATATGATGGCCCATGTGGCTCACGACATTTTTTACCCAAATTTGATGAAACAAAAAGGGTTTTTTAAGGAGATTATCAGCTTTCCACCAATATAAATTATGATTTACTTTGAATTTAATAAATTATTATTATTTATTTTTTATTTGAATTACGACTAAAGTCCTGATTGATAGGCTGATTGAAAAACATCTATAGCTTTCAAAAAATATCACTTTTTTTGAATCTGAAACATGCGTCACATTCTATGCTTTGCATAGTATAGGATTTAAAAAAAATGAATTTCATGAAGTTTTGACCAAGTTAAGGTGGTTAGACATACGAATTTTTATATTTTTTAAAATTTGTAATACACAAAACATAATTAATTATTTACTTGGAAAAAAATTACAATAAAATATGCATCACATTGGGACATGAGTCCCCTACTTATATCTAAAATCTTATAAAAAAATATTATCATTTTATTGTGGTTAGGGTGGTCAGACAAACACCTACTTCTTATTTTTTCCCTGAAAATTTAAGTACTACTGCATTGAAATTTCAAATTTTCACCAAATAGATTTAAAAAAAAAATATATACATAGTAGTTTAGAAACTACATTCAATTTTATACAGATTCTATTCTTACATATTTTTAAAATAATATAGATAACTTATTCAAATTTTTACGTCAAGTTGCCTAACACTGATTTTTTGAATTTTATTGCCACTTAAGGGCTTATTTTTTCCATGATGATCTTGCACATACCCATGACTTTGACATGATCCTTGATGCTTGAATAATGCTCCAAAACACTTGATAATCATCTCTTGAAGACTCTTGAATTCTCTTGTAAACACTTGAATTCTCTTGTGAACTCTTGAATGCTCAAATTTGCTATAATGCATGAATACTCAAGTTTCTAGGTGTGAAATGAGTGAAATAACCTTCTATTTATACTTGTTTATGCCAAACTTCCCAAAATTACAACACTATAAGCTGACATCAGATCTAGGAGGATAAAATACTACCAATAATTTGAATTAAATTTAATTTTGGGCCACATGAGACTCATATGCCAGAAGTGGCATATTAGTCCCATCAGGCCTAACTATGTGACACATTTTCTGAACATACATAGAATGATGCAAAATCCAAATTGGGGCCCTAAAACCTAGGAGGCATGCATACACCCAAGGTGGAGTATGAGTCCCAAATCACCAAATCTAGGCCACACAACCTAAAAACACATGAGTTATGATTTGATGTTGATTTATTTCAGGATTATCCTTGAAAAGATGCATTTAATAAGGCTTGTGGATGCAAAATAAGGCCAAATAAGGCATAAAGAATCCCAATTAATAATGACAACCCTACAAAAGTGTGAAAGTGTGGTACAACACTTTGCAACACCTAAAATAAGGTAAAATTAGGTTCATTTAGTTCACAAGGATCCAAGACCTAATGTGAGTGTGTTAAACACATTACAACTCTAAGTCTAGGCATTGTTAAGCTCAATTTTATAAGGAGGGCACAAATGAGTGTGAAAATGTCATAGATGATATTTTTCAACACTACACTAGGATCAAACTATGTAAAATAACCTTGTATTTATACTTATTTATGCATTTTTAAAAAAAAAATTACAACACTATAGGCCAACATCAAATCTAGGAGAATAAAATTCTACCAAGAATTTGATTAAAAATAGGTCCTTGTTAAAGCGGGATTCATATGCCAGTTGTGGCATATGAGTCCCAATAGCTAAAACTCAGGACATGGATTTCTAGGATTGTCTTGTTTAATGTATAATTTGAAATAGTTCCGAAGACCTAGGAGGGACTCATACACCCAAGGTCGCGTATGAGTCCTAGATTACCAGATCTAGAACACATGACCCAAAACATTGAATTATGGTTGGTTATTTGCTAAGTGTTGGGATTATCCTTCAAAAAATGCATTTAATAAGGTTTGTGGATGTGAAATAGGAACAATTAAGGCATAAATAAGCCCAATTAATTAATTAATCCCTAGATCAGTGTGAAGGTGTAAAGATAAAATTTACAACACCCTAAATAAGGCACAATTAGGTCCATTTACTTTAAAAGGGCCCTAAACTTAATGTGAATGTGTAAAAAACATTACAACACTAAATCAAGACAACATTAGGCTCAATATAATATTAATTATTCCCAAATTAAGAGTGAAAAAGGGATACTTTTTCCTACACTACATTTAGCCCCTATTTTAATGAGAGGGGGAACTTGCTTCAAACTCACACTAAGGTAGTCAAACACACATCAAGAGGGGTCCTAGTTTACTAATGTGGATGGTATAGGATAACAAAGATCAAAGGAGGTGGCCAAGCCCCTAGGACTCGATATCCTACATCAAACCAACATAAGCACAAAGGGACACACACAAGGTGTATGATATGCAACAACAAGATGAGATACACAAACATACAATGTCAAAGACTAAAAGAAAGCAAAACAAAAATAAAAAATAAAAAGAGGTGGATCAAGCCTCGACCATTTTTCCAACATGATGTGGATCAGATCTAAGATGTTTGTACAAAAAATTATTCTCTCTCAAAGGCAATGAAAATTTAGGTTGTTTGGTGGGTGAGTATCCAAAAAGGGTGGCTTAGTGAGAAAGTAATGCCTTTCTGTTGGCTTCTCACTGTACAATGAGAAAGTAATGCCCACATTTAGGCTTCTCATCATACTAACCATACCAAAGCTATACCTCCTAATAACTTTGATAAGGCACCACACAACATGAGAAATAGGATTCATGAGGTAAGAAAAACATTGTATGCTTGACACTCATGAATAAACAAGATGGCTCCATAGGAAAGCAAAATGTGTTATGCAAGGTGGCCATATAACAGTTATTGTAAATGAAAAATAGTGTAAGGTATGCTCAAAGGGATTTTTATTAGTTCATGTAAGGTCTCTTCTTAGGGAATATTGTGCCTAATGTCTCCAAGAGATGAAAAGTCAAAGAAATATCATGCTCTTGGAGGAGATCAAACCCTTGATGACACCACCAAGAAAATGACACATTGCAAGAATTAAAGAAAATCACATAGTGAAACACAAGTGTCGATGTATGACCCCACTTTAAAGCAGTTGCTAACACCATTATTGTGAGAAATTGCTTTAAAGTAGAAGAAGACATGAGAGATTATTTAGAAAGCACTATGCCAAGTCATATGATCTTGAATGAAACTACATCGTGAATAAGGGGTTGTCCTCAGAATGCAATAGCAGAGATAACTCAGTATGTCACATGCGAGCCAACTTAAGGCATGTTGTCCACATCCCAAGGTTGCTCTTATATATACATCGAAGGTAGACAACTAGACAAAATAGACAATGACAAGTGCCATATGAGGACACGACTACCCAACCCGTTGCCCCCACTTAGTGTAAGACAAGGATGAGATGAGATGATTGATGATAAACATAATAGAATTAAAATCTATATTATGTAGAGGAACAGGGTGCTTCAACACAAGGAAGAACACCACACTCCTTAAGATGTTGAATTTTGTTACCAAAAGCCTTACATTAATTAGTAGAATGACCATGAACTCTATGATATGCACAAAATGACTTCTTGTAGTGAAATTTATTTCATGTTCTTGGAGGGAGGGATATCAAATGATCTTCAAGGAGCCTCGACAAGATACTCTCTTGATCAATAGTAAAGGATGTTCATTTATTTTACAACAAATAAATCTCTTGATTAGTATAATATGTAATATATACACAAGACTCTGTAGATTGCAAGATTTTGAAATCTCCTTTACATGAGGGTGTAAAATCTATGAAATTTGAATCATTAGTGTTTTGTGTGATGAAATTGATATTAAGTGAATATTTCTCTATTTATTTCATTTCTTTCAAAGGATAATAATCAAGACCACTAGTGTCTATCATTTCAGGATGGACTAATGTTAAAGTTGGCTTAGAAGAATCCTTTGTAATAGTGTTGATATTGAGTTAAGGCTTGTTTATTTCTTTCGAGGGGAAATAATCAAGACCACAAATTATTCCTTACGTATTAGGCTTTATAGGGACATAGATACCATGTTCTCTAGCACCACATCCTTTTCCACTATACCCAATTTTTTTCATAAGTTCATAGCATTTTCCATAAAAAAATTTCATTTATTTCGGATTTCATGGTTGTTCATTGTCAAGTTCATCAAATTTTATTGTGTATGCTATCTCTTCTTCTAAATGTTTTGAGGTGGATGCTTTCGAAGGGTCTTCCAAATTTTGTGTTATCACATCCTTTTCCACTATACCCAAGTTGTTTCATAAGTTCATAACCTTTTCCATAAATATTTTTCATTTCTTTAGGATTCGATGGTTGTTCATAGTCAAGCTCATCAAAGTTCATTGTGTATGCTATATTTTCGTCTAAAGTTTTTTAGGTGGATGCTTTCGAAGGGTCTTCCAAATTTTGTGTTGAAATTATCGCTTTTTCTTTTCCATTCTCAAAATATTTTGTTATGATATTGTATTCTCCCATGAATGTTGTGAAATCTAAGGAACCCCAATCATCTTCTAATACTTTTGTGACTTCCTCAATATATTTTTATTTTTTCTTTCTGCTGCACATGTTCCACTTGTATAGTTGGTGTCAATTTTTGAAAAGGAATTTCCTTGTTTTTCTCAATGTTCAATTTTTTTTTGGTTTAGGATCGACATCGATTGTATACTCCATTTGTTGTTTAAAGATAAAAATAATAAAATAAAACTAGTTAAAAATATAGCAATTATCTTTTAAAAATAATAATGGTGGAAAATTTTCATAATCATGCTTAAAGTTTAAGCACATATATTTTGTATAGCTTCATATTAAGGAAAATTATCTCAATTCAATAAAAATAATTTAGTGAACACAAGGAAATATGGTGCTCCACCTTTTAGGAGATGGAACATGCAAGAAGGGGGGGTCCTCCTATTTCACTCTTAGTTCATTAAATGAAATCCTAGAGATCTCAACCTAATGATCCAATTAGGAAAAAATATTCCTACAAGGTCTCCTTAGGTGTGATTAAAAGGGGGGTTCACCACTAAGAAAATTTGTAGAAAGAAGGAAATGAATGCAATATGCAAATCTAGCAATATAACCTAGAAAAATTGAAATCAGAACAACAAATTATAGATAAATAGAGAAATACTTGGAAAAATGAAGATACCTGAAACAAGGTCTACAATCCTAAAATTATGAATTATGATGTGAACGAAGACTCATACACCAAACTGGGTGATTTAGTCCCAATTTAGTGTTTTTGGTTAAATTTGGAATTGGTAACTAGTAAACTAGGATCTATAGAAAATTGTTGGAATGTGGTATATTAGGACTCATACTCCCAAGGTGGTAATTTAGTCCTACTATCAAGGTTTTTCTAAAACTCTGTGATTAAGGTGAAATGTGGGAATGACACAATATAACTCCTTTCTCCCACCAAACATTCAAATATGTCCTAAGAGCCCTAGTTGGATTGACCATCAACCTTAGAAGGTGAGTCAATTCTTAATTAGGAGGATTTAGGAAGGGGGGGTGTTCTTTTAGGTTCTTACGGGGTTCACCACCAAGAAAATTCTTGGAAAGACAAATAAGCATTCAACCTACAAAACCTAGTTATGCAAGCTAAATGAAATATGAAAATGATGAAATTATGCAACAGTAAGATAGGATGTGTGTACTTAGGAAGTTTGGAGATGTGAGGATTCTAGAAATGTAAAAATTCTCTTAAAATATTCCAAGGTGGAAAAAGACACCTTTACTATTGTCTTAGTACCATTGTTGTTTTCTGGGGCTAATGCAAAATCTTTGGATCTCAGAAAAAAAATCTTAAAGAATCTCTGGAAATTACCCCTAGGAGGACTAAGATTCCCTAGGTGATGTATTAGTCCTATTCTAAATGTTTGAAAACTCTAAATTTGATCCTTAGGTCCAAGGTCCACACTTGATTCCTCTTAGATCTTTGGTTTTGAAACTTTTGGATTTGACCTGTAGGTGAGTTTCCATGGAGATGACAACTTTGTAATGCAACTTTGCAACTTTTCAATCTCGCACTCCAAATGATCTTCAAAAATTCAACCCAAATTTGCAATCACAAGCATACAAGAGAGGGGAAAACTTGTTGAATGTTAGTGAATGGGTATTTTCCTTGGTCAAACCCCTTGTTGGTAATTAAACCTTGAAATAAAATAGAATAATAAAGGGAAATGATGAATGAACAACATGCAATGTTACAACTCACCAAACCCTTGTTATAAAGTCTACAAACTTGTGTGGAATGGCTACAAAGGGTGTAGATATGAATCACTTGAATGGGTTGATAGATCTTTCTCGAATTGCTTGCTTGAATCAAAACCATACATCACACATGTTAGCACAAAAACACACATGATACAAAAATCTCCTTTGATATGATGCTTGAATCTTGATGATGGATCCAAAATGCTTAAAGAATTGCTCTTGAATGTTGTTGTGAACTCAATTATGCTATTAGGAATGCTCTCACAAAAGACTTTTTATTCTTGATATGAAAATGAGTGAATGAACCTTGTATTTATTCTTATCTATGCTTAATATTCTGAAATTACATCACACCAAGCCGACATATGAAAATATTAATTAAAGGATGTTGAATCCTACCATAATTTGAAATTAAATCCCAAAAATAAGCCAAGGATGACTATGATGCCCTTTGTGGCATCTTAGTCCTAAGGCTCAATTCTCAGGGCATAGACTCCAAAAAGGGACCTTTCGAAGTGTGTTCAAAATCAGGGTCTCAAGACCTTTGGGGGACTAAGACATCCTAGGTGGCATTTTGGTCCAAACCCAAAAATCAAGGACATAGACAAAAACATTAAATGCTCATTTTCCCTTTGATGATTGTTGAGATTAACTATAAAAATAGGTAGTTTATTAGGCTTGTTGATGCAAAATAGGACCAGTTAAGACATAAAGAAGGATAAATAAAGCAAGGTGGTTCCAAAAAAAGTGTGAAAATGCAAGGGTATGCATTTTCCTACACTACATTTAGCTCCCACTTTAGTGAGACGATGAAATTGCTTCAAATTCACACTAAAACTTAGACAACCACACAATCAAGAGGGGTTCAAATGTACAAATGTTAGTAAGATAGGATGACAATAACCAAGAGGGTGGCTAAGTGCCTAGGATCAAGATTCTATGGAAAACCAACATAAGCACAAAGGAACACACATGTGAATGATATATGAATCCATAATCAGATCACAAACATAAACCATCAAAGAAAAGGAAAAATAAAAAGGAAAATGAAAAATGGAACAGATCAAGCTTTAATTAGCTGTCCAATGCGGTGGACTGAGTCTACGTTGTTTGTCCAAAAAGGTTTACAAGTGGAACACACTGTCCACTGTGCAAAAAAAATCACATGCTCACAAGGGCTAGTGGGAGCTAGGTGTCCACTAGGTGAGCCCCAACAGGTCCATATCAATGTCATACCCCCATGACTATGATAAGGAAAAAGAGAAAATGCACGCTCACACGAGCTAGTGAAACTAGTTGCTCACTAGGTGAGCACCAAGAAACCATAGCAAAGCCATACCTCCATGACTTTAATAAGGCACAAACAAAAAATGCACGCTCACATGGGCTAGTGAAGCTAGTTGTTCACTAGGTGAGCCCCAAGAAACCATATCAAAGCCATACCTCCATGAATTTAATAAGGCACAAGACACAACACAACAATAAAGAGAGATGTCCAAATGGATTTAGCTTATTTCATGTGAGGTATTAATCTTAGGGGACAATGTTCCTAATGTCTCCAAAAGAGGACTAATCAAAGGATAAAAGATTCACAACTTAGGGAATGTAGTGTGTCACATCACCACTAAGAGGAATGTAATATTCTAATATATATCATGCTATTGATGGACATTATTCCCAATGTCACCACAAAGAGGAAAACAAATTTCATGAAGTAAGGAAATCATGTCAATGAACATGAAAATTAAATTTAAATGAAATCATTATAAAATAATGCCACCTAAGGGACAACAACAAATTCCTTACTAGGGTAAGGCCATCTACTTCTAGTCCCCACTCAGTGCAAGGCAAGAATGAGCCAAGGTAGGTGATAAGAAGGATCATGTAATAGTGAGAATGTCAAGATTCTACAACTATTACATGATAAGGGGTGTAATACTATTGAATCACTAGGTGACAATCATTGCCATCAAAGTGAAAGCTTTATAATATTAACTTGAATGGACAACACTCATCAGTATTATGTCTGTGAGTTCATTGGTATGCACCATGTGGGACTTTGGAATATTTAGGGTAAAACACTAGTCTATTCATGGGTGGTAATGTTATTAGTTCTTTGTTTAGAAACAATTGTAGTTTCTGTTCAATTTCAAGTGGTGGATGAGGAGGTTGTAACTTCTGTAATTTATAAGGTCTTTTGCATTTGCTATATTCACCAAATTCTATAGTTGAAGGTGTAGTAGGAGGACCTAAGGAGATCCTATCATCATTGTCATTGTTGTGAGTCATTGGCTATTCTTTAGGAAGAAGGAAATTCATATTAGGAGGTGAATAAAAAATCACCGTACCATCACTACGAAGCTTTAGGTACTCTCGAGGAGGTTGTATATTGGGAGGGGGATCTTGATATCCTAATCCTGTCTTGTTTTCATTGGTAGGAATTTCCTCTAGGAGTTGATGAATTTCATGTTCACTTGTTGTATCACATCCTTGTTTACTCAAGATTGTGAATCCTTTTCCATATGTTTCTTCAAAATTGATTGAAAGGTTTTTTACTTTGTTATCATAGGATGGTTGAGTATTTGTTTTTTAAGAGGAACTAGGTTCACCTATTGTAGGGAACTTTGACTTAGCTTTTGTTTCAGTTTCGAGATGTAAGTGAGAAAACATCTCAAGAGGTTATATTATGGGGGGATTTGGTTGTTTCATGGATGGATAAAAGGATGAATTATCTTAAATGTTGTTAAGGAAATCATTGGGGAACATATTCATGCTATCATCATCTTATCCAATGATGTCAACATCATGAGGAGGACATGCATTAGGAGTTGATTGAGCATGAGTGTGTTCAATATCATCAGGATCATAACCAAATGCACAACTTGACACATCTACCAAAGATTTTAGGGATATCCAAAAAAATTGAATCACATATCCATGATGCAAGATTAAGCAAATGTACTTGAAAATGAAAGAAATTGGAATAACAATAATTCTATAAACTATAATAGAAAATTGAAAAAAACCAATAGAAGCACAAAGAAGCAATTTGAAACCCTAAAAACTAGAAAGTCAAAGTCAACAAGGCCTAATATGCCAGGAAAGGCATCTTGGTCCTCCTAATAAGATTCTAAAGTTCGAGGGACTGAAATAGATAGAAAAAAACACACAAAGGCTTCTGAGAAAAAATCCCTGAGTTGACTCACCTTGTCCCCTTTCAACTCTCAGTTTTGAAAAATGATCAAAGGACCTCATAGTCCTCATTATTATCATCCTGCCTATCCTAACATTCCCTTAATCTAAGGTAAGTTAGGGAAGCCATACTTCTCTTGTCCTTTCGTGACTTGGGGCCTTGCAGTGGTTGGTCCCCCTCTCTTACATTTTTGGTGAACCCAATGTGAACCATTTTGGTTCCATTTTGCAATATTAAAAGTACCTTTCTTCATATCCTAGGAGCGATGTAGGTGTGAGTGTTGTGAGGCTTTCGCCTTGCAACCCAACCTACGACCCCTAGTAGGTGTAGTTGGAAGGTTTTGAAAGTGTTGCATAACGAGACCTTTATTGGGTCACTCCCTTATCCTGAAACCTTTAGGAGGATCTATAGAAGTGCTATTTGGTGTGCATGATGTCCTCTTTCTTAAATAAACCTATCCCCTCTATGTAGCCTGTGAGTAGTGGTACTAGTATAATCTTCACTTCATAGGACCTGTTGATGGGCTTTAATAAGGAGCCATCTCCTCTTTATATTCTTGCAAGGATAAATGGGAATACCATAGCAAGTGTTCTCATTGATCCAACATCTCAAGTGAATATCATAGCTAAGGAGATCATGCTAATCAACTTCCTGCATAAGGATATTATGATGCACCTGAGAGTAACATCCACACACATGACAAAATTTTCATACCTCTTATAGGGAGTATTGTCTTATCGGTCCTCGTTGGACCTAAATTGCTGAACCTTAAGTTTGACATCATCCAGGGGTCTGAACTCTTCAGAGTGAAGCTAGGTATCCCTTGGCTAGTAGAAATGAATGCAGTTCCCTTGGTTGTGCATAAGTGTCTAAAATTCATTCATGGGGGCTCAATACACATTGTCCATGACACCGGTTATAGACTACTAGTTGCATGTGGTAGCTATACCTTAGATTAATTTTGGCCTGCACCTGTTGGTACTCTCCTACCCAGGAACGACCTCTTGTATCACACGTATCAAAATTATAAGAAGGGATGTTCTAGGTTGAAAGTGAGATACCCTCCTTTTCCTTATGTTGTTTCACATAGGGCTTGATTGAAAGCTGACAATGATGCTTCCAAGGCACGTAGAAGAGAAGAAGAGAAGCGGTCCCAAGATCCTCCTTCCTCTTTTGTTGTTTAGCCTGATGCTTCCTCTCTCTCTATTGTGGTATGAAGAAGAAGGTAGAGAGCGGTCCCTCCAGAAATGGAGGATGTAAGAGGAGCCCACCTTCTCCGAAAGGTGGCCACACATTGACTTGTTCTATACTAGTGACATAACCAATCCCAGCTTCTCCCGAGTGAATCTCTCGGTGAGCTTAGCTGTGAATGTCGGGTGCAAACTCCTCCATTCATCAAGGTGAAACATGGAGCTCCCACTAAGTATATGTTTAACTTGATGGATGAAGTTATGACCTTGTTAGTGATCTTTGCAAAGTCGTTAACCTTAGACCCACAAGAGTTGAGCAACAAATACCTCAAAGGTCCTTCTTCCTTAGCCCTTGTTGCGGGAGGGTCAGAAGCTCCTCCCCTTAACATTATACCACTGTAGGCTTGTCATCCTTCCACCTACAATGATCTAGAGTGGGAAGCTGACAAATTTTTGGTTGACTAGTGTTAGGGGAGACCCTCTTCTTGATCTTTAGATTAGATGTGTGTGTGTGTTGTGCTGTGTTTCCCCCATGATCATGCTATATGTGCCTGGATGCTCCTTTTCACCCCTATTGGTGCTTAGATATAGGTGTGACAATTGTTTTGTAAACCTTCTTCTATGTGTATCATCATTCTTCCATGTTTTATGATTGATTTTCAATGAATTGGGGGTGATGCAAAGCATTGATTGCATTTAGGCTTTCTTCCATGTTGACCCAATTTTTTAAATTTTTACTTTGTCTTCCATGCATTGTTTTGGATCTGATTGAGGATTGATGATTTTTCACCCTTGCACTACAGTTACCTACTATTTATAAAAGCAAGCACAAATCTGACCCCGAGAAACTAGATCCCCCTGTGCCCTTTGTTTGTGTTCTCTTTTATTTTTATTTCTATTTATCTTTCTCTCTTCTTTGCTTGAGTTGGCCCTCTTATGTGTGACAACACAACTTCTACATTACTTGGTCTTTAGAAAATGCATTCATTGCCAGCAAATATTTTGAGTGGACCCCTCTTACTTTTGAAGGGTTCCTAAGGGACCCCTTTGAAATTCTTCTAAATTGGTGATGGTCTGCATGACTATCTGTTTATTGGCCCGTGCGACCGATTCTTGACATGTTCTATCTATAGGTAAACATGTCGCCATTTCTAAATTTTTGGAGTCCCCTTTCCTCGGTCTCCCTCATGTGAGAGTTCTTGGGGGATACCTTCCTTGCAAGTCTGCGAGTCTGTAAGGTGCTCTTCCTAGTTTCCTTCATGTGAGAGTTCTTGAAGGATACCTCCCTTGCGGGTTCGTGGGCCTGTAAGGCACTTTCGTTCTTCAACTTTATATTTCTATGGAGCTATGAAGTCCTTTTCTTGTCCTACATTTTTAGGTTTTCCAGACCGCGATCTACTTCCTCGATGGTTTAGGTATACATCTCTAACCTTACTACTTCTTTGAGCTACTTTACCTAAGCACTCACCAGTATTCGTGCTTGCTAAAGTCAGGGAAAAATGTATAGGAGCAAATTTGCACCCCTAATGCAAATTCCCATTTTACCCCTCTCCACTTTAGAAAATTGAACCACAAAATTTATGTTTTGTGGTAAAGGAAGAGTTCTCTTCCACTTCTAGGGTTTTCACCTAGAAGGAAAGAGATTTTCCTTTGTGGGGAACATAAACCTTGTGATTCATTCAACGTTAGGGATTGAATATGTGATGGAAATGATAATTGTGAAATATGCTAAATACTATAATCTTGTAAATGAAGCTACTTATTACATGCAATCTAATGAAATCTATATTTTTGGAAAACACATGATGTTATGCAACAAAGGTAAAATAAAGACTATACAAAGCAAGAGAACCTAATAAATTAGACAAGTGCACCTGGAAATTGCTGAAGAATGAAGTGGAAATTGTAGAAGCCTCTAAAATTTTGAAAAAAATGAGTTTTATGTCCACTGGGACACTTACGCCAAGTTGGGCTACCTTGTCCCTTTTCTGGAAAACTATTCTGAGCTTTGTTCCAGTGCTGAAATCTACCAAAAAAATTGACATAAACCTCTAGTGGGACTAGGTCGCCACTATTGGTGACCTAGTGCCTTTCAAATTTTTAGGAAAACTAAAAGTGGATACGAAGGTCTATGGTCTAAACTTTGCTTCTTCACTAAAATCTGGACTCAAATCCACAAAATCACCTGCAAAATATAGTATATTTTTGTTTCTAATATGAGATTTTCCTTGGTCAAACCCCTAGTTTGTATTTAAACTTTGAAAGAGATAAAAAATCTGCATAAACCCTAGCCCTAAGTGTGTCTATAACTAGCAAAACCTAAAATAAGACAAAACCATATTATATTGTGCTAAAATAAGATGCATGCAAGAGATTTGAATGATGCAAGACTTCAATACAAGAGACCCTACAACATTAAAAATGAGTGTCAAGTCAAATGAAAATGGGATGCAAACCTTAAATATGAAGATAGAGAGAAAATGGAAGATGGAATCACTTTGAAACCAATCTTTAGGTGTGATTTGGTGGCTAGTTGCACCTCCTCAAGATAGATTTCTCCATGATTCTCCATAGGAATCCATGATCAACCCTTTACAATGTGAGATTGAAGACCTACAAAAGCCCTATTTTGCTAGCCTAAGCTTCAACTTTGTTGTGGAAGAGAGATGAATCTTCTCGTGGAAGATGTTTTTGCACTTCATTCTTGAAGTTTCTTGTGAAAAATGACCTAAAAATAAGTATTTATAAGAAACCATACCTAATTGTCGATAATGTTGACCTAAGAGGCTGACACCCATCGAGAGAATATTTAGAAAGATAGATATTTTCCCACTTAAAAATGAAAAAATCCCTAAAAAGGACTAGGTTGCCAACTTGGGCGACCTAGTCCCACCAAGGGTTTTTGAGGTGGGATTAGTGATATTTAAATAATTTTGATGTTCTTTTTCAAGGGTTGTATAATTTCTTATGTAAAATATGTCTCAAAGTAAAAAATAACGAGTCTTAGGGGCCTATAAATGCTATTTTAGGAGGGTGATTGATGTAAGGGTACCTAAAGTAGGATAAAAATAGGCACAAAATTATCCTTTTCTTCAAAGGTATACAATTTTTGGTGAAACATTTAGCCCCACTTTAGCACCCATATGAGTCTATGTGCATATGTAAGCTAAAGGACTCTAAACAATGCACTTTGTTTTCATAAAAGGATACTCATTCAATGGTGGGAGAATGAAGCCCCTAGTGTAGTTATCCACAAAACTACAACATTAGGAATTGCATCCTGCAATACAAATTTGTTAGAAGTCCAAAATCATCTTATCTCATTCCTAGAGATCAAATTCAAGGGTAGATGTATGCCCCACTTGATTCTGCTTGCTTTATGGAGGTGGAATCAAGGTAGCAATCTAACCACGTCGAATGAGGACATGCATATAAGAGGGAATTTCCAAGTACCATGCCACATAACAATAGGTGAGTGATGATGTAGGGCATGGAAACACAATTCTAATGCAACAAATGACATCAAAAGTGGAGTTCACTAGCACCTGAAATGTTGATGTGAATGAAAAACACACTAATAGGTCTAAAATTATAAAAGTACAAATGTGCTTATATCGAAAATGAGATAGAGTAAAAGGAATGAAAATAGAGGAAATTGTGACTTACTTGTTCATTTACCTTTTGTGTAGTGTGAGAGTGACGAGGAGATAGCGAAAGATGTTGAGCACACATGATTTCACACTTGCGAGATTGGATGTGCTGAGAGACCAAGTGCAATGCGGTGAGCGACATCATGAGGTGAGTCAATTCTGGTTCCTTTTCTTTGTGATTTTTCAATTAGGGGATGATTTATATTCATATTTAGGCTAATTTAGGATCCTAGGAAAAAAGTTTGCAAAGTGTTCCTTTTTGTTTGCAAAGTGTTCCTTTTTGTTTGCAAAGTATCCCTTTTGTTCACAAAGTGTCCCACTTTGTTTGCAAAGTGTCCCTTTTGTGCACTAAGTGTCCAACTTTTTCGCAAAGTGTCCCTTTTGTGCGCAAAGTGTCCCACTTTTTCGCAAAGTGTCTTGTTTCTTCACGAAGTACCCCAAAATGGTTCTAAAGTGTCCAAGGCCTTAGAAAAAGCACACTAGAACAATATTAGTACACTTGCATGATGAATTAGAGTAAAATTGAAGATATGAGATGATTAAGAGAGAATATTTTGATGATTTTGATAGGTACCCACACGATCTCGTCAGCGTGTCGGTGGGAGACAACTAGGCACTCTGAGAGACCTAGCCTCCACTTTGTTAGCAGTGGACATAGAGCACCTACAAGAGGTTGGTATTTATTGGGCATACCTCATGCACCCCATGAGGTACCATGATTCTATGTTGATGGCATTGTGTGAGCAATGGAACATAAATACGTGCACCTTCCACCTGCCCACGAGAGAGATGACTGTCACACTAGAGGACATACACCAGATACTCTGAGTCCCTATTCAAGGGGAGTGAGAGCACCTTCAGAGGGGTTGGACCTTTCACGAGCAAGGGGCAGACATGTAGTATTACCTCGACGGACAAGATCAGATGATAGAGTTGTGAGACAGGTTGACTTGGCAACGGTATTATATTCATGAGCGCTAGTGCTGAGATGGATTATGATGCACACCCTTGGACTAGTACTCCTCCTTGATGGATGAGCAACACACCTAGAGGGTGGGCTAGTACACTTGATATGGGGGATGGAGGAGCACAAGATAGTGTGTGCCTAGGGATGATGCATCCTTGCACACTTATACTATGATTTGGGTTGGTTTGTTTTTCGTGAGCTAGATAGTATGGTGCACTGTACACTTCTGTAGGTGTGGTTCCTAGAGCATATCATGCTCACTAGGCCTACTGGCTTCCCATGTCAGATGATAGTGGGGTATCCTCGAGCCTTTAGATATCCTCTATGATGATTATGATAGTATGGGGATTTACACTTTTGGAGAGTTCAATTTGACCGATTGGAGGAGGACGAGATCTTGTGGAGACCTTACCACTTTGTACTACAGTGGCTAGACCATACGAGACAAATGAGGAGACTAGAGATGGAGAGATTTTTGGTTGGACGAAATGATCACATAGTGCATCCATTCTACTATGATCGATTTATGAGATAGTTTGGATAGATTCAAATACCACCTCATGAATATTCATATTTTAGGAGGTCAATGTAGAGTTCCTAGAGACCTAGTGATACAACATGATTCATGCTAGATGATGTCGTCTATAGTGACTTCGATGATTCTGATCACGATCAACCATCGATCTTCGATGCAAATGATGCCAGTGCCACATGGGATCATGAGGAGTGGTGGATAGCATGACAACAAGCTCCAATGTTTCTAATTAATGAGCCAGTAGGGGACATAGGACCAGTACCAATTGAGGGGGATGAGAGAGAGGATAGAGCCGAGGAGACACACTACAGGGCTGTAGACATATTTACTAACATTATTGATGAGGAGTATGATGAGGATGACAACATAGATTATCATGGATAGAAGGGAGAGGAGGAGGATTAGGAGGAGGATGGGAATGAGGAGCCACCCTTGAGTGAGAGTGATGAAGCAACAACTGAGGGCCAATATGACTATGGAGAGACCATACCCATTCATATGACTAGATCTTGTGCAGCAGTAGAAAAAACTATCACCAACACTCATAGCCAAGGAGAGGATAGCACCACATTCATTCCCCCTATGCAAGATGAGGTTGATATTGCTCATCCCATCGAAGATATAGGTGATGATATTTAATTTTGATGCATGTACTTTATGGTTTGATATATGATTTGATGTATACATATATATATCATGATGTGTATTGATTATATTTTGTTTCTATCTTATAGGGCCCATAGAGGATTGGTGGGATCTCTACCATCAGGCGGTTGTAGAGATAGTGCCAATGTCTTTCGACGAAGAGGAGATGGACTCAGACTATGCGCCCCCACCTATTGTGGAGCAAGATCCAGAGTTGCTAAGACCTTTCATGAGACTATGAGAAACATACAAGGGCTTGAAGGGAAAGATCTTCTGAGTTTGAATGACATCACAGGTAGAGTCATCTTGGGCTCAGACAGAGGTGGAGAGACTAGAGAGGGAGGTGGCACAGTTTTAGGTAGAGAGGGATCAGATAGCAGGAGAGCATCAAGTGGCACTTGCATGGATGGAGGGGATTCATTTCACTATCAAATTCAGAGGATCACGATCACAATCATGCATGACCATCTCCTGACGTCCTACTACTGATGCAACATGAGTACCAAATCTCGAGGGATTTGGTAATCAAAGTCCTCCGTAACACTTGTCTATTATGATGACATGTACATAATTTTTTTTTATATATATATATATATGCATGTGTTTTGATGTTATATGTTGTGATTTAATGTGTGAATGTTAAATAACAATGTGATTAATTAAAGAGGGTTACTTAATTAATGTCTACATGATTTAACAAAGCTTTATGTGATTTAATTAATTATAAAAAAATTTGTTAAAGGTTTCATTAAATACAACATAAAGATGAAGTATGTTATGCACTTATTATTGTAATGAAACATAACACACAAGAGGGAATTTTGAATAGTACGAAGCCTAAAGAAATTATAAAAATAAATTAAATAATCACTTCAGTGTTCAAGACACATACATAATGATTTGTCAAGAACGAAGCAATGAGAAAGCATATAGGATATAATCCAATAGCTCTAAAAGCACTAATTTATAATTCATACCATTCAAAAGGAGATTAGACATAATATTGACCCAAACACATGGAATTAATAGGGTATTTGAGAGGAGTGTCATCATGTTCAATCAAGGTATAAGCACCAGATCCATAAGTCGTATTGACCACAGAGGGTCCTAACCAATTAGGACTGAACTTGCCTTTATGAGCTTAGTCGGCAGTAGTGTTCCATTGGTTTTCATATAAAACCAAACCACCCTTGTTAAATTCCTGAGGAATGACACCAATATCATGTTTGCATTGTAATTGTTTAGTGTAAGCTTGAAGGTGCTAAAGAGCATTAATGTGCTATTCAACAAGCATTACAAGCTGGTGCAGTCATTGTTGCTTATAGGTGTCAGTATTGACAAGACCTTGGAGAGAAATCCGCAATGTGGGGATTTCTAACTTTAAAGGTAGGATAGCCTTAGTACCGTAAATAAGGTTGAAAGGTGTATTTCCTATAGAAGAGTGAACACTTGTGCAATAGGCTCGAAACACATATTGCAATTATGTATGCCAATGTTTTTGGTTTAGATTAATAGTCTTCTTAAGGATTTGTTTGATGATTTTATTAGTGCTTTTGGCTTGACCATTAGATTGTTGGTAGTAATGTGTAGAAAAGTGATGTTGAATATGAAAGGTGTCTAGGAATGTCTTCACATCATTATTTTTAAATGGTGTGCCATTGTTCGAAACTAATGCAAAAGGGAGTCAAAAGTGAGCAATAATGTGTTCCAATAAGAAACAACATATCACATCAGTATTTGTAGACCTGAGAGGAACAACTTCTACCCATTTGGTGAAATAGTCAGCTGTGGTAATGATAAACGTATGTCCAACTAGAAGAAGGTGGTGAAATTTTTTCCAATTAGATCTAATCCCCACAAGAGAAAGACCAAATAGGGATTTGGGAATGAAGCTCAAAAGTAGGATCATGAATCAAATTTCTATGTTATTGGAATTTATGACATCACTTAACAAATGCATAACAATCTTTTTCCATATTTTTCCAATAATAACCCATGCGAAGGAGTTTTTGCACTAAGGTTTTTCCTCCAAAATGACCTCCACAAGTTCCAGAATGGGCTTGTTTGAGGGAAATATGAGTTTCAGAAGCCTTGAGACATCACAGGAAAATTCCATTAAAGGATCTTCTATAAAATGTGTAGACATCTAAATTTGATCACTTCCACATGAAATCGTCTACTCTATTCGTCTATTTCATTAATAGTGATTAAATAATTTATTTAATCATTATTTCATTTTTTGCCTAAGGTTCCTAAAGTATGTAATTGAATAATTAAATACTTTACCATACACCTTTTCTTCTTTAAATTAACTAAATAAGACTATTTATTTAATTTAGTCATTTGACCTATTTGGATTAAAACCAATTTTTAATCCCTCTTTTTCTCTCTCCTTGTCACATTCTTCATAATCCTATTTTGATCTGGATTAAATTAATTAATCCATGATTAGGATGTGCACCACTTAATCAAGATTAGTGTCACATCCTCCATAATATCCCACTTGCCTCTAATCTCTCATTAATTATCCTAATCTTGTGTTTGTACAACCTTAATCAAAGTCACTAGCCACATTTAGCATACATTTTTTAGTCAACCTTTCCACTTGCCTTTCTTGGCCTTGACACTCTTTCCCATGTGAATTTTTAATTCACATTTATTCACCCAAGGCTCCTTTCTTCCCCATGTGAATTTTTAATTCACTTTTATCCTTCCAAGGTTTACCCTATCCCCATGCAAGTTCTAGAAGACTTGACTTGTTACTTTACATGTGCCAAGGTCTTCTAGAACCTTTGACTTGTCACATCACTCACATGTGGAAAATCCCCAGCTTTTTGGAAACCTTCTCTTATCCAATAGACTCTTCTAAGCATGTGAATTTTTAATTCATATTTATTTATCCAACCACTTTCCCATTTCCCATGAAGATTTTTGAGAAATTCTAAAATTCCTCAAGTGTCTCTTTCATTCTCATTTGGGGACAAGGAGTTCCTTTTTGAGGAAATCTCCTCATTCCCCAAGGTACCTACAAGGTACTTGTCTTTCTTCCACATCATGTACCTCTCTTCCACCTCATTTCCACATCATCCCACCCTAAGCCATCTCACATTCCACATGTCAAGATGTGAGGGCTTGTGAGTCCTCAACTCACCATAGCCCTCCATCTTGACCTTGTCAGCTTAATCTCAACCATTGAATTCTCTAGAGAATTCAAATTGTTCTATAAATACCCCCTTATTTCTCTCATTTGAACAATCAATCTTTTGCTATCAAATATCTTTCAAATTCTCCATTTGAGCTTCTCTTGCATTTGCCATAGTATTTTGAATTCACCATTACCATGTCTTCACTCATCTTGCATATCACTTTGCATATTTGATTTAACTTGCCATCCAAAGAGCACACAAAACATCCAAAGATCAAGGGCCAACCAAGGAAGAAGCAGCACAAGAAAGGCATAATCACTTGTCTATTGGTTATCTTACTTCTTTGCTATTTCTTCCTTTAGGCTTATCTTGAGGTGTACTCTTTATGTTATTTTAGGTTGTTTAGCCTCTCATAATAGGACTTAACATTTTAGGGATCACATTTTTGGCACGCCCGGTGGGACCCACAAACGAGTCTCTTTGTTTTACGTTTGCTGCTGTTTAATTTGTTTGCAGGTCCAAGTCGCAGAGGGGTGGATTTGCCCCATAGAGGGGTAGACTTGCCCTCTCATGCATTGCAGAGGGGCGGATTTTCCCTCTCGTTTCAATGTTTTTAAGAGTTTTTTGTGGAGGGGCAAATTTACCCTCTTGTTTCAACGTTTTTAATAGTTTTTTGTAGAGGGGCGAATTTTCCCTCTTGTTTCAGTATTTTTAATAGTTTTCTACAGAGGGGTAGATTTGCCCTCCTATTTCAACGTTTTTAACTATTTTTTTTACAGAGGGGCAGATTTTCCCTCTTGTTTCAATGTTTTTAACTATTTTTCTATAGAGGGGCGGATTTTCCCTCCTATTTCAATGTTTTTAATTATTTTTCTGTAGAGGGGCGAATTTTCCCTCCTATTTCAACATTTTTAAGAATTTTCTGTAGAGGGGCGGATTTTCCCTAAACAACACATTCGGGAAAGTAAGAAAACATGCATTTTAGCTCTATTTTTGTCTTAGTTTGTTGCTGTTTTGAATTTCTAACCCTCTAACTTTACTTGTTTGTGGGTGTAGTTGGATTTCTTACTAATACTTTTCAACATTTGGTGGTTTTTCAAAAAGAAAAAGAAAAAAAGAGAGAACAAAAACATCTAACATTTGTTTGCAGGGCCATCCATTTACTCAAATTTTAAAGGTTTTCCTTGTTGTTTCATCTAGGCACCTAGTTTAACTAGGGGAAAGTAATATTTTTTGTGTGGTGTGCCTATTTTGTGTTACCCCAAGGGGGCATTAGTTTGTTTTCACCTTCCCCTTGCACTTTGTGCGGACTAGGGGGCTACTTGGAAATGATTAGTTCCTTCTTTCTAGAGAGACCTGCATGGGGATTTCATCACCCCAAGGGACGATTCCAACCATGCATACCAGTGGGGTATAAAAAGGGGGGAGAGCCAAAGCTATACCCCAATCCAGTCACGTCGTGTCTGACAGAATGTTGAAGCTAGGGTGATACCTAGATAGACGTGAAGAGTTAGTTTGAGCCTTTTAGTATCTTGCTGTGGTTCCCGAATCACGCTTGTGATAGGCTGGTGTTCACGATTGTGCCTCACGTATCGAGAGTATATCGATGAATCCTTAGAAACCTTGTGCATCCTAGATTAAGACCTTTGTTAGCGATACCCCTTAAACATTAGTCATAGGACTGTGCTTGTTTAAAGTGTCTTTCTATGAAAAACCTGTAAATCTTGATTAGTCAGCCTCATTGAGTCATTTCAAGTCCTTGCCATAAAAAAAGTCACTATTTTTCTGCAAAGGGGCAAATTTTCCCCCTAATCCACTTTTTGATTGTAGAAGGGATTGTAGAAGGGTGGATATGCCCTCTTGATCCACTATTTTGACTGCAGAAGGGTGGATATGCCCTCCTGATCCTCTGTTTTCCTATAGAAGGGCAGATACGCCCTCCTGATCCACTATTTTGACTACAGAAGGGCGGATACGGACTCCTGAATGGACAATTTCATCCATTTGACCATTCCAAACCTTCGTTTAACCACCCCGAGTCTCCGTTTGACCATTTGATCATCCTAAACATTCATTCAACCAATCCAAACATCCATTTGACCATTCCAAGCCTCCATTTAACCTTTCTAAATGTCCATTTACCACGTTCACATTGATCATTTCACAATTTGGGGAACCCATTCGACCACCTTACCATGTGACCTAAACATTTGCACTTTTCAAAAAGATCACTTCGACAACACCCCTATCATATCAAATAAAAAACCATAAAGACATATTTCATTTGGATTCATCATCATCTCTCAACACAAAATCCCTTAAACCTTGTTTTAGGAGTTATCTCCTAAATTGACCAAGGCATTAAGTTTGATTATTATCCTACATTGTCTTCAATGTAATCAATCTGCTTCTATCTTGAGGTAGATTTGTGTTGTAAGTTAGCATCATTGTCCCAAATCAATCCCCTTTTATCTTAAGGTGGATTCGGCGCCGTGATCAATCCGATCAACCAACATTATAAGTCACTTAGGGTGATTTCCGAATTGGGTTTTAGGATCCCCTCCATCAACCAATCCTAATCCATCATGTAATCCAAAACAAAATTATCCAATTGATCCAAACAATCCAATCCAATCTATCAAAATCCCATCATCCAATCAAAATCATCTAATCAAATCCAATCCTTATCCAAATCATCAAATTGATACATCATCAATTGATCCATCATCTTATCAATCGGTCCAACATCCAACCCAATCCTACAATCTGAATCCAATCTAAATAAATCAATCCAAATCATCACCTAGATTATCCTTTAGAAGTTGCATCTTAAAATCACTTAGGTATTTTGTACGTTCATGCCCATTCAGACCCATTCACAAACAAAAAAGAAAATGGCAGACCAAAAAACCCAAGGTTCGCAACCAAATGTCCCTCAAGATCCCAATAACATTCCAAACAATCCACACGATCCCGATAACGACGTCTCATCCCAATCAAACACTGAAATCTAGAATATCACACCACCCGGTGACAAATACATGGTCAATCAACCCAAAGTCACTATTGACGAATATCTCAGTAATCATGACAATGTCCAAATGATAGATCATCTCCTAAATGAACATGGGGATAAGATGCTTGCCACCCTACTCATGAAGGGAGTCAAACTACCATCAAACTTTGATGCCTCACCATATGTTCTTCCAACATCTGTTGATCTGCAAGCTTCACAAAATGTTCCAAGAAATCCCTATGCCCCCGAGAGTGCACCCATGGACAATAGGTACCACCCCAAAATTGGAAATGTTGTCATCCATCAAGTCCAAGAGTATCCTCATCTTTCTACCACAACATCTACTATTCCACCACTAGATCCTAATGATCCCCATACCTATGGCATGAAATCATACATCCCATCTGATCCACCGCTCCCCCCCATTTCCTAATAATGGGGGCACACCTATACTTACCAATTTTCTACCTCCTGCATTTTGAAAGCCTCCAAATAATCCACACCAATCCACCACACTACCCACACCACCAAAACATATTGCTACTGCTCTAGCTTCATCTCAGCCCTTGCATCCACAATATCTGCAACACACTACCATTCTTACACAACCATCACATCAAGTAGTGCAACCTATCTCACAGCCACAACAACCACCACATAACCCTTTCGTGGTCACCGCCCAGCAACAACATATCTCATCTCACCCATCTCATCAACAACAGCCACAACAATGACCCCCACAACAACATGTGCATAACCCTACACAAACACACCATAATCCGCTTGCTAAGTACCTCTATCATCCCTCTAGCACATACACTGTTTCATCCCATCTCAATATGAATCCTCATCAAAATACTCAAAACCAAACACATACCCAACTACCACGTTACACCAATCCTTTGCAATCTCAACATCATCCCCAACAACAATCGTTGAATCCATCCCCATATGCCACACAACAACCCACCATTGCGCAACAATACCAATCCTATCCACCCTACTTTCAACAACAACTAACTTATCAACAGGGGGCACCTTACACATCCTATTACCAACAACCATAATCACCTCAAAAAAGAGGCCCTACCTCCACACATTACCAAAATTCTACAAAACAACAAGACTCGTCCCTCGCTTCCTACTATCAACAACAATCGCCTTACCAACAGGTGGCTCCCACTCATCACAATCAATCATCCAACTATCAATCCAATTATAATCAGAAAACACACTCCTATCCAACTCAACCCATCTATGATCAGACAATGGTAGGGCCATCCTCATCATATCCACAATAGTATCCATACAATCAATCCACTCTAACTCCCATGATTCCTGTCAATAAGGACTTGGAAGAAGTAAAAGTAGCATTAAAGGATCTACAAGCTGGAATGGGTAAAGAGACATTCAAGTTTGAGGACATATGTTCTTATCCTTTTGATCCCTCCATCTCCTTGGTTCGTTACCCCAAGCATTTTGAGATACCAAAATTTGATAAATACAAAGGAACAAGGGACCCTAGAGCTCGACTTCAAGAATTTTATGCCCATTGCCAAGAGGTCATACATAACAATAGTTATCTTATCCGAATTTTCCCTAAAAGTAAAAATAAAGGGTGTATCTAACAGTGAAAACCTCAATATGACACTGGAAGATGTGGATGTTCATCTTCCCCTTGTGGGAACACAAATATTTGAGCAGTCTTCTATTCTCATTGAAGAGATGCAAGAGGTAAATTTAGCCACAGAAGAAAATCCAAGGATCACTTATGTAGCCAAATCTTTATCAGAAGAAGAATAACTCACCATTGTCCAAATTCTCTGAGAAGGGGTTATCAATTTTGTATGGGCTTATTCCGATATGCCCGACCTGGATCCTAATCTTGTTGTACACCATTTGGATGTCTGTCTAGATGCCAAACCTGTCAAGCAGAAGCTCTAAAAGATACACCCGCAGGTAGCACTATTAGTTAAAAAAGAATTGGAGAAATTACTAGATGCTGCCTTTATTAGAACCATTGATTATTCTGATTGAATTTCCAATATAGTACATGTTGCTAAACCTAACAGAACCATCAAGATTTGCATAGATTTTCGGGATCTTAATAAAGCCTATCCAAAAGATGACTTCCCATTGCCCAACATTGACATGTTGGTCGACATTACTGCAGGACATGATATGTTATCTCTTATGGATGGCTTCTCTGGCTACAATCAGATCCAAATTGCCTCTGAAGATCAACACAAAACTACTTTTACAACACCTTGGGGTACCTTTTGTTAAATTGTCATGCCCTTTGGCCTCAAAAATGTGGGGGCAACATATCAACAAGAAATGACTATTATATTACATGACCTCATCCATATTATCATGGAAGATTATGTTGATGAATTGTTGGGAAAATCCAGAACTAGAGAAGAGCTCCCTACCATTCTAAAAAAGATCTTCGAGCGCTTGGAGTAGTACAAGCTAAGAATGAATCCAAAAAAGTGTGTGTTTGGTGTCACATCAGGGAAATTGTTGGGCTTCATAGTCTCCCAGAGGGGCATCGAGGTTGACCTTGCTAAAGTAAAAGCTATCATGGATATGCCTCCACCTAGAAACCTGAAATAGTTAAGGAGCCTTCAAGGAAAGCTACAATCCATCCATTGGTTTATAGCCCAGCTTGCGGATAAATGTCAGTCATTCACTCACCTTCTAAAGAAAGACACCACCTTCAAATAGAATCAACAATTTCAGTTGGGTTTTGATATGATCAAAGAATACTTGGCCCACCCACCAATCTTGATGCCACCTATCCCTTGAAAACCCCTCTTCCTATACATCTCTGCCACTTTAGTTGCATTGGGGGCATTGTTGGCACAACATGATGAATCCTGAAAAGAAAGAGCAATCTATTACATCAGCCGAACATTGGTCAGTTATGAACTTAATTATTCACCAATGGAGAAAGAATTTATCTCTGTGGTCTTTGGTACACAAAAATTATGTCATTATATACTTATCCATCCAATAAAGTTGATATCAAAAGTTGACCCCCTCAAGTACCTGTTATCGAAGACAACCCTAACTAGCCGAATGGCTAAATGGATCATGCTTCTTAGTGAATTTGATATAGAATATGTGGACATAAAAGAAATCAAAGGATAGGTAATAGCAGATTAGTTGGCAGATGCTCCATTAGTAGATGCCTATCCCATAGAAGCCGAATTTCCAGATGAAGGAGTCTTTGTAGTATCAGAAGCTACCACATGGACACTATATTTTGATGGATCACACACTAATAATGGATCGAGGGTAGGAGTCTTGCTTATCACCCCCCAAGGCGATTACATAGCAAAATCATTCAGATTGGATTTTCCCTGCACCAACAACATCACCGAATATGAAGCCCTTCTCACAGGCCTTAGAATCATAGTTCAATGGCACACCACTCATCTGTAAGTTTTTGGTGACTTCCAGTTGGTTATAAAATAGGTCAATGGTGAGTTTCTAACAAAAGATGACAAGTTGTTGCCTTACAAATGCATGGTGGATGACTTCAAAAAATATTTCACCTTCATCCAATTTAAGTAGCTCCCGAGACTCCAGAATAAGGCAACAAACACTATGGATACCATTGGTTCTCTCCTTGACATGCCAAAAGACCGCACAGATTGTCAATTCCTAGTCGAATTACTCCTAATCCCAGTGTATGATATCCCTGAGAGTGACATGGTGTGTGATATTGTAGGTCCTAAATCCCCTTAGTACCACAAAATTTACACCTATATTCATGACAACACCCTCCCATCTGATCTCACACGAAACCAACGTAAATCATTTATCCAATGCACTACCCGCTACACCATCATCGATGATACACTTTATCGACATGGGTATGATGCAAATCTCCTCCATTGTTTAGATGAAACTGAAGCCTACACGACATTAACAGAAGTGCATAGCAGTATTTTTGGGGCCCATTCTAATGGTATGACCTTAGCCAAACAGATTCTACGAGCAAGGTATTACTAGCCTACAATGGAACATGATGCTTGTGAATATGTCAAAAAGCATCTTCCATGTCAACAACATGTAGATTCGATTCACGCTCCGACATAAGAGCTACAACCTATCATGACACCTTGGCTATTTTCACAATGGCATTTTGACTTGATTGGCAAGATCTACCCTCCATCCTTTGATGGTCACACTTTTATCATCACAGCCACTAAATACTTCACCAAGTGGGTGGAAGCCAGAGCACTCACTCAAATCACTGGTTTTCTGATCTCTAAGTTCATCCTCTACCATATCCTCTACAGGTATGGTATCCCCTGTGCTATCATCACCGATAATAGAAAGTCATTCAAGAATAAGTGTATGAAGCTCCTTTGTGACACGTATCATATCCAACATCGTTGGTCCACCCCCTATTACCCCCAAGGTAATGGAAAAGAAAAGGAAACAAACAAAACATTGATCAAAATCATTAAGAAGATGGTCAATAGCATAGGCCGAGATTGGCACCTCCATATCCATCCTGATCTTTGGGCCTACTGTACGTCCATACACACCCCCACCGACGCTACTCCGTACTATCTTTTCTATGGCACTAAAGCCATCTTGCCAATTGAAGTTGAAATCCCTTCACTCCGAATATCACTCAAGAATCCCATCACTGACGAAGACACCCGAGTGGCACACCTTGCACAATTGGAATTGCTGGATGAAAAATGGGTCAAGGCTTATAACCATCTTCAAACCTATCAGCACCGACTCAAAAGGATCTAAAATAAGAAAGTTCGCCCTCGCCAATTCAATGTTGGTGATTTGGTCCTTAAAGAGAATCAACGGAATCAACAAGATTGAGAGAAAAAGGGTAAGTTTGAAGCTAATTGGTTGGGCCCTTATGTCATCACCACAAAGTATGGCTCTGGCACCTATAGGCTATCTACCCCTGAAGGGGAGCCCTTGGAAGAACCCATCAACATCATGCATCTGAAGAAGTTCTATACTTAGGTCAGCTAGGGTATCCTTCCTGGTAAATCTCAAAAAATAGAAAAAAATCAAAAAAGTCAAAAAAATCCAAAAAAATAGTAAAGAGAAATAATTCATCCTATGGTGAAAACCACCCCTACGTGGTGCCTTAGATAAATATGATTGGTGAAAAAATGGCAATAGGCATCTCTAGTATAGGGCTTAATCATTATCTACCTCATGTCTTGGTTACTTTATGGTTCATCTGCTGATTCCTCAATCCCCATATCCTCCCATCCGCTTGCATCACCTCATCACTTGGTATATTTTTGGTTGAACATTGGATGACCATCATCCTCTATCTGACATCCTGAGCTTGCATTATCTCATTGTTGTGGTTGTCTCCATCTAGTTTCACTCCTCGTGTCCGTCTCCATCTAGGTCTCATCACATCTTCTCTTGAACTACGACACCTTTGCACTTGCACGTAGGAAAGGCTAATCTTTGGATTGGCCCCCAAGGCATTTTGTCCTTCATCACCTATCCTCATGGTCCACTTTTCAATCTTGTCCATCCACATTCTTTTCTAAACTACGTTGCCCCTATGCTTTCATGTAGGCAAGGTTGATCTTTTGATCTTCCCCCGGGGCTTTTGTTTGTCTTGGTCATCCATCAGTTTCCATCAGTCCACTTTCCACTCTTTTATTGTGGTCTTTTCCTGAACTACAAGGGCTCTGCGCTTTCATGTGCACTTTCATGTAGGCATGGCTGATCTTTGATCAACCCCTGAGCCCCTAGGTCTTCAGGTGGTGTCTTGTCCTCTCATTGTCTTGTTGTCAAGTATGTCCCTATCATCGATGATTCTTCACAAACAAGATCTTCTCATATCAAGAAATATACCCAATGGAAACTATCCTGCGTCATCTAGGTCACTTTAATTTAGTATCCATCATCGGTCTTAACAGGATGCATCCTTCCTAATAGACCACATCAACCCCATCTATCCTTGGGATTTTATGGCAAAGGATGCTTGCGCTTGATTGTGATATTTTGGTACTTTTGGCTTTTGTTTATATTTGAGCTCCCTCTCTTAACTAGTCAAGATCGCCATGATCCATCATATTATGGTGTGTTTTTCCTAGTCAACATAGGGGCATCTCTTGACTATTTTGTTGTTGCTGTCTGCTAGGATGCTCCATGTCGTACCCACCAGGATTGCTCCCGGATCTTGTGTTATGTGGGGGCAACCCTTTGTGCTTGTGGTTATTCCAATACCTAGCCTAACCAAAGTCATCGCGACTATGGGGCATTGGGATAACCTTCTTGTTTGTTGTGTTTGTTTTATGCATTAGACACTAACCCGTCTTGGTTTACATACCCTAACGCTTGATGTCTTATGCTATAGAAAAAATCAGTGCTCTAAAGGATGGAAAATTCCATTCATGTTGTATTTCATCTCATTGCATATCCCCCTTCATCCATCCTTGCTTCTACATCTATGACTCCTAATTTTTGTTGTGCAACCTTTCACTCCTTCTTCCTAACTTTTCTTCTCAGGATCCTTACGGTTCTTGACAGGTACAGTGCCCCACACACCCTACACCTATCACCTACCCATTGATACTTATTTCTACATTAAATTTAGTGTGTCGGTTCATCATTTATCCATATTGCATTAATTCATTTAGGTTCATTTATCCATTTGCATCAATTCATTTAGGTTCATTTATCCATTTGCATCAATTCATTTAAGTTCATCATTTATCCATATTGCATAAATTCATTTAGGTTCATCTATCCATATTGCATCAATTCATTTAGGTTCATTTATTCATTTGCATCAATTCATTTAGGTTCATTTATCCATTTGTTTCAATTCATCTAAGTTCATCATTTATCCATATTGCATCAATTCATTTAGGTTCATCATTTATCCATATTGCATCAATTCATTAAATTCATTTAGGTTCATTTATCCATGATTGCATCAATTCATTAGGTTCATTCATCCATACATTTCCATATATTTTCATACCTACCTATGCATCATTATTAGGCCCATATTAATTACATCATATCCACAATTGCATTACCATTCATAAAGCATTAACATCATCCAAACATGCATAAATAAATCATTAACATCATGCACTATCACAACATCCATATCAACACAACTCATCATATACATGTGCATAACATCCATCATCTATCATAACAAAATTGATATATAACCATATGCATAACATAAATCATCTGTCACAAAAATGTTCTCTGCATAATGTCAATGGGGACCATCACATATCATCATCAAAATAATACAATTTTCATATCCAAAATATAGTCACATCATAACCACCTACATATCATCTTCAAATAAGAAGCATAATATAAGAATATGTGCTACACCTCCATCTGGTACCCTTCAAAGCACCTATATCCTATCACTTGTCCTTTGCCTACCCTGAGCTTCTGACACCTGACCTCTGAGGAGACTCAGGCACCGGTCCCCTATGACTCACGAGCTAGAGTCCCAAATCAAGAAGGAGTTGGCTGAAAATCACTGTACCCTCTGGTCTGTGTCCCTAAAGACTGGGACGATATCGACATCTGTGGTACCTACCTAAGATACCATGCTATATGCTGTGTTGGATCTGGCACTGCCTACTCATACACACATCTCCAATAGCCCACCTCATGCATATACTCATCCCTCTACCCAACCTGGAACCTGGTAGCATTCCACTCATACCTATATCTATCTCGCTCTCTGCTGATGGTTCGCCGCTCCTGCTCCCATGCCTCCTGTGCCATTGTGAGTAGTTGTACCTTCTCTGCGGTCCTCTCCCTCTCTTCCTATACAACCTATAGCTCTACCTACAAACCCTGTACAACTAAATCTTTCCCATTTGCACTCTCTATGACTACCTCTGAGCTACATCCCTCTCGACACTCTTCGCCCGTGCCATTGCTGCGTCTCTCTGAAACTGTTGGATCTGGACCTATCTCAGCAGATTATCCCTCTCCCCCTATATCGCCTGCACCTATCCCTATGCACTATCTCTCTCTCTCTCTCCGCACTTTCTCTAACCCAGCCTCTATGGCCTCAGCCCTTGCTCTCATCTCCTCTAAGGATACCTCTACAGTAGATACCCTCTCCTGCAAATTTGTCCTCTCCCCCAGAACTCCTACCATTTGAACTCTTAGTGTATACATCTCCCTCTTGGCTCACTAAAAACACTCCACTGAGACATGCTCTCCTCCCCCTATTGGCTCTAGCTAACTCCACATTTGTGCTACTATCATCGTTGCCTCTAACCTGTCTCAATCCCAAGCCACCCGAGCCAACTCAACCCAAACTCTCTCCATCTCTACTCACATCTCCTCCCTCCCTCTCTCATTATCTCATACATCTGTCGTCAACCGAGACAAAACAACATCAAACTCTATCTGCTCTGTCTCCTGGACCCTCTGCTGGGAATCTCTCAGTAAAATCATCGGATCCTCAATTGCAGCCGCTGGTACTACTACTAAAGGCTCCACCACTTGCACATCCACATCCATAGCCTCCCCCTCTTCTTCCTCCTAAACCTACTCCACCCGGCTCATCAACCGAATCCTCCTCGACTGTCCTCTCCTCCCCACCCTCATCAGTCTCCTTAGTTGCCTTCCAGTCTACCTCTCCCCCTCTAAATCCTCTCCATCCTCACCCATCCCTATAGTATGGGACTCCTGCTCCGCCTGGATCTCTGGCTAGACCGTCCTCTGTCGGCTTCTCTCACTCATCATCTCGGGATGTCCTCTGACATCTATCACCCCCTCTGCTCCCTCTTGTGGATCTATGACCCTCACCTCCTCCTACTCAGATCTCACCTGCACTCGCCTCCACTGTACTCTACCACCAATCCTTATCTGTTCGGCAGCCCTCCCCTCCACCACCCCTAGCATCTCCACCTTTGGCTCACTCCCTAGTCTCTCCACATCTGTCTTTGGCCCTCTCCTATCACCTAGCCCTCCTACCTCCATCTCCTCCCCCACATCTCTCCTAGCCCTCCTTTGATCTCACCTCCTCCTCCTCCTCCTCCTCTCTAGCTGACCTCCAACCCCACCCTCATCTGCCCCGCCACTTTGATGCCCCACACCATGCTACCTCTCCACCTCCTCTTGTTTCCTCTGCTCTTGTCCCCCCTCCTCCTATCGCCTTTGCTCCTGTCCCCCTCCTCATGTCCCCCCTGCTCCGAGTCATCCTCTGGCCCCCACTCCACGGCTCCCACAATAGGCTCCTCTGGTGTAATCGTCTCCCACTGGTGGTTGGGATACCACCGAGCGTACCGATCTATCACTCCGGCATCCTCTAGACCCACCCCCTTCCCTGGATAGGGCACCCCACCTATCATCACCCATGCCTCCCTCGCTGCCCTTGGTGACAACCTCACTCCCCATGGCACCTCTCTGGTGAGCTGATGAAACATAGTCGACACTGCTGGAATATACTGCATAAGTCCAAACTACCTCTCCACTATGTGCGGCTGACTCCCGATCAAGAGACATCTACATCTAAAGAAACCATGATGTCTCTCCTCCTCGGGCCTCCATCCCCTAAACCGCCGATACATATAGGGCCACCATACTATGTCCTCCTCCGGTACCTCATCAAACCTCCTCCACTGATCCATCTCTCCTTAAGTCTCATTTCGTAGGACACAACCCCTGGCTCCCCCATACTCTCAAGCCACCGGCTCCCTCTCATCCAACTCTCCTCTCCTCACCACTATGGGTCTCATCACCATAATATGCTCCCAACCCCACACCTGTAATAATGTCCTATACGTCATGCTCTACATTCCCTGATAATAGATCACATGCATGTCTCGATATAACTGTGCCAATACACATGACCCCTAGGAAAACTGTCCCTCTTGCCACTCGACAATATGTCAAATCACCGCTATATACCATAAGCTGTAGAATCGCCTGCTCTGATCCAGAAGTAGTATCCCACTAATCAGACAACACAAATATAGTGGTAATGGTGGCAACCCCAAGGCTAAGCATCTATCTACATCTAACTGACCCCTCTATATTGGCAAATCATCTCGCCCAAATAACACCAGAATGGTCTCATCCAACTGTGCTCCTTTGGAAACCAACTCGCTCAGTAACCGACTTGCTATCAACAACCTCAGAATCCAACACACATCCTCTAGTGTCACCATCATCTCCCCTATAGGAAGATGGAAGGTCGATTTCGTTGAACTCCATCTCTTTATCAAAGCTGTCAGCATTGCCCGATGCACTCTCATCTCCAAAAACTGCACTAAGTGCAGTAACCGTGCCTGATCCAATGTTGCGTGGTCCACCCCAATCATGGTCTCTATGGTCGCTGCCAGTGCCTCTAGCCTTCACTCATGTGTCCGTAATCGACCAAAACTCTGCAATCATAACATTCACCTTGTTAATTTCTTTTCTGGCCCGAGACTTTCTCTTTCTTGCCTTTTCTTCCTATCTCTCTCTCTCTCTCTTTCTACGTTGGGGCGGACCCGCCCCATGCTAGGGAAGACTCGCCCCCGGCCATGGGACGAACCCGCCCCAAGTTGGGGTGAACTTTCCCCGCATCGAGGTGGCTCTGCCTGCCGATGGGTGGTGCCGCCGCCACTGGCCACGGGGCGACGCCCAGTTCCGAGCGGTGGGGCTACCGCTGGACATGGCGGGGCCACCGCAAGATACGGCGGCGCCTATCCGCCCGGCTCTGAGGCAGACCCACCTTAAGCTAGGGCGGACCTGCCTTGAGCTGGGGTGGACCCGCCTCGAGCTAGGGTGGAACCACCTGTCAAAGGGCGTATTTGCCCCTCTGCGGGCAAATCGCCTTTGCCCCCCCTCCTCCCTAGTTTTTCACCCCCATTTTTATTGTTTTTCTTGTCTACCCATTTTTCTTCCCTAACCTGCCCACAAAACACGTTTCTTACATTTTACAAAAAAATATTTAAAATGCGCTAAAATTACCAAAATAATGCATAGTGTGTTTTGTCGCGAACCTGATGGGGCCCACCCTGCTAACTGTAGAATCGCCGAACCTCTTCCGCCCAGTGGATGATCTCGGTGTCGTTAGCCTACGACATCCTCACTCCTCATCTGTTTCTCTCCTCTCCTCTTCTCTCAATTGCTACAGTGCAAATGAGGTGAGGTAATTTCTAAAATTACCTTAAATTCTTTTTCCCCCCTTTTTTCGAAGGTATTTTTTACCTCTTATTTACCTTTTTTTCCTTTGATTAATCTCTTCCCTTCTCGGGGCCACCATTTGCAAATCGTTTGTCTGATTGACTTTGTTCAAAAGGAAAACTCGCTTAATTTTTCGCGCTCTTTCCAACCATACCATCTATTTCTTCCTATCAAGAAGTTACTTGAGACCCCTCTTTTTCCCCCGTCAGCCTCTCAAGGGGGCATACCCTTCCTATTTATCTATTTTTCCCTTCCATAGTCATTCGCTTGCAATATTGGGGCATCTTCATCCATTTCCCCGCTAATTGGATAGCTCAGGTCCTCCTCCCCATGCCAGGGCATCATTTTATGGTTACTTCATCTATAGAGTCATCTGCATTTTCTTTTCTTCGAAGCATGATTATTCTAACAGTACTTCGAAGAGGGGAAAAATGTAGAAATCTAAATTTGATCACTTCCACATGATCAAAATCATCTAATCTATTCATCTATTTCAGTAATAGTGATTAAATAATTTATTTAATCATTATTTTATTTTCTGTCTAAGGTTCCTAAAGTATGTAATTGAATAATTAAATACTTTACCTTACACCTTTTCTTCTTTAAATTAAATAAATAAGATTGTTTATTTAATTTAGTCATTTGACCTATTTGGATTAAAACCAATTTTGAATCCCTCTTTTTCTCTCTCCTTGTCACATTCTTCATAATCCTATTTTAATCTGGATTAAATTAATTAATCCATGATTAGGATGTGCAGCACTTAATCAAGATTAGTGTCACATCCTCCATAATCTCCCACTTGCCTCTAATCTCTCATTAATTATACTAATCTTATGTTTGCACAACCTTAATCAAAGTCACTAGCCACATTTAGCATACCTTTTTTAGTCAACCTTTCCACTTGCCTTTCTTGGCCTTGACTCTCTTTCCCATGTGAATTTTAAATTCACATTTATTCACCGAAGGCTCCTCTCTTCCCCATGTGAATTTTTAATTCACTTTTATCCTTCCAAGGTTTACCCTATCCCCATGCAAGTTCTAGAAGACTTGACTTGTCACTTTACATGTGCCAAGGACTTCTAGAACCTTTGACTTGTCACATCACTCACATATGGAAAATCCCCAGCTTTTTGGAAACCCTCTCTTATCCAATAGACTCACCTAAGCATGTGAATTTTTAATTCCATTTATTTATCCAACCACTTTCCCATTTCCCATGGAGATTTTTGAGAAATTCTAAAATTCCTCAAGTGTCTCTTTCATTCTCATTTGGGGACAAGGAGTTCCTTTTTGAGGAAATATTCTCATCCCCCAAGGTACCTACAAGGTACTTGTCCTTCTTCCACATCATCCCACCCTAAGCCATCTCACATTCCACATGTCAAGATGTGAGGGCTTGTGAGTCCTCAACTCACCATAGCCCTCCATCTTGACCTTGTTGGCTTAATCTCAACAGTTGAATTCTCTAGAGAATTCAAATTGTTCTATAAATACCCCCTCATTTATCTCATTTGAAAAATCAATATTTTGCTATCAAAACTCTTACAAATTCTCCATTTGAGATTCTCTTGCATTTACCATAGTATTTTGAATTCACCATTACCATGTCTTCACTTACCTTGCATATCACTTTGCATATTTGATTTAACTTGCCATCCAAAGAGCACACAAAACATCCAAATATTAAGGGCCAACCAAGGAATAAGAAGCATGAGAAAGGTATAATCACTTGTCTATTGGTTATCTTACTTCTTTGCAATTTCTTCCTTTAGGCTTATCTTGATGTGTACTCTTTATGTTATTTCTTTTATTGCATTAATAGTTTGTTTAGCATCTCATAATAGGACTTAACATTTTAGGGATCACACAATGTATTAGAAAGGACTATGTACTTAGTGGCTAACGTTTTTAGGTGAATGCGGGTATTTTTGGTCACAGGCTTGGGAATGGTACCATCCTTTCAATAGTTATAAATGGCATCATACCACTCACACGAATTATCTGGGAATGTGGGAAGGACATCATCAATTTTATCATTGATGGAGGGTTTCATGATGGGATGGATGGTAAACATGACTTTTTCGGAAGGATCTGCAGGAGAGATAAGATAAGTTGTACTAGCCATTGCATCCACATGTCGATTATCTTCATTAGGGATGCTATCAATGGTGAATGATGCAAAATACTCTAGAAAATTTAATACGAGATCCTTATATTATGATAGTTTATCATGTTTATTTTGATAGAGACCATTCATTTGTTTGATTACTAATTGTGAATCACCATAGATCTTTATATCTTTAATCCCCATGACTAAAGTAGCTCGTAATCCAACAATTAATGATTCATACTCAGTTGTGTTATTTGTACATAGAAAATTAAGGTGATAGGACAAGGGAATAGGCTTACCTACGCGTGGAATTAATATAACTCCAGCACCAGAGCCTGTTTGACACCTGGATCTATCAAAGTAAAATTCCCATATAGGAAGCTCTATGGTAAACACACTATCATTAGGCAAAGAATCATTGCTAGGTAACGCTAAATGAGAAGGAGCATCAGCTAAATGGTCGATTAAGGCTTGGCCTTTGATTGCTTTTTGGGACACAAAATTAAGGTCAAAATAAGCTAACAACATTACCCATTTAGCAAGACGTCCTGAAAGGTTTGTTTTTATGAAGAGATATCAGAGAGGATAAAACTTTGTCATCACTTGTATTTCAGCATTTAGTAAATAATATCACAACTTACTAGTAGCAAATACAAGAAATAAACATCATTTTTCGATGGTTTTGTAGCGTGTCTCATAAACTATGAGAGTTCGACTGATGTAATAAACATGATGCTCTTTTCCATTGTTGTCTTGTTGAGCCAACAATGCAACAAGAGCATGGGTAGAAGCGACGATATAACAGATGAAGGATTTGTTGGGTATAGAAGGGTTTGTTGGGTATAGAAGGTTGTTAAATAGGTGGGGTTACAAGATATTCTTTCAAACTCTCGAAGGCTTGTTTACAATTGTTATTCCAATCTAAATTCATATCCTTTTTGAGGAGGTGTGTAAAAGGAAATGTATGATCAGCTAGGGATGTGACAAAATGATGAATGTCTTGAATCCTTCCTTGTAATGTGCGCAATTGGGAGATGTTGCGAGGAGGTGGCATGTTAATGATTTCATCAATATTTTTTGTGTCCACCTCAAAGCCTCTGTGAGATATGATAAACCCTAAAATTTTACCACTATCTACTCCAAAGACACACTTTTTTTGGATTTAAGCGCATGTTATACTTGCACATGCGCTCGAAGATTTGTCGAAGAACATTCACATTGCCTTGTTGGGTTAAGGATTTGGCTAGAATATCATCAACATAATCTTCTAAGATTTTGTGTATGTAATCATGGAAGATTAAGGTCATTGGTCGTTGATAAATAGCGCATGTGTTCTTTAAGCCAAAAGGCATCATAACCTAACAAAATGTGCCCCAAGTGGATGTAAAGGCTATCTTGCATTGATCTTGAGGGTTGATGAAGATTTGGTTATATCCAGAAAATCTATCCATAAAGGATAAAAAAACATGTTGAGCAGTGGAATCTACTATCATGTCGATGTTAGGAAGAGGAAAGTCATCTTTTAGAGAGGTTTTTTTCAAATATAAAAAATTCGTGCATATCCTAACACGATTATTAGGTTTAGCAACTACGACAATGTTTGAGATCCAAGGAGAATAATCGATAGGGCGAATGAAATTTATGTCATGGAGTTTTTCAAGTTCTCCTTTAACATGCAAGGCTATCTTATGGTTCATCTTGCATATATTTTGGTGAATGGGCTTAGCATTTTCGGCAAGAACAATGTTGTGGGTAACTATTTTCGGATCTATTCTAGGCATATCAAAATACTCATAAGCAAATAGTTTAGGAAAGCTATGAAGCAAGGTTGCAAGATACTCTTGTTCTTCATCGTCAAGGCACTTCCCAATTTTAATGACTTTGTCTTTATCATCTATGTCTATTGGTATGTCAAGGGTATCCCCTAAAGGGAGTGCATTTGACTTAGAAAATTCTAGATCATATGGTTCTATGCTTGTGGGAGGTTCATTAATGTCACTAACGTTGAGCTCGGAACTTATCGTTGCACAAGAGGCATGTCTCTTGGAGCTAGAAGTCTTATCTGAAGCACCTAATATGTGTTTCAAAGCTTCATCACCATGAACATAAAGGAATGGTGGGGTATGCAAATCAAGGAATTCAGGATGTTTGAGAATGAGATTGGTTCTTGGTGTGAATTTGATGGTGTTGATGTTGAGGGAGGGTCATTGATTGGCCTTTGTAGCTTTAGAAAAGGAAAACCCTAGACCGGTTTTAGTTCCTTGTGTATTAGGATCAACGGGCACACAAATTCCTTGTTCATGCTTTCCACATCCTTTACCATTGTAGGCTAATTGTTTCACAAGATCATAACCTTGTCCATCAAGTGTTTCCATTTCCTATGGGTTAGGTGGTTGTTGATAATCTATCTCATCAAAATTTGTGGTATATGTTTCATTTCCTTCCAAAGGAGATGAGGTAAATGTGTGGGAAGGATCTTCATTTTGGGTAGAGAGGACTATTGGTTGTTCTTGTTTGTCATCCTCTTTTTATGTAACAATACACTCACCCATAAATGAAGGTGTGAATTTTAATGATCCCCAATCATCACCAAGTAGTTTAAACTTGGATGCATCTTCTAGTCGATTCTTTTTAGAAGGGGCGATGTTGGAGGTAGGAATTAATGTGTTAAGAGGACTTGATGTTCCCTTTTCAAGTTGTAAGAAACTCTCACGTTCAAGGTCTATGTCAATTTGATAAACTTTGTTATTATAGACATATTTCATTTTGTGATGAAGGGTCAAGGGTACTGCGTGCATCTCATGTATCCATGGTCATCCCAAGAGGAGATTATAAGAAAGGTCATAGAGCATGACATGAATAGGGGTTTGCAGTGTAACCACTCCGACGGTAATAGGTAAAGTGATGACACCAAGAGTTTGCTTGGTAACATTGTCAAATCCTCTGATGGATAAGGAATCAGATTTGATTTGTGATCTATCCACACGTAACCTATCAAGAAGCTTCGCACTACACACATTAAGGGAAAAGCCATTGTCAACGAGGGTTCGTTTGATGCCTATTCAATCATATTGGGCTATTATAATAAAGGTTTCATTTTTCTTTCATAATTCTAATGGAGGGAGCTCATGGTGGTAGAAGGTAATGTCTACATTAGTTGTATTCATTTCTTGTAGGGGAGCTTCCACATCATTAACATTCGTACAAAGAGGAACCACTATATGCTGCAATGTTGTTTGAAGCATAGAATGATAGTTAGGGGAGTTTTGAAGAAGATCCCAAAGGGATATCTTGGCAGGAGTAATCTTAAGTTGTTGAAAAAAATTGTACTCCATAAGTTGTGAGTTTAAACGAGGTGCCACAGGTAAGATGGGGTTGGGAAACGGTAAACATGTTGAGGTGGCTTGTTGGGGATGTGGGTTGTTTTGAGTATAATGAGTATGGGCAAGAATATTATGCTTGGGTGGGTAAAGGGTAAATTCAGGTTGAGATGGGGTAGAAGGTTTACGGGAAGGTGGGTATAGAACAAGCTAGGGTTGGATGACATTGAAATATTTTGTTTGAGGTTGCTCACAACAAACCTTAGTGGATGAGTTAGGTGAGATGAAATCCTAAAGAACTTCATCTAACATACCCATATCATCATAACTAAAAGGTTTGGGGGATAGGCCAACGGTGGTTGGTTTAAGGTTGTAATCACAATCCTTAGTGGATGAACTTAGTGAGAGGAAACCTTGTAGAGCTTCATCTAGATTATCCAAGTCATCACAACTAAAGGTTTTGATAATATAGTTTTCCTATAGTGGAGAAGTGTGTGCATTGTTTCATGTGATGTTTCTATGGTTTTGTTTTTAGGTTCCAATGAATTTTCTTTGAAAGAACTAGGAACTAATGCTGAAAATGAAACTTGTAAAGATTTAATGCTATTCATAAATGCCATGAAAGTAAAAGATCTTTATGCTAATGAAAATTAGATAACAAAAAGTAATTGAATTTAAACAAAGCATGAACTAAAACAAACAAAAAGTGCAGAAAATGGAGATTACATTCAAAAATTACTGGTGCAAAATGTGTATTGGGACTAGGTCGCTCAAGGTGGTGACTTAGTCCTAGTATGGGTATTTTTGAGTATTTTTTGGTTTTCTTGATGAAAAATGTTGTATTGTAGACTGTAATGTGCAAAGCTATATGGCATATGCAATTTTTTTCTATTATGCAAGGAAATACATGTAAAAATGAATCCCTCTCACTAATGTAAAGTATGAAACCCTAGGATGCCTTTTTAAACAATGCAACATACAATGCAATTCTAAAAGAAGAAGTTCCTAGGATGCAAATGCAGATTAAATCAAAAGTAAAATGTTTTGAAATTCATATTCACCAAAATAAACTACAAAATTTATGTTTTGTGGTAAAGGAAGAGTTCTCTTCCACTTCTAGGGTTTTCACCTAGAAGGAAAGAGATTTTCCTTTATGGGGAACATAAACCTTGTGATTCATTCAATGTTAGGGATTGAATATGTGATGGAAATGTTTATTGTGAAATATGCTAAATACTATAATCTTGTAAATGAAGCTAATTATTACATGCAATGTAATGAAATCTATATTGCTGGAAAACACATGATGTTATGCAACAAAGGTAAAATAAAGACTATACAAAGCAAGATAACCTAATAAGTCATACAAGTGCACCTAGAAACTATTGAAGAATGAAGTGGAAATTGCAGAAGCCTCTAAAAATTTAGAAAATCTAAGTTTTATGCCCACTGGGACACTTACACCAAGCTGGGAAACCTTGTCCCTTTTCTGGTAAATTGTTTCAAGCTTCGTTCTAGCCAACTGGGTGCTCAAATCTACCAACAAATTTGACAGAAACCTCTAGTGGAACTAGGTCGCCACTATTGGTGACCTAATCCCTTTTAGCTTTTCAGGAAAACTGAAAGTGGATACGAAGGTCTATGGTTTGCACTTTGCTTCTTCACTGAAATCCAGACTCAAATCCATAAAATCACCTTCAAAATAGAGTATATTTTGGTTTCTAATGTGGGATTTTCCTTGGTAAAACCCCTTTTTTTAGTTAAAATATGAAAGACATAGAAAATCTACATAAACCCTAGCCCTAAGTGTTTCTAGAACTAGGAAAACATGAAATAAGACAAAACCTTATTCTATTGTGCTAGAATAAGATGCATGCAAGAGATTTGAATTATGCAAGACTTGAATCCAAGAAACCCTACAACATTAGAAATGAATGTAAAGTGGAATGCAAATGGGATGCAAACCTTAAATCTAAAGATAGAGAGAAAATGGAAGATGGAATCACTTTGAAAATAGTCTTTAGGTGTGATCTGTTGGCTAGTTGCACCTCCTGAACCTAGATTTCTCCATGATTCTCCATAGTTATCCCTGATCAACCCTTTGCAATGTGTGATCATGAGTGTGAAGTGAACATGAAGACTTGCAAAAGCCCTAGTTTGCTACCCTAAGCTTCAACTTTTTTGTGGAAGAGAGATTAATCTTCTTGTGGAAGATTTTTTTGCACTTGATTCTTGAAGTTGCTTGTGAAAAATGACCAAGATATTTAGAAAAATGACCTAAAAATAAGTATTTATAAGCAATCATACATAATATTCAGTAATTTTGACCTAAGAGGCCGACAACCATTGGGAATTTTTTAGCATGACAGATATTTTCAAACTTAAAAATGCTAAAATCCCTAAAAAGGAATAGGTCGCCAACTTGGGTGACCTAGTCCCACTAGGGGTTTTTGAGGTGGGATTAGTGATACTTGAATAATTTTGATGTTATTTGTCGAGGGTTGTATAATTCCTTAGGTAAAATAGGCCTCAAAGTAAAAAATAACGAGTCTTAGGGGCCTATAAATTTTGTTTTAGGAGGGTGATTGATGTAAGGCTACCTTAAGTAGGACCAAAACAGGCACAAAATTGTCCTCTTCTTCAAAGGTATACAATTTTTGGCAACACAAAAACCAAAGGCATAGGCTTAATTCCACATAAGCCCATTGTTCTCATTCCACTTGGTGCTCATTTTGAGTGTTGGTAGAGGCTATTCTATTGGGGATGCTCGCGTGGCGCACAAACATCCGCGTGGCATGCTTATGTCCCTAGTAGATTCTTGTGGTTGTATGTAGAGGCATTACACTTCCTATTGGAAGTTGAACTGTAACACCTCCCTTTGGTTGGCCGACCCAAATATGGTCGTTCCTTCATCTCCTTTCTTCACATTCACTATTCCTTCATCCACAAGATTTGAGAATTCACTTCAAGAATTGCAGCAACATTTCACACTCCATAGCAGCAATCTCTTCACTCCATCACTTTAATTGAGCAAGTTTAGGATAAATCCATTGCAATAGAGGCTTGATTTCCTCTCATTTTCTCCCCCACTAGCCTTGAGTGCTTTAGAAAGAGGTGGTAAGCTCCTCACTCACCTTCTCTATTACTTGGTTGAGTTGGCACATTACTATTTGGTACTATCTTTGTGTACTTTGATTGTATTTCCTTCTTTATCATTTTATTTCTACATCATGGAAAACCTGGCTACCTATGGAGGTGGAAACACCAAAACAAGGGTCTGACTGAGGCAAAACCCTAAATAGCCCCCCAACATTTTCCCTCTTTTCTGTGTGTAGGTGGAGATATCTTGGAGTGAGCTAGCGAACAAGTTATTGTGTGAGATCATCTTCATCACCCTTATGGTAATATACTTCCTTTATTACATTCATATTTATATTTCATATTTCATAGTGTTATTGTGCACCTGTAGACATGGAAAATGTACAATTTCGGTTCGACACACTTGATCCTGGCGCTAACAACATTTCCTCCTAAATCATACTCTCATCTCTTCATCATATTTTTCCTCTTAATTTAATGAATCATTATTCATTTTATTAAGTATTCCTCTTCCATTGATTAAATTAATCAATTTAATTTAATTAACCTTACAATTCTGTTTAATTAAATAAATCATTTTATTTGATTAAATTCTCTAAAGTCCTTTTATTAAATAAAATAAATTAAACCTTATTTAATTTAATCTAACATTATCCTCCTTGGTTAAATAAATCAAAATCATTTATTTAGTTAATCATTTCTTCTCAATTTTGATTTAAATTAATTCATCTATGTAAGTCAAAATTCTCAAATCATCTAAATCCTTCATTAATTAATCAAATCCGTGATTAAGTTAATCCCCCTCATTAAAATCCTCTAGAGAATGCAAATTGCACAATAAATCAATTAATTTGATTTATTTAATTCTCTATTTTCCCTCACATGGCATCAAAAGGGAATATTCCCTCATTTTGAATTCAAAAAAGTCCAAGTGGACTTGTACATCCAACAAGGCATTCACTCCTCTTACATGTCCTTGTGCATTGAGCCAAGTGGCATTTATTTTATTCCCTTTTCCCTCTCACATGTCATTTCTCAAATTTGAAATTCCAACTAATTGCATTTATTGGCACTTTGTCCAAAATGTGCACAACCATCAACCATTCACATCTTGGCAAGTGGCACTTGGCCATTGGATGTTGAATAATCCCACATTTCTGGTTTTCACTCGCTTTTCCACTTTGGTAATCTATAAATTGGAGGCTTTTCTCCTCATTATACATCCAAAATTTTGAGTAAACATCCTATACTCAAATTCATCTTCATTCCACACATTTCATGCAAAGTTGCTCTCTTAAATTGAGAACTATTTTTGTCCATTATCACATACATTTGCATTATCACTATCATATTGGCAAATCTTGCTTATCAAGGATTGGGAAAGGGCTGCTTACTACACAACAAAGTGGCACCAATCCACTATGAGATAAAGGTTTAATTATGATTTTTTTATATGCTTCCTTTTACCTTGTTTTCTGCTCATTAGTTGCATATTTGGACATGATTAAGTATTTCATAGGGATGCTAAATTTGCTGATTTAAACTGACTTGTGCTAACAACATGAAATCGTTTAAGTCTATCTCTTATGCAGATTTTTAGCATCCACAACACCTTTATAAACTCTTAACTAGGTTGTTAGTTTGATTCTTAGTGTGTTGTGTTGTCATCTCAGAACTCTGCTTTTGTCCTATGACAAAGAGCTATTTGACATAGAGACGACCCTAAAAATTGACTCGCCTAGTCCCATTTTTACTCTCAGTTTTGCAGAGTGATCGAAAGACCTCATAGTCCTCACCATTCTCATCTCGCCTATCCTAACATTCCTTTAAACTGAGGTAAGTTAGGTCAGCCATACTGATCTTGGCCTTTTGTGACTTGGGGCCTTATAGTGGTTGGTCCCCCTCTCTTACACCCACCAATAATTCAAATATATTCTAAGAGCCCTAGTTGGATTGACCATCAACCTCACAAGGTGATTCAATTCTCAATTAAGACTTAGGAAAGGGGTGTTCTTTTATGTTTTTATGGGGTTCACCACCAAGCAAATGCTTGGAAAGAAAAATAAGCGTTCTTCCTACAAATTTAACTAGTTATGCAAGCTAAATGAAAGATTCAAATGATGAAATTATGCAACCACAAGATATAATGTGTTTACCTGGGAAATCTAGAGATTTTGTGAGGATTCTAGAAATGTAAAAATGTTGTCAAAATATGTCAAGGAGGATAAAGACGCCTTTACTATTGTCTTAGTCTCATTGCTATTTTTCAGGGCTGATGTAAAATCTTCAGACCTCATAACAAAATCTCAAAGAATCTCTGATAAATACCTCTAAGAGGACTAAGATGCCCTAGGTGGTGTATTAGTCCCATTCTAAATTTTTGAAAACTTTGAATGTGATCTAGAGCTCCAAGTTTTTCACTTGCTTCCTCTCATATCTCTAGTTCTAAAACTTCCAAATTTGACTTGTAGGTGAGTTTCCATGGAGATGACAACTTTGTCATGCAGCTTTGCAACTTTTCAATTTTGCACTCCAAATGATCTTCAAGTCTTCAACCTAAATCTACAATCACAAGAATACAGGAGAGGGAAAAACTTGTTGGATGTTAGTGAATGGGGGTTTGCCTTGGTCAAACCCCTTATTGGTAATTAAACCTTGAAATGAAATAGAATAATGAAGGAAATGATGAATGAACAATAAGAAATATTAAAAATCACTAAAAACTTGTTATTAAGTGTACAAACTTGTGTGGAATGGCTGCAAAGGATGTAGATCTTGAATCACTTGAATTCTTTGATAAATATTTCTTGAACTGCTTGCTTGAATCAAAACCCTACATCATAAATGTTAGCACAAAAACACACATGATGCAAGAATCTCCTTTGATATAATGCTGGATGAACAATATGCAATGTTGAAACTCACCAAACCCTTGATATTTAGGCTGCAACCTTATCTGAAATGACTCTAATGGATGTGGATCTTGATTCTTGATTGAATTCTTGAATTCTTGAATGGAATGCTTTCTTGAATCATGAAAACCTACATCACAAATGTTAGCTCACAAAAATACATGATGCATGCTGACTTTGACATGATGCTTGAATCTTGAATGTTGCTCCAAATGATTGATAATCAACTCTTGAATGCTCTTATGAACTCTCTTGATCATAAATTTTCTATAATACTTGAGTACTTGAAAGCTTAGACATTGTTAGGTAAAAATATGTGAAGTAACCTTTTATTTATACTTGTTTATGCCTAATTTCCCAAAATTACAACACTACAAACTGACATCAGATCTAGGAGAATACAATCCTACCAATAATTGAATTCAAAATAGGTCTAAGCTAAAGCAAGAATCATACACCAGTTGGGGCGTATGATTCCTAGTAGCCTAAGACTGGGACACAAATTTCAAGAAATGCTAAGCTCTATGCAATATTTAGGATTAGGCCTCAAAACCTAGGTGGGACCCATATGCCCAAGGTGGCGTATGAGTCTCAGATCACTAGATCTAGAACACAATCAAAAAATGAGTTATGATTGGCCATTAGTTAAGTGTTAGGATTATCCTCAGAGAAATGCATTTAACAAGTCTTGTGGATACAAAATAAAACTAAATAAAACATAAAGAAGCCTAATTTTAGAAGGGAGGGCCTAAACAAGTGTGGAAATGTAAAGGGATATATTTTCTACACTATATTTAGGTCATGTATGAGGCTTAATGTCTAATATTTATAACTATTATGCACTAGAGAAAATAAGTGGAATTATCTAGGACTTAGATTTTTTATTAATGCATCATTAATAGATGGTTAGATCAAATGAGAGGTAGATCAAGTATAGGAAATTTTTATTGTAGTGATAGTTGTCGATGTTAATGCATGTTTATGATTAATATCAGAATAAACATGTTTTATGGTATCTCATAAGTTGGTCACATTAGGGTTTCAAAATATTGCATATATACAATAGGCATGGGTGGACGAAGTGATGCATCTTTTTGTGTAAACAAAAGACCCACATGAATACACCTTGAAACTTGCTTACTAAAGAATTTTTTTATTGTTGCATGAACCACAAATTTTAAGGGTAAAGGGAGGGTTCCCTAAGGGTTTCTAGGGTTTTCACCTAGAAGGATAAAGGTCTCTTTTACACACCTAAAACTTGGGTTTCATTCAATATTAGGGGCTGAATGTGATTGAAGTGCCTATATGGACTATTCTAAATGCAATAATATGATAAATGAAACTAACTCTTGAATACAAACTAATGAAATCTATATTGTTTGATAACACATGATGATATAAAAAAAGGATAGAATAAAGACTATACAAGGAAATATAAAAAAATAGATAAAAAAAGTGTAACTGGAAACTGATGAGGACTGAAGTGGAGATTGTAGAAGCCTTTGAAATTCTAGAAAATCTAATTTGTATGCCATATGGGAAACTTATGCCAAGTTGGGCGACTTAGTCCAAGTTCTGGTAAACTACTCCAAGCTCCGTTCTAGCCAACTAGGTGTCAAAATCTCCAAAAATCCATGAAAGAATCATGCATTGGGACTAAGTCACCACTATTGGTAGCTTGGTTCATTCCAACTTTTCTAAAAATCAGAAAGTGGGAACGAAAGCCTATAGTCTGCAATCTACTTTCTCACTGAAATCCTAGTCCAGATCTACAAAATCACCTACAAAACATAGTATAATTTGGTTTCTTATGTGGGGATTTCCTTGGTCAAACCCCTAGTTGGTATTTAAACTTTGAAAGAGATACAAAATCTGCATAAACCCTAGCCCTAAGTGTGTCTAGAACTAGGAAAATCTAAAGTAAGGCAAAACCCTATTCTAATGTGCTAGAATAAGATGCATAAATGAGATTTGAGTGATACATGAATTCAATCCAAGAAACCCTACAAAATTAAAAATGAATGCAAATGGAATGCAAACCTTAAATCTAAAGATGGAGAGAAAATGGAAAATGGAATCACTTTGAAAACAAGTCTTTAGGTGTGATTTCATGGCTAGCTACATCTCCTCAACCTAGATTTCTCCATGATTCTCCATAGAAATCCATTATCAACCCTTTGCAATGTGTGATCTTGAGTGATAAGTGAGCTTGAAGACCTGTAAAAATCCTAGTTTGCTGCCCTAAGCTTCAACTTTACTATAGAAAGAGAAATTAATTTTCTTGTGGAGGATGTTCAATACTTGGTTCTTGAGTTTTCTTGTGAAAAATGGCTAAAGGATCTTGAAAAATGATCTAAAAACATGTATTTATAAGAAACAATACATAATTGTTAGGTAATTTGACCTAAGAGGTCGACACCCATCGAGAATTTTTAGCAAGTCAGAGATCTTCCTGCTCAAAAATGCAAATAACCCTAAAAAGGACTAAGTCACCACCTTGGGTGACTTAGTCCCACTAGGGGTTTTTGAGGTGGGATTTATGATATTTGAGTATTTTTAATGTTGTTTTTTGGGACTTGTATGATTTATTAGGTGAAATGGGCCTCAAAGTCAAAGATAACGAGTCTTAGGGGCCTATAAATGTTGTTTTAAGAGGGTGATTGAGGCAACGGTGTCTAAAGTAGGAAAAAATTAGGCATAAAATTATCCTTTTCTTCAAAGGTATACAATTTTTGGTGACACATTTAGCCCCCACTTTAGCACCCATATGACTCTAAACAATGCACTTTGTTTTCATAAAAGGATACTCATTCAAAGGTGGGAGAATGAAGCTACCAGTGTAGTTATCTGCAAAATCACAACGTTAGGAACCGCATCCTGCAACACAAACTTTTTAGTTGTCCAAAAATCCTCTTATCTAATTCCTTTAAATCAAATTCAAGGGTAGATGTATGCCCCCCTTGATTCGGCTTGCTTTACTGAGGTAGAATCAAGGTAGCAATCTAGTCACATTGAATGAGGGCACACATATCGGAGGACATTTCCAAGTACCATGCCACATAAAGATAGGAGATTGATGATGTAGGGTTCAGAAACATGAGTCTGATGAAACAAACAACATCAAAAATAGAGTTCACTAGCACCCATTATGTGGTTTTGAATGAAAATCACACTAATATGTTTAAGATAGTAAAAGTGTGAATGTTCTTACAAGAAAATGAGAAAGAGTAAAAAGAATGAAAATGGTGTAATTTGTCACTTGCTTGTTTATTTTACCTTGTTGTAGCTTGAGAGTGGTGAGGAGATAGTGAAAGATGCCGAGCATACGAGATTTTACACCTGCAAGATTGGATGTGCTGCGGGACCACGTGGCATGCAGCGAGCGAAATCACAAGGTGAGTTGATTCTACTACCTTTGCTTTGTGATTTTTCAATTATGGAATGATTTATATGCATATCTAAGTTGATTTAGGATCTTGGAAAAAAAGTTTGCAAAGTGTCCCCTTTTTAAAAATAGTGTCCCTTTTGTTCGCAAAGTGTCCCTTTTGTTCGCAAGTGTCCCAAAAGGGTTCTAAAGTGTCTAGGGCCTTAGAGAAATCACACTAGAACAAAATTAGTACACCTACATGATGAATTAGAGTAAAATTGAAGACATTAGATGATTTAGAGAGCATATTTTGATGTTTTTGATAGGTACCCACCCATTCGCGACAACATCTAGGTGGAAGACAGTTAAGCATTTTGAGAGATTTAGCCCCTGGTTTGTCAATGAAAGACACAAAGCATTTGCAAGCAGTGGGGATCTACTAGGTGTACCTCATGCCACCCATGAGTTACCAAGATGTGATGTTGTTGGCATTGTGTGAGCGATGGAATGTGGATACATGCACATTCCACCTACCCACTATAGAGATGATGGTTACCCTTAAGGATGTGTACTGTATAATCTGAGTTCCTATTTAGGGGGAGTGAGTGCACCTCTAGGGGGATGCACATTTCACGACTCGCGAGTGCATATGTAGTACTGCATTGATGGACCAGTTGATGATGATAAGGTGTTAGGACAGATTGACCTGGAATTGTTACTTTATTCACAAGCACCAGTGGTTAGATGGATTATGATGCATACCATCACATTAGTAATCCTTCTAGATGGACGAGCAACACATCTTGAGGGTGGGCTAGTACATCTAATATGGGGGATGATAGAGTACAAGAGAGTATATTCTTGGGGATGTTGCATCCTCACACACTTGTACTATGATTTGGGATGATTTTCATTCTGGGAGGTAGACAATATGGTGCACTGTATGCTTATATAGGTTTGGTTCCTAGAGCATCTCACATGCATGAGGCCTACTGGCTTACTATGTCCTACAATAGTTGGGTATCCTTGGGCCTTCAGTTATCCTCTATGGCGATTAAGGAAATATGGAGATTTATAGTTTTGGAGAGTGAGGTTCAACTGACTCAAGGAGGATGAGATCTTATGGAGACCTTATCAACTTATACTGTAGTGGCTGGACTACATGAGATAGATGAGGAGACTTCAAATGGATAGATTTTTGGTTGGTCGACATGATCACATAGTACATCCTTTATATGATGATCGTTTCATGCAATAGTTTGGAAAAATTTAGAGGCCACTCAGGGCATGATCCTCTTTCAGGAGGTCAGTGTGGAGTTCCCAGAGACTAGGTGATACAACACAGTTTACTCTATATGATGTCATCCATAGTGACTCTGATTTCACTAATCACGACCAGTCATCAGTCTCTGATGCAGATGACATCAGTGCCACATGGGATCATGAGGAGTGGTGGATAGTATCACGAGTAGCTCCTATTTTTCTGATTGATGAGCCTGTAGGAGATGCAAAACCATTGCCATATGAGGGAGATGAGAGAGAGGATAGAGCCGAGGAGACATGCTATAGGGATGCAAACATATTTACCAACATTATTGATGAGGAGTATGATGAGGATGCATATTGAGACTATGATGGAAAGGAGGGAGAGGAGGAGGATAAGGAGGACCAGGAGGAGGATGAGGAGGAGGAGGAGCCACCCCTAAGTGAGAGTGATGAGGTAGAAACTAAGGATCGACATGAGTGGGGAGAGACCTCACCCATTCATATGACTAGATCCCAAGAAACAACAATAATAGGCACTAGTACTCATAGTCGAGGAGAGGCCAACACAACTTCCATGCCCGTTGCACAAGATGAGGTTGATATCACTCATCCTACTAGAGATATAGGTGATGATTTTTTATTTGATGCGTGTACTTTGTGCTTTGATGTATTACTTTATGTATGTATATATATCATGATGTTTACTGATTATTTATTGTTTCTATCTTGTAAGGCCCACAAAGGATTCACAGGATCTCTATCATCAGGAAGCTATGGAGATAGTGCCAATTTCTATCGATGAGGAGGAGATGGAATTAGATTATGTGCCCCCACCTATTGTCGAGCGAGTTCTAGAGTCACTTAGACCATTTCTTGAGACTACAGGAAGCGTATGAGAGCTTGAGGAGGCAAGTCCATCGAGTTGAGACTGTATCACATGCACAAACATCGAGGATGTCAGTAGAGTTTGAGAGACTAGAGAGAGGGGTGACATGGTTAAAGACATAGAGGGATCATATAGTAGGAGAGCATCGGGTTTCCCTTGCACAGATGGAGGGATTAGAGTTCACGATTAGATTCAGTGGATCACAATCATGATCATGCATGATCGTCTCTCAACATTCGGCTATAGATGCAATGCGAGTACCAGATCTTGAGGGATTTGGCAATCACAATCCTTGATGACATTGTATATTTTGATGACATGTATAGAAATTTTTTAATATATATATATATAAGTATTTTCATGTTATATGTTTTGGGTTATTGTGTGAATGTAAAAATACAATGTGATTAATTAAATAGCCTTTGTAAGATTACTTACTTAATGTCATCATGATTTAACAAAACTTACATGATCTAATTAAAAACTTGTTAGAGTTTCGATTAGATACAATATGAAGATTAAGTATTTTATGCATCTATGATTTAAACTAACATAACACACAAGAGGAATTTAAATAGTATGAAACCTAAACTAATTATAAAAATAAATTAAATAATTAGTTTATTGTTCAAGGCACATACATAATTATTTTTCAAGAACGAAGCAATGGGAAAGCATATACGACATAATCCTATAGCTCTAACAACACTAATTTATAATTCATACCATTCAAAGGGACTAGACATAATACTGATGCAGATGCATGACATTAATAGGTTCTTTAAGAGGAGTGCCATCTTGCTTTGTCAAGGTGTAAGTGCCAGATCCATAATTTGTATTGATCACATAGGGGCCTAACCAATTAGGACTGAACTTGGCTTTTCTTTCAGCATAATTGATAGTAGTGTTCTATTGATTTTCATATAAAACTAAATCACCCTTGTGAAATGTCTGAGGAATAACACCATTATCAATTTTGTGTTGTAGTTGTTTAGTGTAAGCCTGAAGATGCTCGAGAGCGTTAATGCACTGCTCATCAAGCATTTCAAGCTGATTTAATCATTGTTGCATATAGGTGTCATTATCAACAAGACCTTGGAGAGAAATCCAAAATGTGGAGATTTCTAACTCCAAAGGTATGATAGCCTCGGTACCATAGACAAGGTTGAAAGGTGTATTTCCCATAGAAGAGTGAACACTTGTGCGATAGGCACATAATGCATAATGCAATTGTGTGTGCCAATCTATTTTATTAATATTAACAATTTTCTTAAGGATTTTCTCATGGATTTTATTAGTGCTTTCATCTTGACCATTAGATTGTGGGTAGTAAGGTGTTTAAAATCGATGTTGAATCCATGATCATGTCAATGTTAGGAAGAGGAAAATCATCCTTTAAAGAGGCTTTCTTGAAGTCTCAAAAATCTATGCATATCCTAACACAATTATAAGGTTTAGCAACTGCAACAATGTTTGATATCCAAGGAGAATAATCAATAGGTCGAATGAAAACCACGTCAAGGATTTTTTCAAGTTCCCCTTTAACATGCAAGGCTATCTTAGGGTTCATCTTTTGTATCTTCTGGAAAACAAGCTTAGAATTTTCACCAAGAAAAATGTTATGAGTAACTATCTTAAGATCTATTCTTGGCATATCATATGGTTCCATGCTTGTGGGAATTTAATTAATTTCAATAATGTTGATCTCAAAAATTATCATAGCACAACAGGAATTTCTCTTGGAGATAGAAGTCTTATCCGAAGCACCTAATAGGTTTTTTGAAGCTTCATTGTCGTTAACATAGGTGAATGGTGGGGAATCCATATCAAGGAATTAAGGATGTTTGAGTGTAAGATTGGTTCTTGGTGCACATGTGATAGTGTTGATGTTGAGTGATGGTCATTGATTTTCTCTTGTAGTTTTAGAAAAGGAAAACCCTAAACCAGTCTTAGTCTCCTATATATTAGGTTCAATGGGAACTCGAATGCCTTGCTCATGCTTTCCACATCCTTTACCATTGTAGCCTAATTGTTTCACAAGATCATAACCTCGGCCATAAATTATTTCCATTTCATGTGGGTTAGGTGGTTGCTGATAATCTATCTCATCAAAATTTGTTGTGTAGTTTCATTTTCTTCCAAAGGAGATGAGGTAAATGTGTGGGAAGGTTTTTCTTCATTTCGGGTAGAGAGGATTGTTGGTTGTTCTTGTTTGTCATCCTCTTTTCGTGTGATTATGTACTCACCCATAAATGAAGGTGTGAATTCTAATGATCCTCAATCATTACCAAGTAAGTTAGACTTTAAGTCTTCTTCTTGTTGATTCTTCTCAAGAGGGGCTATGTTGGATGTGGGAATTAATGTGTTAAGAGGATTGGTTGTTCCTTTTTCAAGTTGCAAGAAAATTTTAGGATCGGGGTCTATGTCAATGTGATAAACCTTGTTATTATAGACATATTTAATTTTCTGATGAATGGTCGAGGGTAATATTTGCATATCATGAATCCATGGTCTTCCCAAGAGGATATTATATGAGAGGTCATAGGGAGTGGCACGAATAGGAGTTTGCAGTGTAACCATGCCGAAGATAATAGGTAAGTGATGACACCAAGTGGTTGCTTTGTAACATTGTCAAATCCTCTAATGGATAAGGAATCAGATTTGATTTGTGATTCATCCACACACAATATATCCAAAAGCTTCACAGTAAACACATTAAGGGTAGAGCCATTGTCAATGAGGGTCCATTTGATGCCTATCTGATCATATTGGGCTATTATCATAAAGGTTTCATTTTGCTTTCTTAATTCTAATGGAGGGAGCTCATGTTGGTAGAAGGCAATGTCTACATTGACTGTATTCATTTCTTGTAGGAGAGCTTCCACATCATTAGCATTCATACCAAGAGGGACCACTATCTATTGCAATATTGTTTGAAGCATAGTATGATAGGTTAGGAAGTTTTGGAGAAGATCCCAAAGGGTTATCTTGGTAGGAGTATTATAAAGTTGTTCAATGAGATCGTACTCCCTAAATTGTGAATTGAGACGAGGGGCCATAGGTAAGATGGGGTTGGGTAATGGTAAGGGTGTTGAGGTGGCTTGTTGGGGGTGTGGGTTATTTCTGGTGTAATGAGTATGAGAAACAACATCATGCTTGGGTGGGTAAAGGGTATATTGAGGTTTGGATGGGGTTTGAGGTTAATGGGAAGGTGGGTAGAGAGCAAGATGAGGTTGAATCACAACTAAAAGGTTTGGGAGATAGGTTATTGGTGGTTGGTTTGGGTTTGTTATCACAAATATTAGTGGATGAACTTAGTAAGAGGAAGCCCTATAGAGCTTCATCTAACTTATCCAAGTTTTCACTACTAAAAGGTTTAGAAGATATGGTTTTCCTATAGTGAAGAAGTGTGTGCATGGTTTCATGTGATGTTTCTACGGTTTTTTTTTCATGTTCTAATGATTTTATTTTAAATGAACTAGGAACTAATGCTAAAAATAAAACTTGCAGCAATCTAATGCTATTCATAAATGCCATCAAAGTGAAATATTCTTATGCTAATTATTACCATATAACAAAAAGTAACTAAATGTAAACAAAGAAGTAACTAAAGCAAATAGAAACTTCAAAAACTAGCAAGTAAATGTAGAAATCACTGATGCAAACTGAGCACTGGGACTAACTAAGTCGCCCAAGGTGGTGAATTAGTCCTATTACTGATAATTTTGACTTTTATCTGATTGTTCTGATGAAAAATGATGTACTCTAGACTGTAAAGTGTAGATCTAAAGGGTATATGAAAATTTTCTCTATTGTTTAAGTAAATGAGATGCAAAAATAAACTTTTTTCACTAATGCAAAGTATGAAACCCTAGGGAATATTTTTAAACAATCCAACATGCAATGCAATGCTAAGAGAGGAGGTTCCTAGGATGAAAATGTAGACTAAATCAGAAGTAAGATGTTTCTAAATGCAAGTTCACCAAAATGAACTACAAATTTTAAGTGTAAAAGCAGGGTTCCCCAAGGGTTTCTAGGGTTTTCACCTAGAAGGATGGAGGTCTATTTTACACACCTAAAACATGGGTTTCATTCAATATTAGGGGCCAAATTGGAATGAAGTGTCTATATGAAGTATTCTAAATGCAATAATCTGATAAATGAAACTAACTATTGAATACAAACTAATGAAATCTACATTGTTTGAAAACACATGACGATATGGAAAAGGGATAGAATAAAGACTATACAAGGCAAGATAATAGAACAAATAAAACAAGTGTACCTAGAGACTAAGGATTGAAATGGAGATTGGAGAAGCCTTTGAAAATCCAGAAAATCTAATTTTTATGCCATTTGGGACACTTACGCCAAGTTGGGCAACTTAGTCCCAATTCCTAGTAAACTGCTTTGGGCTTCGTTTCAACCAACTAGGTGTCCAAATCTCCAAAAATCCCTGACAGAATCATGCACTGGGACTAAGTCACCACCATTCCAACTTTTCTAAAAATTGAAAAGTGGGAATGAAAGCCTATAGTCTGCAATCTACTTTCTCACTGAAATATGGGTCTAGATCTGTAAAATCACATGAAAAAAAGAAGTATATTTTGGTTTCTAATGTGGGGTTTTCCTTGGTCAAACCCCTATTTGGTATTTAAACTTTGAAAGAGATAAGAAATCTACATAAACCCTAGGCCTAAGTGTGTCTAGAACCAGGAAAATCTGAAGTAAGGTAAAACCCTATTCTAATGTGCTAGAATAAGATGCATGAATGAGATTTGAATGATGCAAGACTTCAATCCAAGAAACCCTACAACATTAAAAATGAATTCAAATGGAATATAAACCTTAAATATGAAGATAGATAGAAAATGGAAGATGGAATCACTTTGAAAACAAGTCTTTAGGTGTGATTTGATGGCTAGTTGCATCTCCTCGACCTAGATTTCTCCATGATTCTCCATAGACATCTATGATCAGCCCTTTGCAATGTGTGATCTTGAGTGATAAGTGAGCTTGAAGACCTGCAAAAACCCTAGTTTTCTACCCTAAGCTTAACTTTACTATAGAAAGAGAAATGAATCTTCTTGTGGAAGATGTTCAATACTTGGTTCTTGAGTTTGCTTGTGAAAAATGACCTAAAAACATGTATTTGTAAGCAATAATAACTAAATTTTTGGTTATTTTGACCTAAGAGGCCAACACCCATTGGGAATTTTTAGCAAACCAAAGATTTTCCCGCTCAAAAATACAAATAACCCTAAAAAGGACTAAGTCGCCACCTTGGGCGACTTAGTCCCATCAGGTGTTTTTAAGGTGGGATTTATTATATTTGAGTATTTTTATTGCTATTTTTCGAGACTTTTATGATTTCTTAGGTGAAATGGGCCTCAAAGTCAAAGATAATGAGTCTTAAGGGCCTATAAATGCTACTTTAGGAGGGTGATTGATGCAAGGGTGCCTAAAGTAGGACCAAATTAGGCACAAAATTATCCTTTTCTTCAAATGTATACATTTTTTGGTGACACATTGCATTATCAATCATATCCAAAATATTTCCTTCCATATAATACTTACACACTTGCATAAGATGGTTCCCACTCATCTTCATAAAATATATAATTTTCAAAATTAAATTGAAAAAAGTATAATAGCATGTATTACTTTTATCTTACCCTTTCTAAAAGGATTTGAGAATTTATAGATAATCTATTATTAATGTTATTTTTTCCACATATAATTTCTAAAATTACAACATGAAATATATACACATAAAATTTAGTAGATAGTCCACCTAACATAACATATTCTAATGTTATATAACCACTTCATCATCATTTAAAAAAATACTAAGTGAAAAGATCAAAACTTTAAATTAGATTTATTTATTTTCCTCTAATTATGCCGAGAGGCATAACACTACAATGGAAGCACACCCTAAAGCACCACAACACAATCCATGAAAGAAAAACACATGCCAGCTATATACTTCAAACAATTCTTGAATTAGAAAATATTTAATTCAAATTTCAAACAACTGTAAACTTCAAATAGTTCGAATTAGAAATGTTTTATTTAAATTTAAATTAAATTTCCATGTTCATTAAAGGAAGTGCAAGATAACTAATCATTGAGTTGATAGAAATTTGGATTAGTAATGTTCTATTTAAATTTGAACCAAGTTTCCATATTTGTTAAACACAGTGCTAGATCACTAAGTTGAAAGCAATACTATAGAAAGTTTCCTCTCAAAATTGTGCCTCTTAGAGGCAAATTTCTATATAAATCACTATAACAAATCAGAAGAATGCCCTATTGCACCGCAACACAATCTGTGGAAGAGAAAAACATGCCACCTATATATTTCATACAGTTAAAATTAGAAAATATTTAATTCAAAATTGAAACAACTATAAACTTCAAACAATTCTAAAACCTTGAAAATAGTGGTTGTATGCTTTAGGGTAGACAACAATTGATTTCCTACAAATTTCACTCAAGGAAACCTTAGAGATATCAATCCAAGGATGTAATAAGGGAAAGTTATCCGCAATAAGATGTCCTAGGGTGTGATTAAAGGCTAAAAGAGGGTTCACCACCAAGCCAAGGATTGGAAAGACTAGGAATATAAATGAAATGCAAAGTCTAACTATATGACCTAGATTATGAATCTGAAATGAGAATAATAGACTGAGAAAGAACATAGATGCACATGGAAGTTGAAGAGGCTTGAATGGAGGTCTAAAATCTTGGAAATGTTGACTTTAATGCTCACTAGGGCTCATATGCTAGGCTAGGTGATTTAGTCCTAGATTAGGGTTTTTAGGTAGGAACTAGAATGTGGCAACAACAAGTCTAAATCCTCTAAAACCTGGAAAATCTATTATACCAAGACTCATATGCCACAAGTGGCATATGAGTCCCATTCTACTTTTTAAAAAATTCAAGACCTGAATTTGTTCTATCTCTTCTCTTCCTTTCCAAACCTAATTTTTGGATCTGAACCTATTAGAAAGGCCCGTAAAATAGAATTTTGTATTGATTTTCTTATGGGGGGTTTGCCTTGGTCAAGCCCCTAGTTCAATAATTAAACTTTTATAGAAATGATAGATCTTAAAATTAAATATGAGTGCAAGCCCTAATCTTAAGTGCATCTAATATTAGGAGATCCAAAATGTCATAAAACCCTATTCCACTGTGTTAGCATAAGATGCAAGAATGGAATATAGAGATGATAAATTACTTAAGGAGATCTCTAATCACCCTAATAAGCCATAATGATGCATGCACCTTCCTTTAGGTAGAAAACAAAGTGATAATGGAGGATGAAATCACTTAGGAAACAAGTAACTAGGCTTGGCTTGATGGCTAGGTGCATCTCCCCAACCTAGAATCCATCATGATTCACCATAAAAAACCATCATCAATCCTTAAAAATTATAGATCTTTTATGAAAGTGAGCTTGAAGACCTACAAAAACACTATAATGCTGCTCCAAGACTTCAAATTTGCTTGCCAGTTGCTCTTGAATGCTCATGTGAAAGTATGCTTTAGTGATTATGAACTCTTAGATCTTGAATCAATCTAGTGAAAATAATGATTTGAAACTTTTTTTATATGGTAACTTCATTTAATTTACCATTTATTAGATCCCAAATGCTAACATCAACCAAAAATTTGAATTTAAAACCTTAATTTCTCGCTCAAACCCTAAAAAGGGGCCACACGAGATTCATACACCGCTTGTGGCATATGGGTCCCACCTAGGGGGGCTCATATGCCCAAGGTGGTGTATGATTCCCACCCTAGCTTTTCAAGGTAAATGTTGGGTTGTTATAAAATAGAATGCCTTTGTTGATTTTGTCGGGATTTCAACTAAAATAAGCCTCCAAATCCAAAATAAACGGTCTTAGGGGCCTATTAATGATAAATTAAAGGGTCATGAATGCAAGGGTACTAAAATGGGTCCAAATTAAGTGTGAAATTGTACCAACTCCAAGAAGGGAGTATAATTTCCAACACTACAAGTTCGAATTAGAAATGTTTTATTTAAATCAAATTTCAATATTCATTAAAGGTAGTGCAAGATCACTGATTGGTGAGTTGATAGAAATTTGAATTAGAATTTTTTTATTTAAATTTGAAGCAAGAATCCATTTTCGTTAAATGCAACACCAGATCACTAAATTGAAAGCAATAGCATATAATGTTTCCTCTCAAAACTATGCCTCTTAAAGGAAACTTTCTATATAAATCACTATAACAAATTAGAAATAGAGATTTATATGGAGAGAATCTCCATTCAATTCTTAGTATGGTAGTCTAATATGGGGATAATTATCATATGGGTGCTATTGGTTAGCAATTTTGAGGTGGAGTTCTATAGTTTGGCTGCTCTGCTTCCTCTACTTATATAGCACCTCTACTAACTACTAGGCAACTCAAATGGCATCAAAGGGAAATAGTTTTTTTTTTCTACACTTTCGATATGAATACCTTCACCAATAAAGAATGTGAAATAGGGAAGGAGAATCCATACTGGTTCAATCCAAAGGGGGTCGATCCCAACCAATGGGTGAAGGTGGCCAAAGAAGCCATCTTTTCATTGGTAATTTTGACAACAAAGAACCATGATGGGTTTTGCATCTAGTCTTCTGCATATACATATCATTCAGTGAAAAGCAACCCATGGGAAGATGAAAGAGGAGATGTTAAGGATTTATCAATAGTATTATTATAGATTTTTTCACTTTGTGGGATTTTTTATGTTTTTAGGAATTCTTATAAAGCAACATAATGTTCATAAGATACTAACACATTAATTTCAATAATTCCATCTTAATGCTATGCTTCCTATTTGGAAAGGTTTAAGTCCATGGGATGTCTTATGAAATTAATTATCAATATGTGCTTTTTGAATCCGGAGAAGCAATGTATAATGTCTTTTTTGCAGTTATTATCATTGCATGTTTTGATCCAATGAATATGTTTGTTATGCTTTGTTTACTGTTCATACCAATACCAATACTAAAGCTTTCACATGGCTACAGACTCATTCCTTTCCTCTCATGGCTAATTCATTGATATAACATTTGAGCTGCAAAATTATTTTACGTTTCTCCCAATCAATGAAACCATAAGGAGTGCATAGAAAATCTCACTTAGTAATTTAATCTATGGCTTATCTGTAGATGTGAAGAGTTGAAGTTGTTTCTTATCATGAGGGTTTAAATAGTGTTCTAATAGTTTCCATTTCAAAGTTTTGGTTGAGAAAATTAATTTTATCTCTTTAATTTTATATAATATAATATATTATTCATCTAATGACTAGCTTATATATCTTAATATTAATCTATATAATAAACGCTGAGAGATATCATTTTCAAGGCGTATTTTTTAAAATTCAAAGAAACACAAAAGAAAAAAAAATTCCTCGAAATTGATATCTCTTAGCCTATATTATATAGGTTAATATTAAGATATATAAGCTAGTTAAATAAATCTATATCAAAAAAATCAAATAATATTTTCCTTTTTAAAAATAATGAATATTTTTTTAATTATAAGTATTTTAAATAGAAAATTGACTATTATTTGTGTTATAGTAAATGGTTTTTACCATTTACCTGCTTAAGTTTACTTAGGATTAATTTTTTATTTAATCTCTCGGGAATTTTTATACTCATTACATTTTTCATGGCTTTAAAAGCCTATACAATATGTAAATTTTGCATCTCAAATTTATTCACTTGTTTTGGTGAAATAGCCTATGTGCTTCTCTGATGCATTTGTGAAGGTATTTTGTTGTAGTTGGTGATCTTGGGCTCACACCAACATGGTATTAGAGCCAACCATGTTGCAATCCCTCTAAGAGTTTTCATCAGAGTGTTTGAGATCCTCTTTTTTGTTGAGAGTTCTTTTTGGCATTTGAAATTTTTCAAATTTCAAAATTGCCATTATTTTCAATCTTCGATTTCTTTCCTTCTGTTTGGCATTTGAAGATCAAGATTGGGCACAATTTACAAATTTTTGGTGTGTCTTTTTGAAGAATTTTTTGAGGTGTCATTATTCTTGAGGCCCGATTTAAATTTTTGAGGCTACAAGCAAATTTTTCAATGCATTTTTGTTTGTGGGAGGAGAAGAAGCGTATTTTATTTTTTATCTTAGTTCAGGGGTTTTTTATTTGCTTGGTGGTTTGTGGGAGGAGAAGAAGCGTATTTTATTTTTTATCTTAGTTCAGGGGTTTTTTATTTGCTTGGTGGCTGGGCATGTTGCCAAAACAAGGATAGAAAACTGGGGGGGAATCAATTTGTTATAGAAATTAAGCTTATTTAACCTTAAACAACCTTTAATCTCAAATCTAATAATTCATAGTGAAAACATAAATCAACAACACATTAGAGACACATGAACACCAAGATTTTTATATAAGGAAACCCTGTTAGGGGAAAAACCATGGTGGATGTTAGTCCACAACATTATGTACCCTGTTAGAAGTATAATGAAAGAAATGAATAGTGAATGGACATGCATTCAGACACATTGCCTAGAGCTCACTGCTCAAAGGAAAGGCTCACTGCCTTACATAAGACAATCAAATTAAATCCATCTGATGAACATGAACTGAGAAAATAGCTTCTTCATAAGCCTGATTATAGTTTCGGTTAGTTACAAATATACTTCTCTCAACCTTCTTCACACTTTGCTATGCAATCAGATGATCTGATCTTTATTCCCACATATACACACTTAGAATGAAGAGACAATCACTCTTATATATCCACTGTATGAATTTACATCAAAAACTCTGTTGGCCAAAAATAAAGAATAAATTACAACTATCGGCCTCAATACATAAAAAAATCTTAATGTGCACCAACCTAAGTTAGTGACAACATAGTGAGGACCTAAATCAACATCCTCGAACACACCAAAGAATAAAATATTAATCCATAAGGATTCACAACACGCTACCACCATCATGTCGCCCAAGAACATGAAAAGCTGAAGCACACAAGGAAAAATATTTAATCATGAAAACATCGATCAACACAAATGTATCAAACTGATAGAGCATGATCTAGAAACATCACTTAACACCTCAAGAACATACACAACAACCCAATTCACCAGAATGGCAATCTCATCTTCCAGAACCATCGCTACAATAACTAAATAACTGTAGGAGCACAAAACTTCATAACTTCCTCAATTATTGATGTGTACCATTGAAAATTTTAGATAACATACTAGATAGGCTCAGCAACAAAACCTTTAGTGCACAGCTCCTGATCATCAATGTACAAAAATTTTCATCACTCTGATCTTCTCAACTGCTTCATTAGCTGCCTACAATATATTTATTACAATTTTCTTAATCTCCTCAACATATACAACCTTCAAAATCACCAATGCTAATAGTGTTGGCATCAATGACAACCACATATTAGCAACACAACCACAACATCTAATAGGGCATTGATTTCCAGAGGCTACGTTGATTTCCAATGGTGTTGAGTTCTTCTTGTTTGCCATTTTTTTGGTAATTTTGTTGATCACATGCTTTTGAAGGCTACATTTCCTCTGTCGGCCAACATTCTATTCTTTGGAGATTGTGATAAAATATGGAGGGTCATTCCTTATTGTATTGTATTTTCCAATTAGTCTGGGTGTGATTGAAGGTTTGAAGGTAGTGCATTTTTTTTTGCAAGCCGATTTCCTTGAGAGAGATGCAAGTGTTCCTTGAGAGAGATGTGGGTGTTTTACCCTATGCATTGGAATTATCTCCCATTCACTTGCTTTTGGCTGAAAACTGCGATCCTTTGAGAAGAGATCAAGATTCTTTTGGAATGAATTTTGATTTTATATTTTTTTGTTCAAAGGCCGCATACTACGATTTTGTGAGGCACATTTTTAGTTTGGAATTTAAATTTGGTGATAGTCATACTTGAAATTTTCCAGTGTGGTATCAAGAGGGGTAATTGAATCCCAATTTTCTATTCAAGAAGCCATGTTTCATACTGTGTGCTAGCACGATTCCTTTTGGTGACAACAATTTTTGCTTTGAAGGAGGCTTCTGGCATTTTATTTTTCTCCAAGACTAGGCTTTATTTTATCCTTTGCAGGGGCATGATTTTTTTTGGCACTGGTAACAAGTATTTGAAATTCATTGTTTGTGTGATTTCTCTGTGGTGAGAAGGTGCGGTTTTAATTTTCAAGGCATTTTTTTCAGTTTTCATTGGCGCTGAAATTTGATTTTGGAGTTGCATGATTTTCCTAAAGGATGAGATTTCTCATTGACAACATTGACTTGGAGGCAGCATTATTTTTTGGATAAGGTGCTCAATGTGGTGTTTGAACAAACATTTAAATCAAAAATTTATATTTTATAAAGTTTACCCTAAATATTTAGGGTTCAAGTTGCTCTCCAATCGAAGAAGTGGGCCCGTTTGGAGGATTGCTAGAAAATTAATCCCACATTGGTAGCGTGGGGTAGCTTTGTTTCTATTCAAATAGATTTGTAGTGCCTTTGATTGTTGTGAGAAAGTCTCACAAGAGGATATCTTGCTTTTGTGCTTGGCGAGTGATTTGGCTTGGTGAACTCAGTAAGGTGTTTATTTTTTTGCTCAGTTTTTTTAGATTTTTAGTATTTTTATGCGTTATTGCTTCTTGACGTATTTTGGGAGGGCTTCATTTGTAGTATTTAGGATTTTCTACTTGTTGTTGAAGTTAAATGTCTTTGTATTCTTGGATATTTTTTATGGTTCATTATGGGGTTTCATTTCATCCTGTTGTGATTATGCTAGAAATGGGAAACTATAAACAATGGGGAGATGGTATCATAAAACATCTCATATGGCTTCATTTGTTTCCATATTTATATAATCTTATTCCCCTTCCTCGTATTGATAGTAATAATTTTTTGTGGAATTGTAAAAGGGATCATGTCCTAGGAGTTATTGCAATGCATATTGATGATGCTACTATGAATGCTATTGATAATTTTGAGTGTCCTCATATTATTTGGAATAAAATTTGGGAGATACATGGAGATCCTAATACTCAACTATTCCCAGATGATCCTGTTTCAGATTTTCTTGTGCCTCTTCATTTTTCAAAAAGGATACCCTATGATCATGCTACTATGTAGGAGTTTGAAGTTTTGGAATACTTTGAATCTTTAGACGAGGATGACAAGGGTTCTTCAGTTGCTCCTTCTCCATCAGGGATAGTTTGTGTACCTTCACCTTCAATGATTAGAAATGCAAAGTCATTGATTGAGTCTCCTATCATTCCTTCTTAGCAAGACTATTCATCTTGTGTTGATGATTCATTGAGCACGTCTAGTGATTCATCACAACCAATATCTCATTGTTTTCCTAATTGGGATTCTTATTTTTTGGCCATTGGTTAATTGTTCATGGAATCTCACATTTTTGACTTGGAAGACACATTTGAGGGTATATCCCTCCTATTTGATGATAGTTGTAGTACAACTATTGTCACCCATCTCAGTCTCTAGAGAATGTTCAGAATCAATTTCTAGTGGTACCTTGTTTGTCACGTTCTATTTTGATTGGGCATGTTCTTGATTGGTTTGTGGCATCACCTTCCAAGGTCTTCGTGACACATCTTCATGCTTCCTTCTTTCAATTCCTATCTAGAATGGGAAGAAAACCTGCATTTGTACCTGGTTTTGTTTCTTCCAAAAGGGAGACAAGTTGTTTGTTGACATTGGATTATGTTTTGTCTTCAGACACTTACCATTTTTTAAGGTGGTTACACATTGTGGGGGCTATATAGTATCTCTCTTTCCCTCTTATGGGGGGGTCTCTGATTTTATATAAATTATGTATGTAGTCCTTGGGGGGTGTGATTGAGTCCTTCATCCATGCACCATTTTTGTTTTCTTTTCTCTCTTTTGGATAGGGGTTTTTTCCCATAGGTTTTTCCTCCTTTTCTCCAATTGTGATAGATTTCTTTTTGTATTGTAAATGGGTACCTAACATGGTTGTGTAGTTGGGACCCATATTGCATCTTCATTTTTTTCATAATAATTCTCCCTAAGTTGCACTTAAGAGGGGGTGTTGGAGTAAATGGTTTTTACCATTTACCTACTTAAGTTTATGTAAGCTTAAATTGGCATTTAATCTCTTGGGAAGTTTTATACATGTTGCATTTTTCATGGCTTTAAAAGCCTATACAATATGTAAATTATCCACTCTTATTTGGTGAAATGGCCTTGTGTTGTCTCTCTCGTTTTTGTCGTGAAGGTTTTTTTGTGTGCAAATGGTGCTCCTGGGAGGTGTTTCACACCAACAATTTGTAATAGTAAATAAATGATAGTTATTTTATACATTATTTTCTAATATTCATAAAATTAGGAACTAATTTGACTTTCTCTTTAAATACAATTTGAAAAGAATTATATTTTTAGAAAAAACAAATTGTCCTATTCCACTTTTGTTATTTATATAGAAGGTTTCTTCTACAAGGTGCAATTCTCAAATACAACTATTTATATAAACCATACAATTTAATACTAATGATAAAGGATATTGAAACTTTCTCTGTGCATCTGCTAGTAGAATTTTGAATATTTCTTTGTGTAGATAAAGAATATGCTAACTTTCTTTTTGTAGCAAAAGAATTTGGAAACTTTCTTTATGCATCTCCTAAAACATTTTTTGTGCAGATAAAGAATATGCTAACTTTCCTTTCATAGAAAAAGAATTTGAAAACTTTCTTTATGCATCTCCTACTAGAGTTTCGATAATTTCTTTGTGCAGATAGAGAATATGCAAACTTTCCTTTTGTAGCTATTTTTTTTGGAAACTTCCTTGTGCATTGGAAACTATTATTTTAAATTTCTCTTATAATATTATATTTATTCTATTTTAGAAAAACATTTTAATTTTTGTTTCATACTTTATTTTCTAAAAAATCATTTTAATTTATTAAACAAATTAATTAAATAAATCTATATCAAAAACATAAAATGATATTTTCTTTTTTAAAGATATTGAATGTTTTTTTAATTGTAAGTATTTCAAATAGAAATCTAACTATTATTTGTAATAGTAAATATATGATAGTTTTTGAAATGTTAAGCAGCATTTTCAGGGTGTCGTACCCTTCACATTGAGCTACAAGGGCCAAAAAGGAGCAAGATTAAAAAGAAAACATTAAAGTAAAAAGAAAATAGAGACAACCCACAAACAACACAGAAACCATGGAGAGGCAACCGAAAGACAGGACACCGACATAGGCAGCAACTAACTGGCGTTGTCCCAGTTTTTGAGTAGGAGGTCCACGGCCTCATCACCAACCCAGTCTTTGTTCTCTTGATTGTTATTTCCCTCCAGCTCCTCCTTAATAGCATTTGATAGGGTGCTAGTGAAAAAATGGCCCAACTTCATGGTGAAGTGGGTCAACCCATGAAACCTTTTGTCGAGCGTGTCCATTGTCTTCTCCAAATCACAGGGCCCCTCCCCAATGTCCATGGTCCCCGGGACCTCTCCATGCTCTTTGACCAGAGGATGCAGAGAGTGAGAGGTGGAGCCATCTTTAGGAACCTTGTTGTCCTCAGGAGTAAACTAGGCCCCCTCCACCATCAAGTCCTCATAATCCTCAGTTTCTGCTTCCTTGTACTCTTTGTTGTCAGACCGCTCCTCCTCCGAATCCTCAATTATCTTCCTCTTTTTGTTGTTCTTTGCAAGCCTCCTGGATCTCCTTCTAGCATTTTCCCCACCAGTAATCACACTGGTCCCCACAACAGTATCTCATCTAGAGTCTTTCCCTATTATGTTCTTGCCCTTCCCTTCCCTAACAATCAGGTCTGACGTACCTTTCTCCTTCCCTTTTTTAGCAGTGGTGGCTTTGTAGGCCAATTTCACCGAAGTGGACTTCAATTCACAAAGACCCTTCGCCATGCTGGCTTGAGCCTTACCCAAACCACCCTTAAGTTTTTTGGTGGCTATCTTGGCTTTGGGATTCCCCGCAATGCCCATATTGGATTTCCGAGAAGGGATTTTAGACTCGGTCAGGGAAATATTTATAGCCAATAAGGGTTCAATATCCTTAATGCGCACAACCATAATAGCTTTAGGAGGACAGAGGGCCAGGTGGAAGTGGTAAAGTCTCAGAATGAGCCCCTGATGGAGCAGGAGCGATGGGAGATCACTGGGTTAAGGCTGGCTAACTCTTTGCATTTTTCGACTGAGTTTTCCAAATCCATTAGAAGAAAGAAAGGAAAACTAAGCAACATCTTGTGTCTTAAATGGTTTAACAGGGGGAAGTGATTAAAAAAAGTAGGTTTTAAACCTATCTTCCAAGGTGACGTACTTCATCAGCGCCAGGCACACCTGATCCCAAGGCTTTGGGAGAGCTTCTCTCTCAAAACTCGACTGGTTCTGCACTGGTTCCTCATCTCCTCTGAAAAAAGCTTTCAAGCTTTCATTGTTCGGTTTCTTGGTGTGTTTGGGGTATTTTTTCCCAGTGCACTATAATCTCGTGGCTTGCGCTATGACTTCCTCACTGATTTCAAACAAAATACCTCCCATTAAGACCCTACGATCCTTCCACAAGTTGGAAAACTGGCCAAAAAATTTAGGGTCATGGCCGACCAATATCTCCATAAGAGGAGCAATGCCACCTTCCACATAGATGTGCCAAACTAAAGGATTATTCTAGAATTCATCACAGTTATCCGGCTTAGTCCTCACCCGCTCACCACCCATTTTTCCAACCTACACAAGAAGCCCAAGAGTTTGCAAACGATACCAAATGCAGAAGCCAACAGGATAATGGATAATTACTATAGTGTATTCATTTAGGCAAGGTATACAGCAATGGGTAATTACGCCAATGTACAGGTCGCATGCGCGGAAGGGAAAATCACCATAGGGTGACTTGACAATAGAGTTAATGAGGATCTTGGGAAGATTACGGCCAACAAGACAGGAATTGGCAAGCATGTAGGATTCCTTCTTCTTGGAGAAAATGCACAAAAAACAAGGCAACTTGGTCGTATGACTAAAAATAGAAACATTCCTAAGGGTGCAATTTGAGACTCGCGCTAAAATAGCTAGCACAAAGACACTAGAAGGAGACATTCTTTCATAATGAAGAGTCAAATCATTATTAAAACTCTGAAACAAACTAATGCAAGGATGAGATAAAACAAGATATCTCACGATCCCCAAGAAAAGAGATTGCACGGTATAGCTCCTCAGATTCATTGAAGTAACGTCCTTCCTTCTTTCCTTCATCAAGCCGCCTTTTTTATTCATATTACCATCCTTAAAATTTAAACCCCGCCACCTTTTTGTCACCTTAGTAAGTGAACCCATCCACCAGGTCCAAAGGATAGACACGTGGATCCTCTAGTCCATGCCCCACCCACGAAAATCTCTAAGCCTATAGTGAGCCAAAAAAATAGTTTCCCTCCACCTATACGCCATCTCAGTGTTAACACTCATCAACCAGACCCCCAATAAAGTTAGGTGGACCCCCCATTCAGCACCCGTCATCCATAGATTTAAAATCATTGCAAAAATTGGTTTCTTTATTCCCTCGTGATGATAGCTTTATTTTTTGGCAGGAACCTTTCCATTTTCCTCCAACATTTAGCAGAATCCTAGCAAGAGCCAAGATTAGCCAAGGCATCTGCCACTTGGTTACCTTCTCTAAAAATATGTGTCACCTTTTTATCCCTAAATTTGGATAAAAGGAATCTAGCATCCAACAATATATCCTTAGTACTCCAGTAAATATATGATAGTTATTTTATACACTATATTCTAATATTCATCAAATTAGAAACTATTTTTTTTTTTTAATCTATAATAGTAAATTTAATATAATTAAAAATTTAAGATAGTCCTTTCATATTTTCAGTTTTTATTTTTATTATCATATTAAATGTTTAAATTTTAATCTAATTGTGTTTTCCACAAATAAACTTATTATATAGTGTTCTATTAAATCAATGAGTTTAAATCTATTTTTACATTATGATTATCATATTAAGTTTAAAAAAATGGTATATGTTTTTTAAATCTAGCTTATCTATCTTAATATATTAATCTATAATGTTCTATTAAATTAATGAATTCAAATTTAAACTTAAAAAATTAATATAATTCTATTAAAAATATAAATTTATTAAATTAAAAATTAAAGAATTTATTTATTTGATTTAATGGATGTTTCTAAATTAATTTAAATCTATTAGTAAAATATAAACATATATCTATTAAATCAAATAATGTTGGTGTACTCATTACTTAAGCCTAGTTAGCTGGTTGAGTTGTGCACTCCACTCCTTTCCACTTCGGGTCGATCTGGATCTCGATCTTCTTGTATAACCTATTTATGGTTGCTCTTTTGCATCCAATATGGATGGGGTTTTGACAGTTATTTATGCTTGTTATTTTCATCTCCATGATCTCTCAACTATATGGACCTATCCATGAACCAGGTAAACAATCGCAAAAGAATAAATGGTTTAATAATCGTGATCATATTGTTGGATTAATTAGCTTACATATACCACATGACACTTTGATTTTCATCATGGATATTGAGGGTCCACATTCTTTATGGATCAAACTTTGGGAGATTTATGGAGACTCAAATGTTTCTCCATTCCCACATGATCCTACTATGATCACAACTCACATCTTGCATCATGATTCAGATAGAAAGTGTCTAGAGGAAATCATCATTCCTCCACCTCCTCTTGTTGCTTCATCAGATTTCAAAGTCAGTTCTTCGAGAGTTTCCAAAAATTCTTTGCAACAAGATATTAGTCTTCCTAGAATTGCTGATTGGGATGCATATCTACCTAAAATTGCATGTCTTTTCGTAGAGTCCTGCATTGCTGACATGGAAGCACACATTGAGGACAACAATCTTCTTTTTGGTGACAACTTCAATGAAGTTCCATCATCCTTATCTTCTTCAAATATTCTTGCTCATGCCTTGCCTACATCATCTTCTATAGTGACAGTATCAGATTCGTATGGTTCCATTTATCATCATACATCTATGATCCCTGTGGTCCCTGTTCTTGAATCTTTGTCACATATCATCTTTGGTTTGGAGATCATCGAGCATTCTACAAAGACATTATGGGCTCCATCAACGTCTTTGGATCTTGTGCATAATTCAAAGACCTTTATACTTCTTTTTGTATGTTCCTATTAGGAATGGGAAGATAATTTGCACACTTTTGTAGTTCAACTTCTTCCTAAGGGGAGAAATGTGGTTCAACGTACATGGATTCTCTTTGGCATACTTCATCAAGCATCTATGCATACTACAACACATCTTATGGGGGGCTTCCAAGTCTCTCACTTTCTCTTTTATTGGGAAATATCTCTGGTAATTTTGGGATAGAAGTAGTTCTTGGGGGATCTTGAGTCCTCCTTCTATCTTTCTTCTTCTTTCACCTGTACATCTTTCGCTCTCTCTCTCTTTGGAGGATAGTTTTTTCCCGCTGGTTTTCTATTTTTCTCCATTTTATAGAGTTTAGTTTTGTGCATGGGTACCTCTTTTGGCTTGTAGTCGAGACCCATTTCTTCTACCCACCTAAGCTATGCTTAAGGGGGGTTGTTGGTGTACTCATTACTTAAGCCTAGTTAGTTGGTTGAGTTGTCCACTCCACTCCTTTCCACTTTAGGTGGATCTGGATCTTGATCTTCTTTTATTTCCTATTTATGGTTGCTCTTTTGCATTCAATATGGATGGGATTTTGACAGTTATTTGTGCTTATTATTTTCATCTCCATGATCTATCAAATTTGACAAGTAAACATATATGTATTTACCTTTTTACTTTTCTTATAAACTTTATTATCATTAGATGGATAATATATTATATTATATAAAATGAAAGAGATAAAATTAATTTTTTCAACCATAAATTGGAAATGGAAACCGTTCTAGCTCACTATTTAAACCCTCATGATAAGAAAAAATATCAATTCTTTACATCTACAGATTGGTCAAGAGATTGAATTACTAAGTGAGATTTTCTATGCACTCCTGATGGTTTCTTTGATTGGGAGAAATGTAAAATAATTTTGCAGCACAAATGTTATATAAATGAATTACCCATGAGAGGAAAGGATTGAGTCTGTAACCATGTGAAAGCTTTAGTATTGGTATTGTTATGAATAGTAAACAAAGAATAACAGACATATTCATTGGATCGAAACATGCAATAATAATAACTACAAACAAGAAATTACACACTACTTCATTGGATTCAAAAAGCACACGATGATAATTCATTTCATAATACATCCCATGCACTTAAAACTTTCCAACCAAGAAGCATAAAATTAAGATGGAATTATTGCAATTAATGTGTTATATCTCATGAACATTATGCTATTTTAGAAGAATGCCTAAAAACTTAAGAAATCCCACAAAGTGAAAAAAATCTATAATAATACTATTGATAAATCCTTAACATCTCCTATTTCATCTTCCCACAAGCTGCTTTTCATTGAATGATTTGTATATGCAGAAGGCCAGAGGCAGAAACCATCATGGTGCTTTGTTGTCAAAATTACTAGTGGAAAGATTACCTCTTTGGCCACCTTTTCCCACTGGTTGGCATCGAGCCCCTTTGGATTGAACCACTGTGGATTCTCCTTCCCTATTATGTGTTCTCTGTTGGTGAAGGTATTCATACTAAAAATGTAGAGGCTCCCCACCTCAAAAATACTCACGAGTAGAACCCATATGATAATTCTCCCCATATTACATCGCCACACTACAAATTGAATGATGAATCTCTTCATATAAAGCTCTAGTTCTGATTTTTTACAGTGATCTATATAGAAAGCTTCCTTTATGAGGCATAGTTTTGAGAGACAAATTTCTATACTATTGCTTTCAACTTAGTGATATGTCACTCCATTTAATGAATATGGAAACTTGCTTCAAATGTAAATAAAATATTTCTAATTTGAAATGTTATCAACTCACTAATAGTGATATTGCACTGCCTTTAATGAATATGGATATTTGATTTAAATTTAAATAAAACATTTCTAATTCAAACTGTTAGAAGTTTACAGTTATTTCAAATTCGAATAAAATATTTTCTAATTTGAACTGATTGAAGTATACAATTGCCATGTGTTTTTCTTTCACAGATTGTGCTGGGGTGTTTAGGGCATGTTGCCATTATAGTGTTATGCCTCTCGGCATAATAATAAAGTCTATAAGCAAAGTAAAAAGGTAAATCCATATATGCTTATTTGATTTAATAGATATATGTTTATATTTTATTAACAGATTAAAATTAATTTAGAAACATCCATTAAATCAAATAAATTAATGGTTTAATTTTTAATTTAATAGATGTAATCTCTTTAAGTTTAAACTTGAATTTATTGATTTAATAGAACATTATAGATTAATATATCAAGATAGATAAGCTAGATTTAAATTATAGCATATATCATTTTTTAAAACTTAATATGGCAATCATAATGTAAAAATAGATTTAAATTCATTAATTTAATAGAACATTATATAATAAGTTTATTTGTGGAAAAAAAAAAGATTAAAATTTAAACATTTAATATGATAATCAAAATTAAAATTGAAAATATGAAAGGGCTATCCTAAATTTTAAATAATATTAAATTTACTATTATAGATAAAAAATCGGTTTCTAATATGAAGAATATTAGAAAATAATGTATAAAAAACCTATCCTATATTTACTATTACAAATAATAGTAATTTTTCTATTTGAAATACTTATAATTTAAAAAAAATTCAATATTTAAAAATATATATATCATTTGATGTTTTTGATATAGATTTATTTAATTAATTTTTTTAATAAAATAAAATATTTTTTTATAAAATAAAGTATAAAACAAAAATTTAAATATTTTCCTAAAATAGAATAAATATAATATTATAAGAGAATTTTTATAAAATATTCCAATGCATAATGAAGTTTCTAAATTTTTTAGCTTCAAAAGGAAAGTTTTTATATTCTCTATCAACACAACGAAATTATCTAGACTCCAGTAGGAGTTGCATAAAGAAAGTTTCCAAATTCTTTTGCTACAAAAGGAAAGTTAGCATAATCTTTATCTACATAGAAAGTTTTAGAAGATGCATAAAGAAAGTTTCCAAATTATTTTGCTACGAAAGGAAAGTTAGCATATTCTTTACCTGCACAAAAAAAGTTTCAAAATTCTAGTAGAAGATGCACAAAGAAAGTTTCAATATCCTTTAGCATCACTATCAGATTGTATGGTTTATATAAATAGTTGTATTTGAGAATTGCACCTTTTAGAAGCAACCTTCTATATAAATAACAAAAATGGATAAGAACAATCTATCTTTCTAAAACACAACTCTTTTCAAATTGTATTTAAATAGTCCGAAGGTCAAATATACCTTTTTTTGAACTTAATATGATAATCATAATAAAATTTAAAAATATGAAAGGGAAATATCAGTTTCTAATGTGATGAATATTAGAAAATAATGTATAAAAAGACTATCCTTTATTTACTATTACAAATAATAGTCATTTTTCTATATTTGAAATATTTACAATTAAAAAAGCATTCAATATTTAAAAAAAAAATCCATCATTTGATATAGATTTATTTAACGAGCTTATATATCTTAATATTAATCTATATAATATACATCGAGAGATATCATTTTTGAGGTGTATTTTTTATCTTTTTTGAATTTTTAAAAATACGCTAAAAAATAATATCTCTTCGAGTATATTTTATAAATTAATATTAATATATATAAGCTAATAAATATTCAAATTTTTTATTTTCTCATTAAAAAATAAAAAATAAAAATCGATCTTGAAAGACATAAAAAAATCGTTAGCATATTACTCTGTGTTATAGGTTATGATGGTGGTTGCTGAATCATTGTTATCTCGATAAAATTGGAATACTTTATAATGTTTCATTTTTATCTCGTTAAAATATTTATTCTCATTTATATAGATATAGTTTATCATGTGAAAGTATTTGTTTTGGTTTGTGTATTGATTTAACATTGTAGTTGAATATAAAGTGTTCCAATTTTATCTGGTTAAAGTCTTTATGTCAATTTATATATAGGTTTAGTCTTATCATGTGAAAATCCTTGTTCCCATTTATTTATGGATTTAACACTATCAAATTCTTTATTCACATTTATGTGGAATTTTTGTTCCAATCAAAATTAGATCAGGTTATGCTATGTTGATTTATTTTTGTTGTTGAATAAATCATATATATATATACGGTATTGAACGGTTGTTAGGTGTATAGAAAGAGTTTTGTTAACAAAGTGTTGCATGTTTATGTTTCTTTATCAGAGTGATTTTTTGTAGTGTTTGGTTGATAGTACTATTTATATATGTGTTTAATGACCATCCAATAACACCTTTACATTTTTTATTGTTTTTATATAATTTTTTATAACATTTTATTTGAATTATGCAGCAATTAAATTTTACAATGTGGTATTTAAACAATAGAATAATAGGTTTATGGGTGTCAAGTCTTACTAAAATATTGCAAACAATCATTTTCATACCATCACATCTATCTCAACACCTAACAATCTCAATTCACTAAAATAATTAATCTTACATTAATTAACCCATTTTATCAAAATAAAGTCAATGAAATAATTTTATTATTTAGTTAATTTAAATAAATATTTTTTGTTACACATTTTTAAAACAATAAACCAATTTGGGTCCAAAAAGTGGTGATATGACAAAAAAGTGGCTCATGACTTTTTTTTTCTCCAAATTTGATAAAACGAAAAGGGTATATTAAGAAAATTATCAGTTTTCCAAAAATATAAGATACAACTTATTCAGAATTAAATAGATAGTTATTATTGATTTTTTACAAACATTCTGAGTAATGTCCCGATTGATAAGCTAATTGAAAAATATCTATAATACTTAAACAACTTCACATTTTTTGAATATGAAAATGTGGCACATTATATGCTTCCCATAGTATAGGTTTAGAAAAAAATTAATAAAAAATCATAATTTTTTTACCATGTTATGGTGGTCAGACAAACAAGTTTTAATAAAAAAATCATAACTAATTATTTATTTCCAAAAAATTTATAAAAAAGATGTGGCACATCTAGGCACGTGTCCTCTACTTATATTGAAAGTTTAAAAAAAAAAAATCTTATACTTAGGTTGGTCAGACATACACCTATTTTTTAATTTTTTCTTGAAAATTTAGTATTACTGCATTAAAATTTAAAATCTTCACCAAATAGATTTACTTTTTTCCAAAAAAGGAATAATATCTTAGAAACTACATTCATTTTTCTAAAAAAATTGTTCTTACATATTTTTTAAATTATGTTAATAACTTATTCAAATTTTCATGTCAAGTTTCCTAACTCTATTTTTCTAAATTTTATTGTCACTTAATGGCCTAGTATAGACCCCCATGATCTTGAATTGACCCATTTATTACTTGCAATTAATTTAATGAAAAAAAGAGTATAATAAAGCAAATCAACTAACTTGTTGATCAAAATAGTTAACAAATATGTAAAAAAATAAATTAAAAATTAAATTAAATTAGCTAACTCAGTAATAAAATTAAATATTCAATAGTGGCATTGTGTGATGGTTTAGGTGTTGTGGTGTTGTTCATTCTATCAAGGTTCAAACCCCATTAGGGTGTTATTCTTGAATGTTTAAATTGGGGATGAGGTCCCCCATTTGTGATCTCACTGGTTCATAGCTCTGGATCAAAAGTGTTTACTCCTTTACAAAAATAAAAAATAATCAAATTAAATAAATAAGTTATATTAAATTAATAAGTCAATTAATTAGTCAATAATAACTAAAACATCGAAAAATGGGTTCACCAAAATGAATGAACATGATGATGAACCACAATTTTTATAAGAGATGTTTCACTCAATTATGAAGGCCAAGATGCATAAATAACAATAAATAATGACTTCTAACTATTATAAAAATAATAAGGGGAGTTTTGAGAGGCTAAAACAATGTGTGCCTTGTTGAAAACTTTTTTTTTAGGTCATAAAGGACTCATTCACCTTTACTAGCAAATGGGTCCTTGTTAGGGTTTTTGAAAACTAAGATCGGAATTTTGTTCCTTGATGTCTACACTTCTAGCTCCTCGATGCTGAGCTCTCGAAAATCTGAAACAAATTATATAGCCTTGTTTTTTTGTTCTTGCAATATAGGTGACAACTTTGGAACTTTGCAACTTTTCAACTTTGACAATTTTGCTTCAATCTTGTTCTCCTCTTGATCTTGAACCTAAAAAACCTACTAACACACATCAAAGAGGAGAAAAACTTGTTGATTGTTAGAGGATGGAGGTTTTCCTTGTTCAAACCCCTTTTAGGTAATTAAACTTAATGATGAAAGAATGAAACATGAAGCAATAATACCTTGGATGATGTCTTGGAATGTAAATTTACAAACTAACATGAAGTGGCCACGTAGAATGTAGATATGGATCTTGAATTGGAGATGAATCAATTCTTGCAAATAGATCTTCAATGCTACATCAACACACACTAGCTCAACAACATGCTTGATGCACTATTCCTTTGACATGATGATATGATCTTGAATTGAAACAATAAAACGTTGATAATCTTCCTTTGAAATGCTCTTCAAGTGATTTATAATGCTTTTTTGAATTATGTACTCTTGATTGCTTATGAAAATCTAGGATTGCTTAGGTGAAACAATATGAATTAACCTTATATTTATACTAAATCTAAGTATTAACCCCAAAATTCAAATAATCCAAGCCAACATCAGATCTAGAATTGAAAATCATTAAAATCCTACCATAAATTAATTCAAAAAGGGATGTCTTAAGTAAGGAGGACCCACTTGCCACCTTGGGTGAATGGGTCCTAACACAACTTTCTAGGACCAAGCTTCAGAGAGTTGAAATAACATCAAAAACCCACCTCAAATATGCCAAAAAGGGGTGTCCTAGGTTAGGAGAACCCATTCTCCCAAAGAGCCAAATGGGTGCTAGCACAAATTTCTAGGACTCCAACTTTTCTAATGTAAATGCTATGCAATATCAATAATGGGTGTCGAGATAGATCCTTGAAAAATGCAATTAATAAGGCTTGAATTTTAATTAAAGGGGGAAATTAACCTCAATTAACCTCAATTAATTAATAAATCCCTAGATTAGTGTGAAAATGAAATAAAAAACTTTACAACACCCTAAATAAGGCACAATTAAGTACATTTTATCATTAATTGTTAATTCCCAAACTAAGCATGAAAAAGGGTTACTTTTTTCAATGTTACATTTTTTCCCCCATTTCAAACTCACACTAGAGTAGACATTCAAGATGATAAAGTATGTAGCAATAAGAAATATACATAGTCATATCCTATCAAAGATCAAAAAGAGTAAAGGAAAATCAAAGATCAATCACAACCATTCAAACACAATGTGAAACATGGTTGTTTGTCTATAACAAGGATCAGGCTTCGACAGTCTATCTAACACTATGTGGACCAGGCCTAGGCCTAGGGTAGTGGAAACTTAGTCCATCAACTAGGTGAGTTATCCCATCAAGGTGGAAAATGAGAGAATCATATTAGCCTCCCATGCCCTACCAAAATTATCCTCTTGACAAGTTCGATAAAGCACCATAATGTAATGCTTTTGTGAATTATTTTGAATGTCATGTCTATATGTTTTTATTTAAAGGGGTTTTTCTTTGTTCATGCAAGGTATTCTTCTTAGGGAATATCATGTGTAATGTCTCCAAGAGAGGACAAGTCAAAGAGTATTAGATCGCCACTTATGGGATGCCTCCTTCACATCATGCCACCAAATGAGATAATATGCTTAGAAATATCACACTCTTGGATGATATCAAACCCAATGAAACCATTAAGAAGAGGACACATCACAAGAATAAAGAAAACCAATCCATGAAATATGCAAAATGTTGATAGATATCATCAATGTATGCCCCCACTTTAAGTGGTTGCTAACACCATTACTGTGAGAAATTTCTTTAAAGTAGACAATGTTATCTCCTAAGACATGAGAACTTTCAGTAAACCCTATGCCAAGTAATAAGTTTCTGAAATAAAGCTGCATCATGAAATAGGAAGGAAGGGTTGGCCCTAGAAATACATTGCTAAACCTATAAAAAAAAGTATGTTACATACGAGCCAACTTAAGGCTTGTCATCCACATCCCAAGATTTCTCTCATATATACATTGAAGGTGGCCAACTAGCCAAAAGAGACAATGAAAAATGACATACAAGGACAAAGCTACTTAAACTCTTTCCCCCACTAAGTGCGAGACAAGAGTGAGCCAAGGATGGATGATGTTATACCACTCCTTGCAAAAAGGAAATGATTTACAATGAATATAAAACATGCAATAATGAGTATCCTATATTGCATGGCAAGGAGCAACAACTATTGTTATTGATTATAAGGAGTAAAAAAAGTAACGACTTGATGCCTAGCTAATGAGATCTTCACACATGTAGCATTTATCAATTTAGGATGCACCAAAGTTAAGGTTTGCTTGGAAGAATCTCTTGTAAGAGTGTTGATGTTAAGTGAAGTCTTTTTTGATGTTTTTGTTTCTTTCAAAGGACAATAACCAAGACCACTAGTTTTTTCTTATGTGTTAAGCTCTATAGGGACACATATACCTTGTTCTCTAGCACCAAATCCTTTTCCACTATAACCAAGTTTTTTCATAAGTTCATGAAAGGTTGAAAATTGTCACTCTATTCTTAGGAGATAGAACAACTAATTTCCTACACTTCGTACTCAAGGAAACCCTAGAGATCTCAATCCAAGGATAAAATGAGGAAAATAGATATGCAATATGGTGTCCTAGGGTATGCATAAGGATAAAAGGGGTTCACCACAAAGCTAGTGCTTGGAAAGACAAGTAACATGCAAGACCTAATGACTAAATTGAATAATGTGCAAAACTTAAGTAAAAGACCTAGAAATGAATGCAAATCTGAATAGTAAACTAAGAAAACACAGAGGTGCACTTGGAAACCTGTAGAAGCTTGGATGAAGTTCTAAAATGCTGAAAATACCGATTTTAATGCTCAGTGGAAATCATATGCCAAACTAGGTGATTTAGTCCTAGATTAGGGTTTCTAGGTAGGAACAAAAATTTGACAGTGACAAATCTTGAACTCTTGAAATCTAGAAAAACCACTGTACTAGGAATCATATGCCATAAGTGGAATATTAGTCCCATTCAACTCTTTTGGGGGGTCAAAGTCTGAATCTTCTGTTCTATCTCTTCTCTTCCTTCTCAACTTGATTTTTGGATGTGAAATTCAAAATTATGTTATGTAGATGTCTTATAGTGATCTTGTAAACAAGTTGGAAACTTTGAAAACTTGACAACCTTTCCAATATTACTCTTCAATGTATCTTCAACCTAAATTTACAAATCACATACTAAAGAGGGGGAAAAATGTTTTTTTGTTAGTAGAAAGGGGTTTTCCTTTTTAAAACCCCATTTTGGTAATTGAACCTTGAAATGAAATCAAATAGAAAGAAGGAATGATGAATGAATAAATATGCAATGTTGCAACTCACCAAACCCTTGAATAAGATGTTGCAAACATGTATGAAATGGATAGCATGAATGTGGATCTTAAATCTTGCTTAAATGGTATGGATCTTGACTTGAATACTTGCTTGAATCATAAAACCCTACATCACAAATGTTAGCTCAAAAAAAAACATGATGCATGTTGACTTTGACATGATTCTTGATACTTGAATAATGCTCCAACATGTTTGATAATCACCCTTGAATGATCTTGAATGCTAGAATTCTTAAATTCTTAGGTCACACTTGCTCATGAAAATTTCTAGGAGAAAATATGCGAAATAATATTGTATTTATACTTGTTTATGCCAAATATCTTGAAATTACAACACTACAAGCCAAAAATAGATCTAGGAGAATAAAATCCTATCAATAATTTGAATTTAATTTAGGTCTTTAAGCTTGTAGTGTAGAAAAATGTATCCTTTGACATTTTCACACTCGTTTGGGTCCTCCTTGTGGATTTTGGCTTAATTTTGCCTTGATTTAGTGTTATAATGTGGATAACACATTCACATTAGGTCTTGGGCCCTTGTGAGCTAATGGAATCTAATGATGCCTTGTTAAAGTGTTGTAAAGTGTTGTAACTCATGTTCACATATTTCTAAGGTTTTATCAATTAACTAAGCATAATAAACATAATATTAATCACAATAAACCTTAATCTTTCTATATTCGGGGTGTTCTAAAGTGTTGTAACACACTTTCACATTTCTCTAGGCTTGTGATTAACAATTGGGATTTCTTATGCTTTAATTGGCCCTATTTTTCATCCACAAGCCTCATTTATTGCATCTTTTTGAGGATAATCTTGACACCAATCAATAACCAATCATAATTAAGGTGTTTATGGCTTCTATAGCCCAGATTTAGGGATCTAGGTACATTCACCACCTTGGATGAATGGGACCCACTTGGATATTTTTGTCTCAAAGTAGGTTTTACACCTTTCTAAGCACTTGTTAAAATATTCCCAAAAATTAGGCTTGGGTGGACTCATTCGCCACCTTGGGCGAATGAGTACCATTTTTCCCAAATTCAAATTTAATTCAAATTTCCAGTGGGATTTTATTCTCTCAAATTTGATGTCAGCTTGTGGTGTTGCAATTTCAAGAATTTTTGCATAATTGAGTATAAATACAATGTTCTTTCACTCATATTCACAACTAGAAAATTTTACAAGCATTCAAGAGTTCACAAGAGTATTTGAGAATTCACAAGAGCATTCGAGGGAAGATTATCAAGCATTTCAGGGTAGCATTCAAGTGCCAATCATCATGTCAAAGATTGCATTCTTCATGTTTTTTATTGTGCTAACAATTGTGATGTAGAGTTGATTATTCAAGAAAGTATTACTTTCAAGATCTATCTCCTTCAAGCAAGAGTCAAGGACCACATACATTGCAGCCATTTCAAGCATATTTGCAGCACCTTATTGCTAGGGTTTGGTGATTTGCAACATTTTCTTTTGTTCATTCATCATTCTCCATTCATATTTTCTTTCATTTCAAGGTTTAATTACCAACAATGGGTTTGACCAAGGAAAACCCCTGTCCACTAACCCCACAACATTTTCCCCTCTTCTTGTGTGTGATTTACAGGGCTAGGTTACATATTTGTCAAGAAGAAAAGTTGGAGAAAAGTTGTGAAATCCCTAAGGTTGTCAAAGTTGTCATCAAGCCTTGGAGAAGCTTGGAGAATACCTACAAGTGGCAATTTAGAGTTCCAGATCTAGAAACTAGTCAAAAAGAGAAAAGTAGATTGAGAGGCCTGAAATTAGGTCCTAAAATTTTGAAAAAGAAGTAGAATGATTCACCACAAGTGGTGAATGAGTCCTATTGGTTTTTTTTCTTGCTAGGCCCAAATATCTCTGAAGGGATTCCATGCCTTATACTCAAGAATATTCAGGACTAGGAATCCAACACGAGTAAAGATCTTGAGGCCTTTGGTCCTACTCTTTAGGTTCTGTGGAACTAAGGAGGGTGTTCCTTAGTGTGTTCCTATGATTTTTATTGTCTCAAGAACACTTCTATACATAGATTTATCCCTATTTAGTGCAATTAGATATAATTTATCAAAGGCTCAACCAACCTTAAACAAATGACCTCTAAGTTGCTAGGAACATTTGGTAACTTCGAGATTTGAATCTCACCATGAATAGAATATGAATTAAGTATTGTTTTGACCTTGAATCCATGATTGGGTATTCTTTGATTTCAATAAACTATGATAATCCTAAATGAATAAGCTAGTGCCTCATCAAATTGAGCAAGATTCAAGCATGAAACATTCATTCATATGTAATACTTCATCCTAATATGGGTGAACATTTTTACAATGCATTACATCATAGAACTTCACTATATTTAAAGAATCACTACTTATAAAATCCTTAGCCCATTACCACAAACTTACAATTCTTCTTTAAGCATTTAATTAAATCATTGAGTTGAAGCAAGCAGCATAATCATACATTTCAAACAAACCTTTGAAAATATAAATGAAATTACACTTGTTAATTTCACTCATAATCTATCATAACAACGCACAAGAGAGCACATACTTAAAAAAATTTAGGTTTGTTTTGATATCAGTAATTACATAAGACCATTTAAGACCATTTCATATGTATACCCTACACAAGACAATTAATGGAAAATTCATGAAGAATTCTGCATTATGTGTGTTCATTCTGCCCTACCTAAATCTTACTGGACTCAAAAATCCAACCATTCCAGTGAGCCTTGAAATCCCTTTTATAGAATAAGAGAGTGACAAGCATTGGGCTCATTGCATTTACATTTCATCAAAATTTCATTTCAAATATAGAATTTCATATGTATTTCAAAAATCCCAAACGTTTGGATGTAATCATTTTACCACACAAGGGAATCAAAAATTTTATAATCCATGCTGCAAGTCGGTGTCACCATACCTATAGAAAAATTCCATTAGAGGCCTCGTCATCCATGTTCACATCGAACCCAAAGAAAATCAGCATTAGCATCACAACAAAATTTGAAAACCCAAAACAACACCATGGCCATGGTACAAATGACCACTTCTTGTCTTTTCCTTAGTGGGAGGAGAAACAACCACCTCAATTTCATCATCACACTTCTCAACACCAGAGTTTGCAACATTACACGGTGTCATCATGCTAATTGGAGAAACCGTGAGGACCTCTTCATTAACACCAACCATTTCAATCAAAGTCATGAGGAAATAGCCGTAATGAAAGTCAATCTCTGCTTTAATGACACCAGAATCATCACAGACATCAATGGGTGAATTCTATCGACCCAAAGAGCGACAACCGTACCTTAACTTGGCCTTTGATCCCTTCTTATACTTTGTAGGTGTCCTATCCTTGTCAAGCACTGTCACCTCTGACCTTGAGCTAAGAGCTACACCTAATGACCCCTAGAAAGGGCTTCATCCTTTCCATCTTCAGGCTGAGAGTGCCTTGAAGACTATCTTTTTCATCTAATGGGAAATTGCCACCAGATTTTTTAACATTACCCATTGCTGACCTATGTACAGTTGATGGAGATGCAGCCGACTTGCTCATTTTGCACCAAGACTCAAACCTTCGCAAGAGAAACCACTCGAACAAAGAGCACTCCAAAATTTTAACTGTTATGGTGACAATGGAAGAGCCATGATCCATATTTATTTAGAATTTTTTTGAAATGATCATCAATGCTCTTATTTAAGCATGAGTGATCATTTGTTGGTGTTTGCATCATCATCGTTAATTCCCAAGTACATGGAAATCGGTGTACAATCTATCATAATCACCAGGAAATAGCCCTTCGCACGCATGGAAGTTAGTCTAATATCCTTCGAAGAGCTTGCACCATTAATGCTAGCCATTTGTAGAGCCTCATTAGCCATCACATGGCCAATTCTGTATTTTGAATATAAGTCATCAATGCACCAGTGCATTGGCTCATTTACTGGGTTATATTGAGTCAAAACATTTGAAAATTCCACACCATCACATGGAAAATCAATCGGCCAATGGTACTTCTCCCAATCTGAGAACACGTATACCACCCACGGGACCCATTTAGCTTGCCTATGCTGCTAGCCGAAACCACGTGGTGCCATTGTGTAGGCCACACAAGGTGTTAGGTGAAACCATTTAATATTTTGTGCCATGTGCGTGCTACAACCCAGATTAAGACTCATCGATACATCATAGTCATTGATCCTCTCCAACGGGAGATCCAACCAACCATGGGAGATGGGTCCCACTGAAACAAAAAGACATCTGGTGCAATCGTGCACACCGCGTGGCCCAACCAAAATGCATTATTTTAATACTACGTGGTGTGTGCGCAAGGGATTGGATTTCATTGATTAGATCCAATGGCTTAGATTTCTTGCACATGCATATTGTTTATTATGAGGAAGGGGTCATGAGCTAGGTGACGAGCAATGACCCCTCAAATAATTAAAGACTTAAGGCATAAGTCTTTAAAAGATGAAATATTTTAGGCCAACTATAAAGTATAAATTTTTTTGATGAATGCCTGATGACTGGCAAGCCAAAACAATGGGGCTAGTAAAGACAATGGACATGATGCCATGAGTCATAACTAAGATGACTAGTGATCAAGTATAGCGGGTCAACATGAAAGTACAACGCAAGGGTTTGATAATTTTGAAAAAGAAATTTGAACAACGGTGACAAACCCCAACACCCTATGGCCGAAAGCTCACTAGTCTATCTAGGAAATCTATGTGACCTGCTCTTTTTGATTCTGGAACTCTCTCCTTTTTACCCTACCACTTGAGTGCTATTCCTTGAGGTAGTTTACACCAATTTGTTCCATGGGACTCTCTTGGGAATAAAGAGACTCGTTAGTAGTGAATCCCCATTCTCTATAATATATATATCATACATATCATCACATGTATATACCCTGCATTCATTAGGTCAACATTATATAAATCATATAAGTCATAGGTATGTGCAGGATCATCATGGAAAAAACACGCCCTTAAGTGACAATGAAAATTCAGAAAATCAGAGTTAGGAAACTTGATGTAAAAATTTGAATAAGTTATCTATATTATTTCAAAAATATGTAAGAATAGAATTTGTAGAAAATTGAATTTAGTTTCTAAACTACTAGGTTTATTTTATTTTCTAAAATATATATTTGGTGCAAATTTGAAATTTCAATGTAGTAGTACTTAAATTTCAGGGAAAAAATAAGAAGTAGGTGTTTTTCTGACCACCCTAACCACAATAAAATGATAATATTTTTTTATAAGATTTTAGATATAAGTAGATGACTCATGTCCCAATGTGATGCATATTTTTTTGTAATTATTTTCCAAGTAAATAATTAATTGTGATTTTTTTATTACAAATTTAAAAAAATATAAAAACTCGTATGTCAGACCACCTTAACTTGGTCAAAAATTCATGAAATTCAATTTTTTCTTTTTTAATCCTATAGTATGTGAAGCATAAAAAGTGACACATGTTTCAGATTCAAAAAATATCACATCGTTTGAAAGCTATAGATGTTTTTCAATCATCCTATCAATAAGGACTTTAGTCGTAATTGAAATAGAAAATGAATAATAATTATTCATTAAATTCAAAGTAAAGCATAATTTATATTGCTGGAAAATTGAGAATCTCCTTTAAAAACCCTTTTCATTTCATCAATTTTGGGTAAAAAAAAGTCGTCAACCAATGGGCCATCATATCACTTACATATCGCCACTTTTTGGCCCATCATGATCCTACACATACCCTCATATAGGTTATCATCATTATATCCTAAAAATATAAAAATGTCATAGCATCCCATCATGTTGATATCTAGTCTATCCATCACATCATCATGTAGTGTCAAAAAATGTTGTCGCTTACATTTTCACACGTAATCTAGGAATAATTAATGATAATGTCACCTTGATCTAGTGTTGTGACATGTCTCACACTTCCACATTAGGTCTTGGGCCCTTTTTAAGCTAAATAAACATAACTTTTCCCTAATTTAATGTTCTAAAGTGTATTTAGTCACACCTTCAGAATAAACTTAGGAGGATTGTAAACTAAATGGACCCAATCTAGTGTTGTAACATTTTCTACACATTCACATTGGATTTAGGGCCCCTTTTAGCTAAATAGAGCTATCTTTACCTTAATTTAGTGTTGTAAAGTGTATTTATTTACACTTTCACATTGGATTTTGGGCCCTCTTGTATTTATTACCTTAATATCATCATTAATAGGCCCCTATAATCCCATATTACACATCCCAAGGCATATTTCAATAAAAATCCAACAATATCAATATATAAGCTTAATTTACACACTCCTCGACACTTTAGCCCTCAAAATAGGCCCTATGGGACCCGTTCAACACTATGGGACCCGTTCAACACTTTGGGAAAATGAGTCCCATCCAGGTGGGATTGATTTTCCCAAAATGGTGAATGAGTCCCATTTGGCCCATTTTCAAGGTTTGAAGTGAGAAAATTTGGTTTTAAGTTCAAATTTCTTCTATGTCGGCATTTGAGATCAAATAAATGGTCATTTAAGTGCATTTCCTATATAAAAAATCTTTCAAATCATTATTTCATCAAGCCTACATTTTATCAAGTCAAGCATTCAAGAGTTAAGCATTCCAAGACTTCACAAGATCATCTAGAGAGCATTCAAGATTATTTTTAAGGAATTCAAGGGAAAAATTCTTCATCAATTGTTGCAACAATTAAAGATCCATCATCATGTCAAGCATATCAAGCATCAAACATTTTTTTGGGCTAGTGTTATGATGTAGCATTGAAAATCAAAGATCAAGTATTGTTCTACTCCTATTGTCAAGATCAAGATCTACATACTTCATGGCCATTTCATGTTGAGTTGTAAGACACTATTTACAAGACATCATTCAAGGTATCACTATTCATGTTTCATATCCTATGTTCATTTTTCATGTCCTTGTTTCATTTTTTCATCATTTGCTTTGATTACCTAAAAGGGGTTTGACCAAGGCAAACCTCTATACACTAACAATCAACAAGTTTTCTCCTCTTTAGATGTGTGATTACAGATCTAGGTTTCTTGGAGCTTGAAAGATCATTGAAGATTAGGTCACAATATTGTTGGAGTTGTCTCCCCATTTGTAAGTTCATAATCTTAACTAAAAGGTCATCTATAACTCCAAAATTAGAGTTTCAGATTCAAAAACATGGGGGAGAAGATTGAGTAGATTGAGAAGAGCATATTCAGACCTTGAAGTTCTAGAAAATAAAAATTGGACTCATTCACCACAAGTGGTGAATGAGTCCCACTATAAGTTTTTTTAGAAATATTTGTAGATTCAAAAACTTGGAGGAGAAGATTGAGTAGACTGAGAAAACCATATTTAGACCTTGAAGTTCCAGAAAATCAAAATTGGACTCATTCACCACAAGTGGCGAATGAGTCCCACTATAGGTTTTTTTAGAAATATTTGGAGATTCAGATACCCTTTTGACCAAAACATGCTCCTGTGTAGAAATCCAAAACTGGAACTGATTCACCCGGAATGGTGAATGAGTCCCAATAGGCCAAAATTTTAGGATTTGTAGAATTTCCAGTCTCCATTCAAGTCTCTACAAGTTTCCAGGTGCACATATTCTTTTTTGCAACTTTCTATTTTGTTATACATAATTTTCTAGGTCATTTCGTAGGTCATTGCATGAAACTAGGGTTTCGTGTTGCATCTTACATTGCATTAGTCTTTCCAAGTTCTTACTTGGTGGTGAACCCCTCTTGTAATCTAAAATCATATCCTAGGATACCTTATTTTAAGATCTCTCCCTCCATTATTTATTGGATTGAGATCTCTAAGGTGTCCTTGAGTGTAACAAGTGTAAAATAGGAACCCGATCCTTGTGTTTATGCCTCAAAGGTGAGGAGTATTATTTCCATGACTACACATCATCTCATAACATTAAATTTTTTTATTAATGAATACACATATCCATCCAATAATAAAATAAAATAAGAACCATAGTATAATCACATAACATGCATAGTTGTCATAGCCAAAAATAAATCTCATCGCACACACATATATATATATATATATATATCAAAAAGTAATATGTCTTGATAACTCCCTATACAATGCCTATACATGGGCTAATAAGGCATAAATATGTAATACATTAGCCCATAGGCCAAAAATCATAGCATGTCTACATACATCATGTAAATTCTAAGCTTTATAAAAAGTTCCCCCTTAGAATGGGAAAGAGAAGGATGTTGTGACCCTGATGGGCCTAGTTGTTGTGATCTCATCTATCCCTACTCTCCACTTTTCCCTAGTGTTGACCTGTGAGGTGGAGGCCCCATCACACTTGTACTCCTTGATCCCCAAGATCTAGATCTCTTTGATCTATGGTATGTGTTCAAATCTAGCAACATGTCAATCTAGTGGTACCTATCCCTCACATAGAGATCTACAATACAAATCCTTATATAAAAATCATGTAATCTCTGATATCATCACTATAATAGGACCCTATACAATATATTGAATCCTCAATAATGAATACTTTGATTATTGAAACGAAATAACTACTACATCCTATCTACAATCATACTAGCTAACTATGTCTCCATTTTTTGAACTTGAGCCTATGCTCTCACCAACTATGCCTACAATCCCTCCACCAAGACCTATAAAGTTGCAACCTGACCATCCCCATCATGAACCATTGCCTCCTCTCCTACGAGTGGGTACTACATTGCCTGCTCTCCTATGTGCTTTGACTTACTACTCACTCTCCTACTAATGGTGATTACACTATCTATTGTACCATAGGTGGTGGAGGAACTACATGATGGGAATTAGGTACCTATTCTCCCTCTCCTCCACCACCTCCCCCACCTACTCCTCCCTCTCCTCCATCATCTTCATGATCGAATCCCACTCACTTCGAGTTCACTGACTAGTCAAATTAGTTCACTAAGAAATCAATTTTTCTACTAACCATCAGTCTCAGTTATCACTCCAACTCATCCTCTTAACTAATCCATATGATCAGTGAGCTACAACCAAGAGACCAATTAACTCCCTATTAATTCCTCTCATCAATATTGATCCATTAATCTTTTCATTTTCTCGTAAAATCATGACCATTGATCGTTGTCACCAAGAATCTATAAATTCATCCTTTCTATCATCTATTCCTCCTCCTAGATCATTGTGAAGAAACTATATATTTATACTATCAATTCTTTATGCTATTGTACAACTAAAAATATGAAAGCAAGTACTATTACACTTTTCTCCAATGTGCAAAGAGGAGAAAAATGGAGCTCAACAAAGGGGTCATGTAGGTTTACAATATATGCTTTACATGATTTACTTGATGATTCATTTATATGATCTTTTTTGAATTTGATTGTGAATTATTGTTTTTTGTTTTTTGTCATTAGATTTCATAATCATTTTCTAGGTCATACATATACAATAGTGATAATAGCGTTATGAGTGTTGCTTCATTCAAATTATGAGGGGAGTGAACTAGTTTAGTGCCAATATAGAATATAGTAGATCCATATTGTGTACCCTTATGAGTTGAAGCATTCATTCAAAATTGAAATAATTGTCAATAAATTATTTTTTCCTAGCATGTTTCCTTTGTGTGGATATATTAGGTTTATGTTAATCTTGTAATCAAATTTTTTATTAATAAAATTCATTTGCTTCAAAATTTCAGGAAAGTAGACTGATATTGTTGTCAACATTTAGATATCAGCTTTACTTCTTTTTTTTCTTACATTAACTTGTAAAGACAATATATGTGTAATAGAAACATACTTACAAACAGAAAAATAATAAATAAAATACATAAAAAATCTCACATATGTTTATATACATTTATAGTAAAGACTACCCAAAATACTTAAACAAAAAAATTAACTATAATTATACCCTTCTATCTCCTTGACATACATAGTTACAACTTTAGCATTCATATGTTAACCTTAAATCTAAACACTCAAAAATAAGTACCTCTAAAGTCTATATTAATATTAGTAACATACGACTTCATGAATTAAGATGCAACATACACTAACAATCTTATTTTAGAGAACATAACTCTCTTTCTATTTCATGTGAAGACTCCATTTATTTCTTCACACAACAAATTTGTCTAATGTCAACATGCACTATGAAAAACATTTCCGAATGATATCAAATATTTCTTCACATAATAATTTATAAAATTTAGGCGAATCTGATCTAATTAGATATCAAATATTTCATTGAATTTTTGAGTTTAAATATTAAATAAAAGAAATTTTCTAGGAATTTAACAAGGACTAAAATAAAATTTTATAAAAATGTGACGACTCAAATCACTTTATAGCTTGTACTATTAGCCAAAGTTTGAATCTCCAATTTTAAGTATTCTACTATGTTCAAACTACTTTCGAATTCAGCGCTTGTATAACTATCGTCATTGCACATATACAGATATATGGCTCAGTTGGGAACAATGCATAGTAAGAGCACAACACAGAACAACTGTCGATATTTTGCATTGTAGGTGATCTTCATGTTAGAATTATTTCAGCAATCAGGCTATTTAAGGGAATGACTTAAAAGAGAGTTTAATCAAAATTAATGCATTTTTAATGAATGATTTTTGATCGTAGAGATCTCGCTAAGATGATGTAAGTCTTCGTTTATTGTTAGTCAAGGAATTAGCGTTTTGAATCCGCGTCTACGACAGCAACCCTCTAATCTGTTTCTTATCATCTCAATAAGTATATATTTCTTTCAAAGACCGTCTTTAATACTATGGAATCATCGGTTTCCATGAAAGAATACCTGCCATACAATAATTCATGCTTGGTTTGAACTTTTGACTGGAAACATTTGCTTAATACTTCCAAAACTTTTGGACGGTATGGTTTAACACGTCTATATGTGAAATGTCGTTGTCCTTTCGTTTTGTTTGCTCTCGAATGCCACTTTCGCTTGTCGAAGTGTTCGTCAATAAATAATTGATTTTTCTTCTTTATTTTATTCACAATGGAACTTTTATTAGTTTATTTATCTTTTTGAGTTGCCGTCTTCCTCACCTCAAATATATGGTCCCCCAAAAGGGTCCCAAAGAATATTTTGCATCATTTTCATCGGATTTTTATAATGGAAGTTTTAGTGAATACTTTATAATGTTTCATTTTTATCTGCTGTATTTGTATCGATTTAGCATTGTAGTTGAATATCATTTTTTTAAAAGTGTTTCAATTGTATCTAGTTAAAGTCTTTATGTCAATTTATATATAGATTTAGTCTTATCATGTGAAAATCCGTGTTTTCATTTATTTATGGATTTAACACTATCAAAATCTTTATTCACATTTATATATAGTATTGAATGGTTGTTAGGTGTATAGAAAGAGTATTGTTAACAAAGTGATGTAAAAATTTACACATAGTTTTTCCAAAAACCTTGGATACTAATTATCATGGACTGTGGAAACAACAGAATGTTATAAAAGTGTTGCATGTTTATGTTTCTTTATCAAAGTCATTTTTTGTGGTGTTTGGTTGATAGAACTATTTATATATGTGTTTAATGACCATCCAATAACACCTTTACATTTTTAATTGCTTGTAAATAATTTATTATAACATTTTATTTGAATTATGTGGTATTTAAATTTTACAATGTGATATGTATACAATAGAAATAATAGCTTTATGGATGTTGTCTCACTAAAATAATGCAAACAATCATTTTCATACCATCACATCTATCTCAACACCTAACAATATCCATTCACTAATAATTAATCTTGCATTAATTAACCCACTTTATCAAAATAAAATCAATGAAATAATTTTATTATTTAGTTAATTTAAATAACTAATTTTCGTCACAAATTTTTTAAATAATAAACTAATTTATTACTTGCAAACAATTTAATGAAGAAACGAGTATAATAAATAAAACTAGCTAACTTGTTGATCAAAATAGTTAATAAATCTTCAAAAAGAAAAATATCAATTAAAAAAAACAAATTAAATTAGCTAACTCATTGATCATATTAAATAGCCAATAGTGACATAGTGTGATGGTTAAGTTGTTGTGGTGTTCTTGCAATCAAGGTTCAAAGCCCACTAGGGTGTTATTGTTGAGTGTTTAAATTGGGGATGAGGTCCCCCATTTGTGATCTCGTCGATTCATAGCTCTGGGTGAAAAGCGTTTAACCCTTTAAAAAGAAGAAGAAGAAGTTATATTAAATCAATGAATTCATTAACTAGTCAATAATAACTAGCACATCTCTTCATCCACTCTACCTTAAATAGAATAACTTATAATCTTAGATTGAATCATAAATGTCCTGTTGAGAAATATGTCTCGACCTTGCAAGCCTTTTCCAGGAAAATTACAAAATTTGTTTGTGGCAGTTTTCCACATGTTTATGCATTGGAAAAAGGTGTATGAGTTGTTAAGAGGTGCCTTGTCCTTAGTAGAATATAGGAGGGCCATTTTTAGAGCATAGTTAATTTGTTTTATTTCTTTTATGGGGGTCTAAACTAGAGGACAAAATTATGGACGGGATTACTATTTTAACCTGGTTGTTTTTCCATCTTGGAAATGTAAATGTCAAAAATGGGCAACATGTGGCATGGTGGTTAAGCCCATGGTTTTGTAAAACCACAAATGGTTTCCAGGTTGTAAATCACTATATAAGGAGGGCTTGGGGAGGAGTTTACATAATGGAGTTTTGTTTGCAAGGCTGGGTGCTAGAAGGATGCTAGTGGTGTCTCTCCAAGCTTGAGTTGAGGTGATGCTCTTGTAAGAACTTGCATTGCAAGTGTATTGTAATCTTCTTTGATTTGATAATACATTATGTAGGTTTTAGAGGGTGGGGTTTTTCTCCCGTAAGGGTTTTTCCCATGATAATCACAGTGTTATGTGTTTATGGTTATTTCATTTATACTCTTGAATGTGTTTCTTTGAACCGTTGTAATACTTTATATTGAAATTTGCATATTTGTTCTCTCAAGATTAGCGTAGGAAGCGATTCCGCACACCTTTGCTTCCTTACAAGTGGTATCAGAGCCTGGCCAGTTTTGGTTCTGTTTGTTGGGTACAGGGTTTTTTGAGCTAATCAAGGTTTGAGTGGGAGCTTGTGCAGAGTATTTCATTCTTTGTATTGCAGGATCATAAAGATGGCAAGTATGTCGGGGAGGATTGATGTAGAAAAGTTTTTTGGCACAAACTTTGAGATGTGGAAGCTGAAGATGGAAGATCTGTTGATTGATCAGGATCTATGGGATGCGGTGGATGAGAATAACCTAAGGCCTACAGATCCGACTTTAGCTGCACAATATGATGTGATGGACAGAAAAGCTAAAGGTCTCATAAGATTGTGTCTTGCAGACTCAATTCTGATTAATGTGCATGAAGAGTCTACCGCGAAGAAGCTTTGGAAGAAGCTAAGTGAGATCTATCAAGCGAAATCACTTGTTAACAAGATTTTCTTGAGGAAGAAATTATATTCCTTGAGAATGGAAGAAGGTGGACGAATTCCTGAGCATCTGGAAAGTTTCAATATGTTGGTGACTCAGTTGACCTCAGTTGGGGTAGCGATGGATGAAGAAGAAAGGTGCCAAATCCTACTATGTTCATTGCCAGATTCATGGGACAACCTTGTCATGGCCATAGGGAGCACTTCTATTGTCTTGAAGATGGAGGATGTTGTTGGTTCTCTACTTTCTGAGGAGATGAGAAGGAAGGTCTCTCTGAATGCTAAAGAGGCTTTGAGTGTTCGAGGAAGACCAAAGGAAAGAGGCAAGAACGAAAAGCAGCATGGCCGTTCTAAGTCCAAGAATAAGGGGAGATCAAAATCCCTGGTAAGTCCAAGGTGATATGTTGGAATTGTGGTAAATCTGGACACTTCCGAAAGGATTGCAAAGAGGAAAAGAAGAAGAAGAAAAAGAAGCAAGATTCTGATTCTGAGTCCGAGAAGGAAGATGGAGACGCTTTTATCGCAGCCTTGGCCACTCATGCAGGTGATAATGCATGGTTAATAGACTCAGGTGCATCTTTCCACATGACTCCTAATAGAAACTGGTTTAGTAAGTATGAAAATTTTGATGGAGGTAAGGTGTATTTGGGTGATAACTCTATTCTTGATATTGTTGGCCGTGGAAGTATTCGTGTAAAATTTTTTGATGGTAGAATTAGAAGATTTGATGGTGTCTTGCATATCCCGGGACTAGCAAGAAATTTGTTATCTGTTAGTAAACTAATAGATGCGGGTGTGCATGTATAGTTCTCTGAAGCAGGTGTGAAAATGGTAAGAGGTGCTATGGTAATAGCAAGAGGAAGTAGATTGGGTACACTGTACTAGCTTGATGCATGCATGGTTGAGTGCAATAGTACTTCTGATAAGATTGTGAAAAAGACTACTCTGTTGGAAAAGGAGAGGTTTTCTCTTTCAACAAATGGTCGTGGTTTTTGGGTACCCAAGGGTGCTCTGTCTACCGAATCAAAGCTGCCTGCAAAGAAGACCATGTTATGGCACCAAAGACTTGGCCACATAGGTGAGAAGGGTCTACGGAACTTGAAAAATAAGAATCTTGTTGATGGGTTAAATGATTGCAATCTTGAATTTGATTTTTGTGAGCATTGTATTTATGAAAAACAAAACCGCATTCAGTTTTACTCTAGTTCTCATAAGTCTTCATGTATATTGGATCTGATCCATTCAGATGTATTTGGTCTAGTTGATGTTCCATCTATTGGTAAATCAGTTTATTATGTCTCTTTCATTGATGATTTCAGTAGAAGAACATGGGTTTATTTTCTTAGGAGTAAAGCTGAAGTTTTCAGTCGTTTCAAAGAATTTAAAGCAATGGTAGAGTTGCAGACTGGAAAGAAAATAAAATGTTTGAGAACTGATAATGGCGGTGAATATTGCTCTAATGATTTTGATACATTTTGTAAAGATTGTGGTATTAAAAGACAGAAGACAACTCCGTATTCTCCACAACAGAATGGAGTTGCAGAAAGAATGAATAGGACCCTAATGGAGAAGGCTAGGAGTATGTTGAGTGGTGCTAGACTAGAACAAAAGTTCTGGGCTGAAGCTGTAGCCACTGCCTGCTACCTGATAAACAGGTCTCCTACATCAGCTCTTGTTGATAAAACGCCAATGGAAGCGTGGTCGGGCCACAAGCCTTCACTTAGACATTTGAGAGTTTTTGGTTGTGAGGCATATGCTCATGTGCCAAAGGATAAGTGGACAAAATTGGATAACAAAGCTATTAAATGTATTTTCATCGGATACAGTTATGGTGTGAAAGGATACAAGCTTTGGGATCCTATTGCACAAAAGGTATTTTATTCCAGAAGTGTTATTTTTAGAGAAACTAAGCCTTCTTTTGTTTCAGTGTAGCCAGAACAAATAGAGGAAACGAAAGATGTGATTCAACTACCTGCTACACCAGAGAAAGTTGAATCGAGGCCCTTAGAAAGACAAGAAGTCAAGGAGAGCTCTACGAGTTCTGAATCATCAGAGGAAGAAGAGGTACCTGAACCTAAACCTGATAATGAACCAGATCTTGCTCAAAGGTCTACCAGACAAAGGAAACCACCTGAAAGGTATGGGTATTCTCCTGATGATTGGAGGTGTATATTTGCTTTGAATGCTAACATTGATGAACCAAGATCTATAGAAGAGGCTCTTGGTATGAATGATTCAGAGTCTTGGAAAATAGCCATGGATGAAGAGATGGCAGCTCTTAAGAGGAATGATACATGGGACCTTGTACCATTGCCTGAAGGATGAAAACCTGTTGGTTGTAAATGGGTGTTCAAAAAGAAGATGGGTTCAGATGGAAGCATTGAGAAGTACAAAGTGCGATTGGTTGCTAAGGGTTACTCCCAGGTTGAGGGGGTAGATTATGGTGAGATTTTTTCTCCTGTAGCCAAAATGACATCCATTCGATTTTTGCTTTCTATTGCAGCAGCTTATGATCTAGAGATCGAGCAAATGGATGTGAAAACAGCTTTCCTTCATGGAGACTTGGAGAAAGAAATTTATATGACACAGCCAGAGCACTATGTGGTAAAAGGTAAAAGTCATTTGGTCTGTAAGTTGAAGAAATCCTTGTATGGTTTGAAACAAACTCCTAGGATGTGGTACTAGAAGTTTGATACATATGTGTTGAGTCTGGGATTTGTGCGATCTAAATCTGATCATTGTATATATTTTAAATCTGATGGTGATCATTTCTTGGTTATTGCCTTGTATGTCGATGACATGTTATTTATTGGTAAAGGAAAAGGTTTGATTACAGAATTAAAATCTCAACTCTCAGTGAAGTTTGAAATGAAAGATCTTGGTGCAGCAACGTACATTCTGGGAATGGAGATTGCAAGAGATAGACAAAACAGAAAGCTTTGGCTAGGCCAGAGTAAGTATGTTGGTACTATTTTGAAAAGATTCAATATGCAGGATTCTAGACCATTGGGTGTTCCTGTTACAATGGGAACAAAGCTTTCTATTTCACAGTGTCCTACATCCCCATTAGAGATGGAAGAGATGAGTCGAGTACCATACCAGAGTGCTGTTGGAAGTTTGATGTATGCTATGGTTTGTACAAGACCAGACATTGCCCAAGCAGTGGGAGTACTTTCCCGTTACATGTCTAATCCAGGAAGAGCACATTGGGATGCAGTTAAAAGAGTTTTCAGATACTTGCGGGGTACCTCAAAGTACTCTATATGTTTTCATGGAATAGGAAACAAGCATTCCTTTGATATTCGAGGCTATGTGGATTCAGACTGGGCTGGTGATGTTGATAGAAGAAGATCCACTAGTGCATATGTGTTTACATTATTTGGTGGTGCAATTAGTTGGATGAGCAAGCGACAGGCTGTGGTTGCCTTGTCCACTACATAGGCAGAGTATATGGCATCTACTCATGCTTGTAAGGAAGCCATTTGGCTTAAGAGATTGTGTTCAGATATAGAGTTCAAATAGGGTGTAGTGACAATTTATAGTGATAGTCAAAGTGCAATCTGCCTAGCGAAGAACCCGACTTTTCATGCCAGGACCAAACACATTGATGTACAATATCATTTTGTGAGAGATATGGTTGAGGATGGCAAGGTGAAGTTGGAGAAGGTAGACACTTTGGTGAATGTTGCTGATGCATTAACTAAACCTGTGAGCACAGAGAAGTTCAGATGGTGTTCAAAGTCTATGGGCCTTTCGGCCCCTAGCAATTAAGTCCATGATATTTTGGATCCCCTAACTCTTGCAAGGTGTTCGACAAGTGGGAGATTGTTGAGAAATATGTCTCAACCTTGCAAGCCTTTTCCAGGAAAATTATAGAATTTGTTTGTGGCAGTTTTCCACATGTTTATGCATTGGAAAAAGGTGTATGAGTTGTTAAGAGGTGCCTTGTCCTTAGTAGAATATAGGAGGGCCATTTTTAGAGCATAGTTAATTTGTTTTATGTCTTTTATGGGGGTCTAAACTAGAGGACAAAATTATGGACGGGATTACTATTTTAACCTGGTTGTTTTTCCATCTTGGAAATGTAAATGTCAAAAATGGGCAACATGTGGCATGGTGGTTAAGCCCATGGTTTTGTAAAACCACAAATGGTTTCCAGGTTGTAAATCACTATATAAGGAGGGCTTGGGGAGGAGTTTACATAATGGAGTTTTGTTTGCAAGGCTGGGTGCTAGAAGGATGCTAGTGGTGTCTCTCCAAGCTTGAGTTGAGGTGATGCTCTTGTAAGAACTTGCATTGCAAGTGTATTGTAATCTTCTTTGATTTGATAATACATTATGTAGGTTTTAGAGGGTGGGGTTTTTCTCCCGTAAGGGTTTTCCCCATGATAATCACAGTGTTATGTGTTTATGGTTATTTCATTTATACTCTTGAATGTGTTTCTTTGAATCGTTGTAATACTTTATATTGAAATTTGCATATTCGTTCTCTCAAGATTAGCGTAGGAAGCGATTCCGCACACCTTTGCTTCCTTACATGTCCATCTATTTCATCAAAATCCTATAAATTTCAAGATTAAAGCTATCATTTCAAAAGAATCATGATGTTGTTTGAATGAAAAGTAGGTATACAAGAGTATTAAAATCAAAATTATATCACTTTTTTCTCTATTAGAGGCTTGTATGGAATTAGCACAATGTTTTTAAATATTATTTTTAACTCTTATTTCTATTCTAATTCTTGTGCTTACATTGAGGAGTTGGAATTATCTATACTTATTCTAAGGATTTTATCACCTTATGGGATGACCTAAACCACATATTCTAACAAGGTATATAAAGGGGGAATGTGAAAGTTGTACCTCAAAGAAGTAAAATTTTGTCCAACATAGCCTTATTACATATTTTTATGAGGATATAAAGTGAAGTGGATTTGGATTTATCCATAAAAATATACTTTTAGATGTATTATTGTTCATTGACTTGACCAATTTGTATATTTTCCTATATTTAGGACACCCCTAGCTCACCTTGTACATCCTAAATAGGCATTTAATTGGTCATCTTTTCTTGTAGTGAATTAATAATAGGCTACGCTTAGAAAGTATTAATATCATACTACAATAAATGATAGTTGTAAGTCAAGAGCATAGGAATTTGTAGTCCTACATGATAGGTTGTAAATGAGGCCTTGATCCCACACCTTGAGGTCCTAAATAAATAGTTGAGCCCGTACCACATCCACAGAGATAACATATATTATATCTTACAAGGATAGATACACTCACCTATCTAGTTTAGGCTTATTAAATTCTATTATGTGTATTTAAATGTTTACATCAACTCTCGCTAGTTCTATCTAGAAAAATGAAGCTTACCCATCTAAAGCCTTAGATTTTTCATTTTTTTTATAATTCACTAGTTCTTGTAGTGTTGTAAATTTCATTTCCTTACAGTTTCATAGTATGTTTCATGCCAACTATGGCTTCCATTCCCTTATTCTTTATGTAGGTTAATTTAAATCCTTGAATCAACTATTTTCCTACTCAAGGTGCTCAAGTATTCTTTTTTATGGTCATTTCTTCATGTCATTTTTGTGTTTTTCTTATCTCTAACCATTTTTTAGCATAAATTGTCCAAACATTAGTGCCTAGCATGTATATCTATGCATCATGCTAGAGTTCCACAATAATTTATCATTTGAAAGCCATTTTTCTCCTCTTTTCATTTTTGCAACTAATATTTCATTTTATAAACTCTCTCTCTCTCTCTCGACTCTCTTGGTTCTCAAGTTTATAAATAACTCTTTGAATGTATGTTACAAAATTCTCTCTCATTATCTAATCATCCTACTCTCTTTGGATTTCTTAAGCCTCTAAGGTAATATTGTTCTTTTATTATTAAGTATTTATTCTCTTTTTCCACCACATACCTTGAGATTATCACATCCCTTATCTCTCCGTTTATCATTGTTCTTATTTATTGATGAACTTAGAATAAGAACACATGCATTTTTTTCTATCTATCAATCTATCTTGGCTATTTGTGGAGGTTAAAGGGCCAAAGAAAGGATTTAAATAAGAAAATTTGACAAACAACCCCGAATAATTTTCCTCTTCTTTGTGTGTGTAGGTATCAAGAGAGCATTCAAGTGTGCATAGAGGTTTGCAAGTTTATTTTTTATAATTATTAATTTATGTTATTTAATTAAATAATTTAAATCTTAGTTTATTTATTTATATTCTATTATATATTATTTCTTGGTATTTTCTTATTTTTGGGTTTTACAAGTTACTTAATTTTCATATTTTTGGGTATTTCTTGCATGCTATTTGTACATGTGAAGCACACAAAATATGATAGATTAAAAACAAACAAAAAATGAAAACTGTAAATTTCATAAATTTGACCAAATAGATTAGGAAAATAAGCATACATAAATAGGCAAGAAGGAGGTACCTGATCTCCATGAAATGAGGATACCACTCCTCATTCATGGAGTGGTGGAAAGTTTCCTACGATAAATAAAGGATGAGGTATTGAAAGTATGTTGAAACCTCATAAGACACCTATCTACATTGACATCTCACTAAAAAAGGGTCAATAGGATGCCTAACTATGCTTAGGAAGCCTAAGTGTATGTAAAGTGAAATATAAATACACTAACACACCCCCTTAAGCATAGCTTAGGTGGACATGAATGAAATTGGTCCTATATACTAGACTAATGAGGTACGCATGTACAATGCAAAAGAAAATGGGTTCCAACAACTAGCTTGTTAAGGTACCCATGTATAATTTAATCTCTTTGAAAATGGAGTAAGATATAAAACTTAGTGGGAAAAAACTATCCTTGAAAAGAGAGAAGAAGAGGAGAAGACTAGAAAGTTCCCAAAGGATGATGTTGCTATTGATGTAGAAAAAACACCAAGAAGAGCCATAGATGTATGAACTTTCTCTTAGTAAAGGGTTTGGTGAAGATGTCAACAACTTGATTTGAAGATTGGAAAAAAACTAAGTTGATGACCTATCCATGAATCGACTCTTGAATATATTGCATATTTATCTCAATGCGTTTGGTTTGTTGATGTTGAACCAAATTTTTGCATATCTGAATAGTGCTTTGGTTGTCATAATAAATGATTGTGAGCTACCTAAAAGGAATACCAAATTAAAAAAGAATACCCTAAAGCCATATAGCCTCAATAGCTAAGTTAGCAACCCCCTTGAACTCTACCTCTATGGATGATATAACAATAGCATTCTACTTCTTGCTAGACCAATTGGATAACTATAATCTGAAGTGGACTTGTTATGCAAAGTGTCACTAGCCAAATTTGAATATTTAGAACCAACCAAGTCAATTGATGAACCAAATTTGTAGTGAATCCAAAACTCAAGAGTAGCATGAAGGTAATGAATGATCCTCTTAGCTACTTTCCAATGTAGCTGATGAGGTTCCTACATAAATCTTGAAACCATGCCTACTACATAGGCAATGTTTGGATTGGTATGAGTGAAGTATATAAGACTACCAATGAGTTTTCAATATAATTTAGCATCAACCAATGATGTAGTATAGGAAGTCTCAAGCTTTAATCTAGATAGAAAGGGAGTCGAAGATGATTTGTAAGTAGTCATTTCAAACCATGCATGTAGATCAAGAGTATACCTAGGTTGTGCAAGATTAATCCCTGAAGCTAAATGTGAAATCACAATGACAAGGAAGTAGTGCTATAAACCCAAGTCTTTCATGTAAAATCCATGCTCAAGTGGCATCTTCACTACTACTATGACAAATGAAGTACTCTTGATAATCAAAAGGTCATAAAAATATGGAACCAGTATCAAAAGTGAATCATCCTACCATAATAGATACACATTAGGATCTAAATGGAATCTAGAAAAATATGAAGATAGGAGGTAAGAATCTATCTTGACATACCAAGCTTTAGGATCTTGTTTAAGTCCATATATAGATTTCCTAAGTCTACAAACTAAGGATGAATCCTTCACAAACCATGGTGGTTGTTTCAAGTAGATTTCCCCCTCAAAGTCTCCATGAAGAAATGCAATCTTCACATCCATGTGATTTACATCACATTCATGTGTTTACGCTAAAGATAGTGTGAGTCAAATGGAAGTCATCTTAGCAACTGGGCATGCGTAGGGTCATCATGGAAAAAATAGGCTCTTAAGTGGCAAATAAATTTAGAAAAATCAGAGTTGGGAAACTTGACATAAAAATTTGAATAAGTTAACTATAATATTTCAAAAATATGTAAGAATAGAATCTGTTGCAAATTGAATGTAGTTTCTAAACTACTAGGTTTATTTTTATTTAAAAAAAATCTATTTGGTGAAAATTTGAAATTTCAATGCAGTAGTACTTAAATTTCAGGGAAAAAATAAGAAGTAGGTGTTTGTCTAACCACCCTAACCACAATAAAATGATAATATTTTTTTATAATATTATATATATAAGTATAAGAATCATGTCCCAATGTGATTCATATTTTTTTGTAATTTTTTTCCAAGTAAATAATTAATTATGATTTTTTTATTACAAATTTTTAAAAATATAAAAACTTGTACACCTGACCACCTTAACTTGGTCAAAACTTCATGAAATTAAATTCTTTTTATTTTTATCCTATACTATGTGAAGCATAAAATGTGACACATGTTTTAGATTCAAAAAATGTGATACCCTTTGAAAGCTATAGATTTTTTTCAATCGGCCTATCAATCAGGACTTTAGTTGTAATTCAAATAGAAAATTATTAATAATTATTTTTTAAATTCAAAGTAAAGCATAATTTATATTGGTGGAAAGCTAAGAATATCCTCTAAAAACCCTTTTCGTTTCATCAATTTTGGGTAAAAAAAAGTCGTCAACCACATGGGCCATCATATCACTTACATATCGCCACTTTTTGGCCCATCATGATCCTACACATACCCAACTGGTGCAAAGGTTTTTGTATAGTCATTTCCTTTAACTTGTGAAAAAAATTTGGAAACCAACCATTCTTTGTATCTATCAACTGACACATCTACTACAAATTTATTTCGATATATCCACTTAAACAAAGGAAATAGGGTACCTTTAGTCTATTAGGGAGATGGAACACAAGGGATAAGGGCCTATTCCACTCTATTTCATTCAAGGAAATCCTAGATATCTCAACCTAATGGTTCAATTGAGAAAAGGGATCTACTATAAGGTCTCCTAGGGTGTGATTAAAGACAAAAGGGGGTTCACAACTAAGTAAAGGCTTAAAAAGAAGGAAATTCAAATTATATGCAACTTGTCTAACAATTTAACCTAGAATGTGAAACTTCAAATCAAAATAATGAATAGGAGATGAATAAAGATGCACTTGGAAAGTTGAAGATTCTTGAACAAGGTTTGCAATCCCAAAATTTTGACTTTTAATGCACACTCAGACTCATACACCACTAGGGGCAATTTAGTCCTATTTTACGGTTTCAGGCCGTAATCAAAATCTGTAATTGGTAAACTAGGATCTACAAAAGAGGTCTAAAAATCAATATATTGGGACTCATATGCCATAAGTGGTGATTTAGTCCTAGTATCAAGGTTGATCTAAAACTTTGATATCCTCTAGTATTTTCTTGTAGCTTCTCTCCCTTCTGATCTCCAAGTCTGAAACTCTGAATTCTAACCTATAGGTGACTTTTTGAAATCTGTCAAGGAAGGTGAAAACTTTGAAAACTTTGCAACTTTGAAACATTTATCCAATCTTTCTCTTCAATGGATCTTCAACCTAAATTTGCAAAAAAGCACACATCAAAGATAGGGGAAAATGTTGATATTTTAGGGAATGGGTTTTTTCCTTGGTGAAAACTTGTTTTGGTAATCAAACCTTAATGATAAATGAAGCATGAATGAAATGAGGCATGAACCATAAGATGAAACAACAAAACCTTGTTTGAAACCTTGTAGATCTGCAAACAAGCATGAAGTAGCCTCAATGGATGTAGATTATGATCATTATTCTTGATTAAAGATAATGCCTTTGAATACTTGAATTGATCTTGAAAAATACATCACAACATTAGCACAAAACCACATGCATGATGCGTCAAGTATTTGACAGGATAATGGTGTTGAACAATCTAGATAACTAAGAGGGGGGTGAATCAGTTATTTTAAAACAATTTTATTGATCTTAATTAATCTAGAGAAAACTTAAATAAATTAGATAATGATCTAATAGATATGAACATGAAAGCACATAACAACACCATGCACAAAGAATGAAAAAATTTATGTGGAAACCCAAGAAGGGAAAAAAACCACAAAGAATGCTAATTCTCAATTATAAAACATCAGTTAAGGTAATTTTTACAAAGGCTCACTACCAAAATACTCACTATAGGTAAGGCTCACTACCAGTGGGCTCACTGCCTGACTATTACAACCAAAAATAAAAAGGCTCACTACCAAAAGAGAAAGGCTCACTACCTATAGAAAATGGCTCACTACTAAAAGAATTATGAAAGGGAATCCACCGCTGAAATAACTATCACCAACAGTCACACTAGAAGAAACTCATAGTTTGCTATCTCTAGTATACTCTGGCACAATGTCTATACATTAGATTCGCATTCACCACACTTACTTTCATCGAACAAAATCAAATTTAAATTATACCATTCCATGCCTTCATAATCTTCCCAAGTTGGCCAAACACAATTCCATTTCATGCTTCCATAAACTCCTAAGTCGGTTGAACACAAATTGAATTAGGTCACCACAAAAACATTCTCGTAGTGTAAGGGAATGAAACATGGACTACACATAACCTCCTCGCTCAAATCAACACACTACATATTAACCATGATATCTAGAACCAAAGAGTAGGATATACACACTATAATGCAAGCAATGTTCTGGGACACGATAACCGCTCTCTAGATCGGTCTGGACTCATAGAAGTGTATCTCATTATGTTGTAAAATGAATGGGACCAAGACAAGCATGACCAAAGATAGATCATCGCAACACTATAACATCTAGAGCAAGCCAATCCGGATCACCAAAGCATGAAAACAATAAAAAATGATATGTTGACATCAATCACAACTATTAATGAAAAAAATCGACATCATAATCCAACAAATGGATCTTGAATGTTGAAATAATATTCTTTGAAAATTTTCGCTTGGATGCTCTTGAATGCTCTTCAATACTCTCTAATGCTCAAGTGAAAGTAATTTTGATTGCTTATGAAATTCTAGGTGAAAGGTTTAAAATTGTTGTTGCTTATGGTGTAGGACATAGAACAATAATCTTCTTCACTCTCATTCAAGGAAACCCTAGAGATCTCAATCCAAGGATGAAGTAGGAGAAAGAGATCTTGTAGTTTAGGGTGTCCTAGGATATGATTAGAAACTAAAGAGGGGTTCACCACTAATCTAGTGCTTGGAAAGACTGATGAAAATCAAGACCTAATGCTAAAACATAATGTAATGCAAAACTTCACTAAATGACCTAAAAGTTTATGTAAATCAAAACAGAAAGCTAAGAGATCAGAGGTGTGCACTTGGAAATTTGTAGAAGCCTGGATGAAGACTTTTGTAGTGTAGTAGAATTCATACCCTTGTATTTTCACACTTGTTTGGGTCTTCCTTGATTTATTTATCCTTATTTACATCTTAATTGGTCCTATTTTGCATCCACAAGCCTAATAAATTGTATCTTTTCATGGCTTATCTTGTTATTTACATCAAAGGGTAAATGATAATTTAATGATTTTGGATATGTTTCCTTGATATTTGGATTGAAACTAAGACACCACGTAGGGCATCTTTGTCCTCCAAAGGTCTTGGAAACCTCTTTTTAAATATGGTTTAAAGGGTACACTTTTTGGAGTTTGTGCCCCGAGTTTTAAGTCTTAGGACTAAGATGCCACGTTGTGTTTCATAGTCCCCTTCAAGTTATTTTTGGGACTTAATTTCAAATCTTGGAAGTATTTAGCCTCCTTTAATTAATGAATCCATATGCCAGCTTGGTGTGGTGTAATTTCAAGATATTAAGCATGGATAAGTATAAATACAAAGTCCTTTCCCTCATTTCTCACCAAGCAAGTTGATGAGAGCATTCCTAAGGAAATTTTATGAGATCAAGAGAATTCAAGAGCAATTCATCAAACATTGGGAGCCATCATCAAGATTCAAGTATCATGTCAAAGATATTCTTGCATCATGTGTGTTTTCGAGCTAGCATTTGTGATGTAAGGTTTTGATCCAAGCAAGCAATTCAAGTCAAGATATATCAAGAATTCACTCAATTCAAGATCTACATTCAATCTAACCACTTCACACAAGTTTATAGATTTTATAACAAGGGTTTGGTGAGTTTCAACATAGCACTTTGTTCATTCATGATTTCCCTCCATTATTGCATTTCATCCCAAGGTTTAATTACCAATAAGCGGTTTGACCAAGGAAAACTCGTATTTACTAACAATCAACAAGTTTTTCCTCTCTTGTGTGTTTATGTTTGTAGATTTAGGTTGAAGATCATTTGAAGTGAAAAGTTACAAAGTTGCATTGCAAAGTTGACATCTTCACAAAAAGTCACCTACAAGCTAGATCTGGAGGTTTCAGGCCCTGAGATTTAAGAAGAAGGAAGTGCAGACATTGAATCTCTAGATCATATTTTGACGTTACAAAAATTGAGATCACATCCTATCTTGTTACTTAATTTTTTTATTTGCACTCATTATTTGGCTTGCATTACTAGGTTTTTTCAGTTCAATGTTAAGTTATCTTTTCCAAGCTATTGCTTGGTGGTGAACCCTTCAAAGCCTAAGTGTAGTGGAAAAAAGTGCACGCCTTTTCATTTTCACACTTAATTTGGACCTATTTTGGAACTCCTTATAATAAATTCCATTTAGGTCACTTATTATGGGACCCTAAGACCCCTTTCTATGCATCCTAAAGCATATTTCAGCTGTAAACCTGGCCAAAATCCATAAAAAACCATTAATCTTGGAAAACCACCTTTCAAAATTATAAAGTAAGCTTGTTGGGACCAAGATGCCCTTGGTTGTGTCTTAGTTCCCTTTAGTGGGACCAAGATTCCACCTTGGGAATCTTAGTGTCGAGGGCTTTATTATCAAGAATTAAGAGCAGGAAATGAAAATATTTGATTTAAATTAGCAATTTGTTGGCCTTTGGGATCTAATAATCAAGTTATTAGATAAGAATTCCTATAAAAGTAAGATACACACCCCATTTTCACATAATAAAGTGATAGAGCAAGTGATAAGCATGTAAGAAGAAGCAAGTTTGAAGGAGAGTTTCAAGAAGCAAGGAATTGAAGTCTTGGAGCAACCTTCTATTATGTTTTTGTAGGTTTTTCAAGTTCATTTTCAAGTCAAGATCTAGCATTTCCAAAGACTAATGATGGATGCCTATGGAGGATCATGAGATATTCTAGGTTGGAGATGCAACTATCCATTCTTCTAAGCCTAAGGACATGTTTCTTGATTGATTCCATCTTCCATTGTTGTTCTATTTTCTACCCAAGGAAGGTATGTTTCATGTTTATAGCTTATTAGGGTGATTAGAGATCTTCTTTGAAGGTCGATTTCATTGAAATCTTAGGAATTCTATTCTAACACATTTGAATAGGGTTTCTCCATGTTCTAGCTTGCATAATCTTAGAAACACTTAAGATTAGGGCACACACATTTCCATTTTCAGATCTATGCATTTTCATCAAGGTTTATGTTAGAATTGGCCATGGATGCCAAGATATTGAGACCAAATGGAAAGCACAAAGAGAGAGAATGAAATGTGACAAGAATAAACTGTATTCTTATCAATATGATTCAATTATATGAGATTATGTGTTGTACAAATGAGAAATATCTCTTGGTTATATAGCCAAGGTGAGATACAAGATGTCATAGGATTATGACAAGTGTCTTAATCAAATTACATGAGACAACTAATAGCACTTACCTAGGTCACATAAAGTAATTTTCAAAGGATAATATAACAACTAATGACAACTAAAACCTTCTAGAAATATTCCTTCCTAGGACCTAAGTAAAATTAACATGTGTAAATAAGTCCCCTAGTAATGAATGAACTAGGTACAAGACTCTATTTGCACCAAAAATTTAATTACCAAACAAGGGGTTTGACCAAGGCAAACCCCCATAAACAATCAATCAAATTTCCTTTGTTTTGCAAGTTGTTTGCAAGTTTAGATCTGAAGACTTGGTGAAGAAGGAAGTACAAACCCTGAACCTCGAGACTAGATTTAGGAATTCCAAATATTCAAGACAAGTCTAAGTCACCACCTAGGGTGTCTTAGTCCTCCTGAAGATCTTTTGCAGAGATTCTTTCAAATCCAGTTCTAGCATCCAAAGATTTTACATTTTCTCTAAAAAATAGTAGTGGGACTAAGTAAACAATAAGGGCATCTTAGTCCTCCATAACACTTTTTGACAACTTCTTTGCATTTCCAAAATCCTCATTACATTTCTAAAATTCCCAAGTACACATATCCCAGCTCACTATTGCATAATTTCATCATTTACATTCATCATTTATCTTGCATTATTAGGTTTTGTGAGTTGAATGTTTACTTATCTTTTCCAAGCTTTTGCTTGGTAGTGAACCCCTCAAAGCTTAAAGAATCCCCCTTCCTAGGTCTTCCTTGTTGCGAATTGACTCACCTTTGAGGTTGATAGTCAATCCAATTAGGATTCCTAGGACCTCCTTGAATGCCAATAGGAGAAAAGTGGTGTTCTATGAACTAGGTTATAAAGCACCCATTCCCATACGTATTGTTCATTTTGGTGAACACGACATTTTTGAGCATTCATTTTATTATTTGGAGTCCATTAAAGTCATAGATATAGGTTACATTGATTCTTAAATTGAATCTTACATTAGTGAAATTACATCTAGGGTTTCTCATATTTTCATTAGTGAAAGTGCAAATAGGTTGCATTTTTTCTTTCTTGCGTCATCTTATCTCATTGAAAAACTGAAAATTGCATTGCTCATCATCCTAATTGCATTTAGAAACATTGTTATTGCATCCAAAATTGAAAAAAAATGCATTCAAATTTGCATTCAATTCCTTGTCACTAGTTTTTTTCTTTCTTGCATTCATTTGGACATTTTTCTTTTTATAAACATCAGGTCCCTGGGTAGGCAACTTGGGAACACTATTATCAATGCCCTTGATGGCGTCTTAGTCCCTATGTGATTTTTTGGTCCAGAATATTGTATGAGTTGTGTGTTGTCTATTCTAGTCTTAGGAACCTCTAAATTTCATTAGGAGGACCAAGACACCCTTCTTGGCATCTTAGTCCTTGTGGAGTTTGAGGTATAGTTTTTAGGGTTAGATAGTGAATTTTTGTGCTTCTATTTGTTGTAGTTAGTTTTCTATTTCAATTTTTCAATTTATTGTTTCACATATTTCCATAGTTCATGTTTGCAATTTATTGATAAAGATATATTATTGCAATTTCATTTGTTTAGACATAGATTTCATCTTACATTCATTAAAAAACCAAAACACAAAAACAAAAAACACTAAATCTCAACAAGCATAGGTTAATGGTTATTTAAAGTATGTCAAAACCCTTTGTCCAAGTTAGCATAACCCTCAAGGATTTTAGTAGTGATGAATTTGATACGTTAGATGAATCCCTTGAGGACTTCATCTCACAAGGTTCATCCACTAAGGCTTGTTCAGACACACCTAAACAAAGAGAAGTAAATGCCACTCAACCTCAACTTATCCTTTATCCACCTTCAAACAAATCTCAACCTACAAACAAACCTATCCTTATCCTTGAATCACCTAAAGAAAATGTGTCACAACAATTGAGTTATAATACTGTTGCTCATACATATAAATAAATAAATAATAGATAGCCTCAACCTAATCTCCTTTTGTTACCATTGCTTAATCCTATATGATTGCCTAGTGCTCCTCATTTTCCATCACATAGTGGAAAGGAGTATGATATTGTTGAAAAACTTAAGAATATTCCTGCTAATATTTCCTTATGGGATCTTATTCAAACCTTACCTATTTACCACACTATGCTTCAAATAGCCTTACAACAAGTTGTGATTTCTTCTAACTTACAAATGCAAATGATGTGGCAACCCTAATACAAGGAATGAATACAATTAATGTAGACATTACCTTTCACCAACATGAGCTCCCTCCCTTGGAAATGAGAAAAAAATATGATGCATTCATGATAATAGCCAGATACAACACCATGGGAATAAAAAATTACTCTTGTTGGTAATGGCTCAACTCTAAATGTGTGCAGTGTGAATATTTTAGATAAATTGGGAGTGGATAAATAAAAAATAAAATATGATTCCTTATCAACTCGAGGATTTGAAAATATAGGAAAGAAACCACTTGGTGTTATTACTTTTCCTATTTTAGTAAGAAATCCTACCTTATAGACTTCTATTCATGGTATGCCTCATGACTTTTGATACAATCTTCTTTTAGGAAGACCATGGATTCATGATATTCTTGCGATGCCTTTGACTCTTCATTGTATCATTAAGTATGTCTATAAAAAAAGATATACCAAATTGAAATGAACCTCGAGCTTGAAAGTTTCCTGCAAATTGAAAAAGGAAACACTAGTCCTCTGAAAAAATTAATTCCAACATAAAAAATCAAACCTATAAAAGAGGAAGTACAAGAGATAGAGACATTGTCAAAACTAGCAGATAATGATTGGGGTTCCTTAGGATTCACACCTTCATTTATGGTAGAATATATAATCACAAGAAGAGAATATGAAAAAAAAAAAGTAACCAATGGTTATGTCAAGATAAAAATCTGGAGAAATCTCACAAGCATCTACCTCATCTACTCTTAAAGAAGACACAAGCTAGACAACAAAATTTGATGAGATAGATTATCAACAATCACCAAACCTGAAAGAAATGGAAAAAATTTATGGGAGAGGTTATGAACTTATGAAGCAATTGGGTTATAGTGGAAAAGGATGTGGAAGGAAAAAACAAGGAGCTCATTTTCCTATTGAACCTAACATGCAAGAAACAAAAAATGGTTTGGGATACTATCCTTCTAGAATAACACAAGAAAATAAGAGACCATTAAACATCAACACTATTATGTCTAAACCAAAAATCAATCTCACTTTGAAATATCCATAATTTCTTGATATGAATTTTGAACCATCATGGGAATACTTTGAAGATGATGAAGCCTTGAAACAAATGCTAGGATTTTATGATGAACCATATACTTCTCCTCACAAGAAATAGGTTACGTGTTCTATGATTAGCACTAAGCAAAAATATGGAGAAAATGAGAACAATGAGATAGCGATGAATACTAAAGAATACAACCTTGAATTTCCATAATCAAACAGACTTCCTTAAGGGATACCATGAATATAGAAATGTGCGTTAATGATAAAGAGAAATTCATTAAGATAAGAAAATTCCTCGATGATGGAGAACAAGAGGATATTTCAACTTTGCTTCATTAATTTCCCCAACTTTTCACTTGGAATTATTCAGATATGTTGGGAATTGATCCTAATATCGTAACACACAACATAGCCCTTGCTGAAAACGCTAAGCCCATTAGACAGAAGATTCAAAAAATGAACCCTAAAATAGCCTTGCTAGTTAAGGAAGAAATTGAAAAACTCCTTGAGGCTAGTTTCATAAGACCTATAGATTATTCTTCTTGGATCTCAAATATTATAATAGTCTCAAAACTTAACAATTATATTAGGATGTGTATGGATTTTTCGTGATTTGAATAAAGAATCTTTAAAAGATGAATTTCCCCTTCCTAATATTGACATGATCATAGACTTGACTGTGGGACATGCTTTGTTGTATTCATGGATGGATTTTTTGGGTACAATCAATTTTTATCAACCCTCAAGATTAGTACAAAAAAACATTCACAACTATTTGGGGAAAGTTTTGTTGGGTTATGATGCCTTTTGGATTGAAGAATGTGGGTGCGACTTATCAATGAGCTATGACACTAATATTTCACGATTACATACATAAGGTTTTGGAAGACTATGTTGATGATATTCTAGCCAAATATTTAACAAGACAAGACAATGTGAATGTTATGCAAAAGATTTTTGAACGAAATTGAAAATACAACATGATATTGAATCCAAAAAAGTGTCTTTGGTGTAGATAGTGGAAAACTTTTAGGTTTTGCTATATCTAATAGAGGGATTGAGGTGGACACAAAGAAAATTGATGCTATATTTAACATGCCATGCTCTAGAAATATCTCTCAATTGGGTACCTTACAAGGAAGAATTCATTCCATCTAGCATTTCATAGCATCCTTATCAAATTGAGTGTTACCATTTACAAATCTCCTCAAGAAAAGCATACATTTTTATTGGAATGAAGATTGTAAATAGGCTTTTCAGAGTTTGAAACATTATCTTGTCACTCCGCCTATTTTACAACTTGACATGCAAACCATGCCATTCGTCCTTTATACATTGGCATCAATCCATGCTCTTATAGCATTGTTGGCTCAACAAGACGAAAATGGTAAAGAGCATCCTATTTATAATATTACTCAAACATTAATTGATTATGAGAGGTGATATACAACAATAGAAAAATAGTACATTTGTCTCTTGTATTCACTACTATTAAGTTACGACATTACTTATTAAATGAAAAAATATAATTGATGACGAAGTTTGACCATTTAAAACAGATCTTCACTAAACAAGACTTATTTGGACGCTTAGCTAAGTGGGTAATGTTGTTGACTGAGTTTGACCTTAAATTTATTTTGCAAAAAAAAATAAAGGGTCAAGCCTTGATGGACCAGTTGGTTGATGCTGCTTCTCCTTTAGCGTTACCTAGTAATGATTCTTTCCTTGATGATAATGTGATGACAATCGAAGAAGATACATGGGAATTGTATTTTGATGGATCTAAGTACAAAACTAGCTCTGGTGCAGGGGTTATTTTAGTGTAGGAAAACGCATACCCTTGCATTTTTAAACTTGTTTGGGCTCACCTTGCTTTGTTTATCCCGCTTTATGTATTAATTGGCCCTATTTTGCATCCCAAAGTCTAATAAACTACATATTTTTTTAGTTAATCCCTTCAATCATTAAAGGAAAAATGAGCATTTAATGTTTCTATCTATGTGTCCCTGGTTTTTGGGTTAGGACTAAAACACCACCTAGGGCATCTTAGTCCCCTAAGAGTGTACACACTTTAAAAGGCCCCTTTTTGGAGTTTGTGCCCCAAGAATTGAGCCTTGGGACTAAGATGCCACCTAGGGTGTCTTAGTCCTCCTTGGCTTATTTTTAGGATCTAATTTCAAATTTTTGTATGATTTAGCCTCCTTTAATTAATATTTTCCTATGTCGGCTTAATGTGATGTAATTTTGAGATATTAAGCATAGAAAAATATAAATACAATATTCATTCACTCATTTTTATATCTAAGAATAATAACAAGATATCTAGGCATCCAAACATTCAAGTATTCATTCAACATTCAAGAGTAGTTCTTCAAGCATTTTGGAGCCATCATAAAAAAACAACATATCAAAGGAGATTCTTGCATCATGTGTATTTTTGTGCTAACATGTGTTATGTAGGGTTTTGATTCAAGCAAGCATATTCAAGTCAAGATCTATCAAAGCATTCCATTGATTCACGATCGACATTCTAATTAGCCATCTCACACAAGGTTGCAGACTTTATAGCAAAGGTTTGGTGAGTTGTAACATTGCATGTTTCTCAATCATCATTTCCCTCCTTTATTCTATTTCATTTCAAGGTTTAATTACCAACAAGGGGTTTAACCAAGGAAAACCCCCATTCACTAACTTTCAACAAGTTTTCCCTCTTGTATGCTTGTGATTGCAGATTTAGGTTGAAGACCTGAAGATCATTTAGAGTGCAAGATTGCAAACTTGGATGACAAAGTTGTCATCTTCATGGAAACTCACCTACAGGTCAAATCCAAAAGTATCAAAACCAAAGATCTAAGAGGAAGCAAGTGAAGACCTTGGAGCTAAGGATCACATTCAAAGTTTTCAAAAATTTAGAATGGGACTAATACACCACCTAGGGTGTCTTAGTCCTCCCAGGGGTATTTTTCAAAGATTCTTTGAGATTTTGTTCCAAGATCCAAAGATTCTGCATCTGCCCCAAAAAATAGCAAGGGGACTAAGGCAAAAGTAAGGGTGTCTCTATTTTCCTTGACATATTTTGACAATTTTTTTACATTTCTAGAATCCTCACAACATTTCTAGACTTCCCAGGTACACACATCCTATCTTGTTGCATAATTTTATCATTTTCATCTTTCATTTAGCTTGTATAACTAGGTTTTGTAGGTTGAATGCTTATTTGTCTTTCCAAGCATTTGCTTGGTGGTGAACCCCTAAAAAAAAAAAAGAGCATGCCCCCTTGATAAGTCCTCCTAATTGAGAATTGACTCCCCTTGTGAGGTTGATGGTCAATCCAACTAAGGATATGTGGAGGATCATCATGGAAAAAATAGACCCTTAAGTGGCGATGAAAATTTAAAAACTCAAAGTTAGGCAACTTGACGTAAATTTTTTACTAAGTTATCTATATTATTTCAAAAATATGTAACAGTAGAATCTATAGAAAATTGAATTTAGTTTCTAAACTACTAGGTTTATTTTAAAAAAATAAAAATTTGTTTGGTGAAAATTTGAAGTTTTATTGTAATAGTATTTAAATTTCAGGGAAAAAATAAGAAGTAGGTGTCTGTCTGACCACCCTAACCACAATAAAATGATAATATTTTTTTATAATATTTTATATATAAGTAGAAGACTCATCTCCTGATGTGATGCATATTTTTTTGTAATTTGTTTCCGAGTAAATAATTAATTATGAATTTTTAATTACAACTTTTTAAAAATATAAAAACTTGTATGTCTAACCACCTTAACTTGGTCAAAACTTCATGAAATTCATTTTTTTTTAAATCCTATAGTATGCGAAGTATAGAATGTGACACATGTTTTGGATTTAAAAAATGTGATACCGTTTGAAAGCTAAAGATGTTTTTCAATCAGCCTATCAATCAAGACTTTAGTCATAATTGAAATAGAAAATGAATAATAATTATTTATTAAATTCACAGTAAAGCATAATTTATATTGGTGGAAAAAAGATAATCTCCTTTAAAAACCCTTTTCATTTCATCAATTTTGGGACAAAAAAAAGTCATCAGCCACATGGGCCATCATATCACTTACATATCACCACTTTTTGGTCCACTATGATCCTACACATACCCCTAGGGTCCTTAGGAAATATTTGAATGATTGGTGTGAAAAAAGAGTGAAATTTCATCATCACATTTTTTTTCACCTTAATCATTTTGGTAAACCTGAATTATTTGAACATTTTTTTTTTTTGATTTGGAGTCAATAAAAGTTCTAGATCTAGATTGAATTCATTACATATTGCATTATTGAAAGCGCATCTAGGGTTTCTTGAATGTTGCATTAGTGAACTAGCATCTAGGGTTTCTCATATTTGCATTAGTGAAAGTGCATATAGGTTGCATTTTTACTTTCTTGCATCATTTGATATTATAATTTTTTTTGAAAAGTGCATTGTTAATCATTCCAATTGCATTTACAAACATTGTTATTGCATTGAAAATTAAAAAAAGGGCATTCAACTTTGCATTCAATTGCTTGTTACAAGTTACTTTTTCTTGCATCCATTTGTATAGATTGATGTTTCCAAACATCTGATCCCTGAATGGGCAACCTATAAACATTGTAGACAACCCAATTTGTTTTCTTACAAAAACCTCTGCTAGGACTAAAATGCCCTTTCTAGCGTCTTAGTCACTCTCAGGGTTTTTTACTTAGAAGCCTCTATGTGCTGTTTGATGTTTGTGTCAGTCCCTAAAACTTCAGAATATCATCAAGAGGACCAAGACACCCTTCTTGGTGCCTTAGTCCTTGTTGAATTTGACTTTCTATGTTTCAAGATTTCAAATTATTTTTTTGTGCTTTTGTTGGCTACTTTCAGTATTTTGTTACAGTTTGCAGAATTATTGTTATCTCAATTTCTTTCATTTTCACGTGCATTTGCTTAATCCTACATCATGGATATGTTATTTGGAAATTTTTGTATGTCCCTTAGATATTTGGTAGATGTGTCAAGTTGTGCATTTGGTAATGATCCTAATGATATTGAACACACTCATGCTCAATCAACTCCTAATGTATGTCCTCCTCATGATGTTGACATCATTGGATAATATGATGATAGCATGAATATGTTCCTCAATTATTTCCTTTACAACCTTGAAGATAACGCAACATTTTACCCATCCATGAAACAACCAAATTCCCCTTAAATATCACCTCTTGGGATGTTTGGTCACTTACATCTTGAAATTGAAACAAAAGTTCAACCTAAGTTCCCTACAATAGGTGAACCTAGTTCCTCTAAACAAACAAATACTCAACCATCCTATGATAAGAAACTAAAAAACACTCCAATCAATCTTGAAGAAACATATGGAAAAGGATTCACAATCTTGACTAAACAAGGATGAGATACAACAAGTGAACATGAAATTCATCGACTCCTAGAGAAAATTTCAACAAATGAAAACAAAAAAGGGTTAGGATATCAAGATCCCCCTCACAACATAATATTTCCTAGATAATACCTAAGGCTTTGTAGTGATGGATTTGATTCACCTCCTGATATGAATGTCCTTCCTAAAGAACAACCAATGACTCACAACAATGACAAGGATGATAGGATCTCCTTACGTCCTTCACCTCCTTATTCAACGATAAAAGTTGGTGAATCTAGCAAGCACAAACCACCTTACAAAATAAAGAAACCTCAATTCCCTTGTCCACCATCTTCAATTGAATGAAATTTACACATAATTTTAAGTAAAGGTATTATCACATTACCACCCATACCTGAAAATAATTTTCCAAATCCTAAGAATAATAACATATCTTATTACAAATATCATAATCTTTTCGATCATAGTACCGATGCATGTCGCACCTTACAACACATATTTATAAAACCTGATATAATAGAAACAATCCCTTAAAATAAGACCCCTTATCATGTAATAGTTGTATAATCTTGATATTCTCACTATTACATGATCCTTCTCATCACTTACCTCAGCTCACTCTTGCCTTCCACTCAGTGGGGGAAAGAAGTAGATAGCCTTTCCCTAGTAAGGCATTTGTTGTTGTCCCTTAGGTTCATCATCTACCTTCTACTTATATAGACTAAGTTTGGGAGGCATATGACTTGCTTTAGGTTGACTCAACTATGCTCTACTAGTCTTTTTGCTATATTTTGTGTAATTACATGTGAGTATTGTGATCCCCTGTGATGTTTTGTTTGATGCTTCCTCTCTCTTTGTGCATTCCTCTATTTGTACCCTCATTCTTCTATATGTCATAATCTCTTCACCTTTTCTTTTATCTTTTAATTTTTTCCTTGTGTTTTCCTTTTGGGGATGACACAAGGCATTTAGACACCCTATGTCCCTACCATGTTGACCCAAAAGCATTTTAATTGTCTTTTATTTTCCATTTCATTTTTGTCTTGTGCTTTCCTTCTGGGGATGACAAAAGGTGTTGAGACACTCTATGTCTCTTCCATGTTGACCCAAAAGGTTTTCCTTTGTTTTCACTCTTTTTGTGTCATTCTTCCATATGTTCTATGTGTATTTGGGGAATGATGAAAGTTCTGAGCTCTCTAATATCATTACAACAAAGATAGATCTATTGAACCTGAATCCATAGATCCCTTATGTGTTTCTGGGGGAAATGCTTTTTTCTGTTTCTTTTGCATGTTGTCTACTTCAAATTAATTTCTCATAGCATGGTGTTAGAAATTTATTTAAAGTGGAGGCATACATTGGAATTATTTTGGAATGATTTCATTTGCATTTATTTTTCATGTTCCTTGACGTGACTTCCTTACTTCATGATATATGTTTTCCTCTTTGTGGTGACATTGGGAATAATGTCCTTCAAGAGAATTATCTATCTTAGCATATTACATTCCTCTTAGTGGTGATGTGAAACACTACATTCTCTAAGTTGTGAATATTTTATCCTTTGATTGGCCCTCTTTTGGAAGACATTAGGAACAATGTCCCCTAAGATTAAGACCTCGCATGAACTAAGCCAAATCCCTTTGAACATCCCTCTTTACTATTGTGTTGAGTCTTGTGCCATATTAAAGTCATGGAGGTATGGCTTTGATATTGTTTCTTGGAGCTCACTTAGTGAAAAACTAGCTTCACTAGCCCGTGTGCGCATGCATTTTATTTTTGTGCCTTATTAAAGTCATGGACGTATGGCTTTGATATGGTTTCTTGGGGCTCATCTAGTGAACAAATAGCTTTACTAGCCCTTGTGAGCATGGATTTTCTCTTTGTACTTATCATAGTCATGGGGGTATGATGTTGATATGGACTTCATGGAGATCATCTAGTGGAAACCTAGCTTCACTAGCTTGTGTGAGCATGCACTTTTGTTTGCATAGTGGACAACACATTCAACTTGTAAACCTTTTTGGACAAACAACCTAAATGTGGTCCACCACATTGGATGACCTGTCGAAGCTTGATCGGTTGCCTATTTCCTTTTTGTTTTTCTTTTCTTTGATGGTGTATGTTTGTGATCTAGTTATGGCTTCATATATCATCCACATGCATCTTCCTTTTGTGCCTATGCTGGTCTTCCATAGGATCTTGATCCTAGGGGCTTGGGCACCCTCTTGATTATTGTCATACTATCTTACTAGCATTTGTACATTTTACCCGCTCTTGATTGTGTGGTTGGCTACTTTAGTGTGAGTTTGAAGCAAGTTCATCCTCTCACTAAAGTGGGGGATAAATGTAGTGGTGGAGAATGTATACCCTTGAATTTTCACACTTTTTTGGGCCTGCCTTTGTTTATTTATCCTTCTTTATGTCTTAATTAGCCCTATTTTGCATCCATAAGCCTAATAAACTACATATTTTTCTAGTTAATCTTGACAATCATCTAAGGGAAGATGAGCATTTAATGTTTCTATTTATGTGTTCCTAATTTTTGGGTTGGGACTAAAATGCCACCTAGGGCATCTTAGTCCCCCAAGGGTCTTGGGACCCTAATCTTGAACACACCTGAAAAGGCCCCTTTTTGGAGTCTATGTCCCAAGAATTGAGCCTCGAGATTTGTTGTGACCTTTTCACACATCACCCCATTCAAAATGAGGACTCCCGTAATTTTTTCTCCATTTTGGTCTTTTGGCTTTGGTTTTTGGGTTGTTTTGCATCTCTCTCTCTCTCTCTCTCTTTGTCCCTTCTATCCTTTTGGGGATGTCCCTATCTTGGACCTAATTCAAAATTTTGGCTGAGTCTGAAGTGCATTTTTATAAATTAGGGTTTTCATTCTTCAAGCTGGATTGAAGTTAATTCAAGTTGGCAAATTGAAAAATGAGAATGACACTGCAATCGGGAGGCTTCAGGTAGGATCCCATTAAATTTTCACTGAATTCTTACAACTTACTATTTTTTAGTAAGTACTTAATTTGGAGTCTTTTCCTCAGGATTTTGGAATTCTGACTATTTCACCATGTTTAGAACACTTCAAAGTTCTTGTACACAAAATTTGAGCAAATTGTGACAGCTTTCTATTTTTAGCAGTTCTGGCTTCAAAGGTAATTTTTAGGGTTTGCATGTATGATTTTTCAATGCATATTGAGATAGTCTTTCTAGGTTTTTCTGGGTTTTTTGAGATCTCTCGGGAAATATGACATGCAAATACATCTGACAGTCAGTTGACCACTTTTTCAGGCACTTACTATTTTTTGCAGGTTCACTCTAGCAATCCCAGATCTTTAGTTTTGGGGGTAGAGCAATACAAAACATAAATGGAGTTGAATGAAGGTCAATTGAGGCACATGCAAATGAAATTAGGGTTTCCAAATTTGGCGCCTAAAATGAGGGGAAAATTTTGAGAAAAATGGAAAATGGATGTATCCCATTGCGATCAACATCTTTCAAGGAGTCTACTAGTAAAATTTTAGCATAATCAACATACTTACTATTTATAGTAAGCCACTTCTAGAAAGGAGCTAAAACTAGTAGACGAATGTGAAAGGCAAGTGTACATAAGACAATTAACTCATGAGGATCACGTTGGGAAAATTTCAAGTCAAGAGGAGTTGAAGAGGTTTGATAATCAAGGGGTTACTATAAATAGAAAATGAGGGCAAGCTAGAGTCAAAATTGGCTAAGTATGCTAATACGCCTAGGAAGGAGCTAGGGAAGCTTAGAAAATTTCCTGAGTCAGGAATGCGAGTACCCACCCTCATATGCGCCCTTGAAGAGATTGAGGAGGTTAAGAAAATATTCTAAGTCAAAATTTTAGCACTCACCCTCAAATGCACCCTTGATAGGTATGAGTAAGGTGGCATAAAAATTTGTCTAAGTCAAAAATGGAAGTATACCCCCTTATATGGGCCCATCATGGAGAAAGAGTTATGAAAAGTTTCCAAGGAATTGAAAATGGAAGCACACCCCCTTGAATGCGCCCTTGAGAGAAGGAGTTGGTGGGAAATTTTATCCAAGGAATGAAAGTGGAAGTCGACCCCTCAATATGTGCCCAAGAAAGAAAGGACAAGACTTAATTTTTTTTGAGGTCATGAAAATGGAATGCCAAGGGGTAAAATGTGCCCAAGGAGTGGGGAAGCATAAGAAATTTTCTAAGTTATGCAAGAAAAATGGAAGCACCACCTCCCAAATGTGCCCAAGATAAGAAAGAGGCTTGGAAAAGTTTCTAAGTTAAAAATGGAAGTAGAAGACCTCAAATGCGCCCAAGGTTGAGGTAGCAAAGCATGAAAAATTTCTAAGTTACAAAAGGAAAGCTCAACCCCTCAAGTGTGCCAAGATAAGTAGGAGGAGGTGTTGAAACTTTCCTATGGCATGAAATGAAATGCCAAGGGGCCAAATGCACCCAAGGTGATAAGAGGTTGAAGAATATTTCCTAAGGCAATGAAAATGAAAGAACAAGGGGTGAAATACACCCAAGGTTGAGGTAGCAAAGCATGAGAGAGCACCACTCCAAATGCACCCTAGGGAGAATATGAAGGCATGAAAAGGATCTAAGTATGAATTATGAAAGTAGACCCTCCCAAATGTGCCATGATAAGTAGGAGAAAGCCTAAGGAAATTCTAAGGTAGATAAAATGAAATGCCAAGGGGCCAAATGCACCCAAGGTGATATGAGGTTGATAAATATTTTCTAAGGAAATGGAAACGATTATGCAAAGAGACTAAATGTGCCCAAGGTAGTGGGCTAGAGAAATGTAAAATTTATAAGAGAGGAATGCGCCCTAGTGGAATAAGACAAGTGGAATTTTATCTAAGGCATTGAAGCAAGATGCAAGGAGGTGAAATACACTCACAAGGAAGAGATGAAATTTGTCTAAGGCATGAGAAATTTGAAGATGAAGTGAAACTCAAATACCAAGCATTCAAATGCACCCTCAAGGTGGGGAAATATCTAAGGCACAAACTCCATAAACAAGGTGGTAGATGTGCCCTTGAATAAGACCTTATGAAATGAACACACAAGTCTCTAAATGCACCCATGAGGCAAAGTTTGCTAGAGAAAAATGATAAACTCTATCAAATCTAGAGATTAAACAGATCTTGGAAGTCAAAACATGTAAATTAGGTAAGTTAAGTGAATTTATCTTATAAGTGTTCTAATGCTCTTCTTTTTTGATTTTTTTACAGGGTGAACACTGAGACCAAGGCGTGATGACTTGGGGTGAGGGAGAAAGTACTCCAAGGAAACAATACAACCTTAGAAGGAGAAAAGTTACATGTTCTAAAATCCTCCATGATGTCTCAGTTGCACCCAATCATGAAGGGAGATGTTGGAAGAAATGGCTAAGTGTTGGAATTTCTCCACAAAGACCTAATATGCATACTTCACATAACCCAAGATGCAATAGAAGCAAGGAGGAAAACCACCATCAAACAAGAGAAAGAAGTCATAGTCTTAGAGTTTTAGATTGAAAACATGCCTATCATATAAGTTCAAGAAGTAGAAGCTACGATGATCAAATTGATCGATTTTGCAGTCAAAGAGAGGAAAGTGGGAATGCATTTCTAGACAAGAATCTTTCGAATGATAGTGGGAATTAATTTCTCATAGTGGCCAAAGGGAGAGAGTGGGAATTTTGTGCTCATTTATTACCCCACTCCACTTTCTAGTAGTTTTTAGTGCAAAATCCTGACTAGGGCTTAAGTGGCTCGATCTGAGCTCCCTTCTTTGTAATTGAATCTGAGTCGTCTGTTGGACTAGGCCAACTATAAAAGGGGCATCTCCCCTCATTTTTAATCATTAGAGATTAGAATAGAAGAGGAGAGAGTAGAGAAAATAGCATAGATTGATAGCTTAGATTGAAGAGGAAGTAAAGTTTTCAAGTTGAATGCTTTGTAAGAAGTTTTTGTGAACACTCTTATAATAAAAAGAGTTATCATTGCTTGTGGTTCCCTCTTTTATTGTAGGTAGCTAGCGAGGATTCTTCATCCTTCTAATTCGCATAGAATCTTAAAGTAGAGCTTAAAGTAAAGTAGATTGCATTTCATGCAAGTAGCTGGTAGTTGTGGAATGTGGTGTTTAATTCAAGCAAGCTTTGCTTATCAATACAACTAGTGGGCTCATTGATGGTGGGTTCACCTTGCGTGGTCAACTGGAACATTGTGTACTTAACTTCAATTATGATTCATATGTTGGTATATGCCATTGTGATGGTATCTTCATGTTGAATCGTGGTCTAAAAATCTCTCGTTACTCCTTTGAAATTGCGTCGATTCTATGGAAGTTGTCTGAAGTGAGGCAGATCAGAGCTTGGTTGAAGTTTGCAATAATTGATCTTTGTGTCTTGCATTTAGAGTAGATAGTAGTATCTCTAATCCCTACATCTTTTTAAATTCAACATTTTTCTAGTTAGTTTAGGAAATTCAAGCTTCATTGATAAATCTTCCGAGTCTTGAAAGTTTTCTCTTAGTGAACAATCACGCAAGTCCCTCTTGAAATACCAAAAAATCACATCAACCCAACTGAGACTATATCCACTGCATAAAGGAACCTTGGATTTTAATGCATGATCTTTCACAATCTTAGCATGTAGTAGATTTTGATCAAGAGAGAATAGAGTGATTGCTGGAAACTTTATTCTATGTTTGTGCAGTCATAAAACACCCGTCAACAAGATTAGCGCTAGAAGGAGGGTTGAACAAGGAATGAACACATTGATTCAGTTGTCATTTATTTTATGCTTTCCCCCTCCTAACATAACAAATCTGGCATTGTTCTAGAAGTTGTGAAGGGGCGGGACATTGGATAATTTTTGAGAATGTGAATGAACACTAAAAATAGTGATTGCTCAATGGATGGGTAGTAGTCACAAATTTCTTATGACCATGAAGGTCGTCAAGTTGATCTTCCCATGCTACATCATGTTTTGAATGTGTAGTTGTTTCCAAGAATTTTATTTGACTTTGCAGCAAAAGATGGCTGCAAAATTCATGGTACCACTTGGCACAATGAATTAAATTATGTGACATTCTTGTCAAGGGTACATCTGGTTTTGCAACAATTTTTTTTCTTTTAGGATATTTTCAAACCAGTGGTTCCAGCAAACCTTGAATCAAAAATTCCAAGTCTCAGTGAATTCTTTGAGAGATACAAAGAAATGAGCAAGAAGTAGTTGAGCATTGAAAAGTTTCCCATGGAACGCATCTTGTTGGCTAGCTGGTGTAGACTTCACAATTCAAGGCATTCAAAATTCACTTGTCAATTATGCAAGGAGGCCATTAGGAAAGTGCAACATTTGTTAGGATTGTTGGAACAACTGGGTATATGCAGTGCATAATTTTCAAAGGATTGTAAAGAAGCACACATTCAGCTAGCATACCCTGCACCAAAGAAGGAATGCCTAGAAGACAAAATATGGAGGATGCATCTCACAGTTGTGATGGATGAAACTTATTCAAAGAAGCATAGAACCACATCATGGGACAATAAAAGAAGTGAGTTTCAAGAAGATGGCACAATTGAGCCAAAAGAAATTGCAGTTGAAAATGAAGTTCCGAACATTGCACCAAAGGAAAAAGGCGTTGAAATGAAGGAAACAATGGAAGACGTTTAGGAGAATGAAGAAATTATGGGCAATGATCAAGGTTCATAAAATTTTCATGAAGACCTATCGCTTGATGCTTCACCAATCCAAGAAAAAGAGGAAATCCTTGTTGAGAATTCATCCGCATCACAAAGAAAAGTTCCAATTAAAGAGCTGCAAGCTATTACAAGAAAATAAATTTCAAGTACCCTTGGATAAAATGATCAAAAAGATGGGAAAACTAGTGAGTAGGTTGTGACATTAAAATAAGTGTATGAAGAACAATCATCATATTTCAAATGCCTCACCTCCCACCCACAAACAAAACAATTCAAAGGGGAGTTACCCTTTATATTTGAAAACCAACTTATTAAGGAATCCTTAATTTTTAAGGACACGCTTACAAATATGCACATGGCGGCTTGGTTTATTCAACATGAGGATACAAACATCAAAGAGTTGTTCTAGGGTTTCAAGGTTGAGTCAGAACTTAACGAGCATGATGTTGGTGCAAGTAGAGTACTATATCACAAATTCCAAGCTCCTGAAGATGAATGGATAAAAGAAGAATGTCAACTTGAAGGAAAAGTACCACTTGATGAAGCAAAGAGCGATGAATAATTCGAAGGGGTGCTGATTCTACTTCCAAGAAGGTCTCAAGATGAATCAACAAGTAAAAATTTTCATGTCATAAATGAAAATGGAACCACACATCACCAATGATGACCTCCAAAGGGTGTTTGGAATATCTCTTCATGGGGTAGGTCGATGCACAAAAATTAAGAGTCTCCATTCAAGCACTAAAAACACCAGGTTGTCTCTTTCCTTGCTCTTGATTTTGGAAGGAATTTGATTATGGAGGTCTAGGAAAGACAAATTTATTTTGCAATAATCATGGTCTAAATGAGTTTCCTCAATCACTAATATTTCCTGAAGTTTTGTTTGAGTTTGAGATTTGTATTGTGAAAGATTAATTTTTTTAGTTCAAACACAGATTTTCTAGGCTCCACACTATCACTGTTGTTGCGTTTCCACTGAATTTCCTAAGAAATCATGCTAGGAATTCTATATATTTTTGTCCTCCAAGTCTCGTCCCTTCAAAAAAATTGTCCTATTAGAGTAGGTTTTCCTTTTCATTTTTTCTTAGCTTGGTCTGCTTTGGTTTCCTTAGTTTAGTTGTTTCTTATTTTAGTTGAGAATAAAGGGATCCCATTTGTGAGGGGGGTGTTGTGTTGTTTTTGCCACACTCTGGCACAATATTAGTCCATTTATTGAATAATAATTTAGGAAAAACTTTAGAATCCAAGGTTGTTCTTTCGAGTTTTATCATTTGGTTAGGATTTTTACTTGACTCAGAAGGGAATTATCTATTGTGTTTTGACACCAAGTCCCATGATTACTATAATTTACACACATAATTGACTACCTTAAGTCATTGAGGTTTCTTGGGAGAAGTAGTGGCAGGTGAAAAATCTTAAATCCTACTTAATCAACCTGGTAATTCTCAAACCCAAATGAGCTTCACTACTTATGAGCCAATTGCGAATACATGAAAAGAAAAAGGCAGCATCAAAAGAAAAAAATAAAAAAAGGATGAAATGTGCTAAAAAGAAATATGTGAAAAGGAGCAATGAAAGAAATATCAAATTATTTGGCTTTAGGAATTTGTGAATAACTCCATCGGGGCTATGGATGCCTTGGCTAGCAATGGAGAAATATTCATGAGAATTACAGGATGCTCATAAAGTTAGGATCATTATGTAGCTCGTCACGACGGATTCTAGGAACTTCAATGGTCTTTTGAGTTGGAATAAACACATGTGCACACACTTGTAATCAAAATATAAGGTGCCTTGATCCAATTTAGGATTCCTCTCTTGATCAAAATATCCTACATGCTAATATTGTGAAAGATCATGCATTCAACTCCTAATTTCCTTTATGTAGTGGATATAGTCTCAATTGGCTTGATGTGATTTGATGGTATTTCAAGGGGGACTTACATGATTGTTCACTTAGAGAAAACTTTCAAGACTCGTAATATTTATCAATGAAGCTTGAATTTCCTAAACTAACTAGAAAAATGCTGAATTTAAAAACATGCAGGGATTAGAGATACTAATGTCTATTCTAAATGCAGGACACAAAGATCAATTCTTGCAAAGTGAAACCAAGCTCTGCTCCACCTCACTTCAGACGGCTTCCACATAACCAGTGAAATCTTCAAAGTAGTAACGAGAGATATTCAAACCATGATTCAACATGCAAATACCATCACAATGATGCATACCGACATATGAACCATAATTGAAGTTAATTCCATAATGTTCCAGTTGACCACACAAGGCGAACCCATTGTGGTGAGCTTGCCAGTTGACCACACATTCCACAACTACCAACTAGTTCCATGAAATGAAATCTACTTTACTTTAAGCTCTACTTTAAGATTCTATGTGAATCAGAAGGACAAAGAACCCTCGCTAGCTACCCACAATAAAAGATGGAACCACAAGTAATGATAAATCTTTTTATTATGAGAGTGTTCACAACAACTTCTTACAAAGAATTCAACTTGAAAACTTTCCTTCCTCTTCAATCTAAGCTATCAATTTATGCTAACTTCTATTCCATTCTATCTACTCTCTCCTCTTCTATTATAATCTCTAATGATTACAAATGAGAGGGGATGCCCCTTTTATAGTTGGAACAGTCCAATGGATGACTTAGATTCAATTACAATGAAGGGATCAAATTGAACCACTTAAGCCCTAGTCAAGATATTACCCTAAAAACTGCTGGAAAGTGGAGGAGTGGGGTAATAAATGAGTACAAAATGTTGACTCTCTCCCTTTGGCCACTATGAGAAATTAATGCCCACTATCATCCAGAAGATTCTCATCTAGAAATGTATTTCCACTATCCTCTCTTTGACTACAAACTAGGTCAATTTGATCATCATAGATTCTACTTCTTGAACTAATATGGCAGACATGCTTTCAATCTAAAACTCCTATACTGCGACTTCTTTCTCCCATTTGATGATGATTTTACTCCTTGCTGCCATTGCATCTTGGGTTGTGTGAAGTATGCATATTAGGTCTTTGTGGAGAAATTCCTACACTTAGCTGTTTCTTCTAACATCTCCCTTCATGGTTTGGGTGCAAATGAGACATCATGGAGGAGTTTCAAACATTTAACTTTTCTCCTTCTAAGTTTGTAATGTTGCCCTAGAGTACTTGCTCCCTCACTCCAAGTCATCACACATTGGTCCCGATGTTCACCCTACAAAACAAACAAAAAAGAAGAGGATTAGAACACTTATAATATAAATTCACTTCATTTACCTAATTTCCATGTTCTTATTTCGAATGTCTAATTGATCTCTGGATCTGATAGAGTTTATCATTTTTCTCTAGTAAACTTTGCCTCATGGGCGCATTTAGAGACTTGTGTATTCATTTCATAAGGTATTCTTCAAGGGTGCATCTACCACCTTGTGTTATGAGTTTTTGCCTTAGAAATCTCCCCACCTTGAGGGTGCATTTGAACGCTTGGTGTTTGAGTTTCACTTCATCTTCAAATTCCTCATGCCTTAGAAAAATTCCATCTCTTCCTTGTGAGCGTATTTCACCTCCTTGCATCATGCTTCAATGCCTTATAGAAAATTCCACTTGTCTTATTCCCCTAGGTCACATTCCTCTCTTGTAACTTTTACATTTCTCTAGCCCAATGCCTTGGGCGCATTTAGTCTCTTTGCATAATCATTTCCATTGCCTTAGAAAATATTTATCAACCTCATATCACCTTGGGTGCATTTGGCCCCTTGGCATTTCATTTTCACGGTCTTAGAATTTTCTTAGGCTTCCTCCTACTTATCATGGCACATTTGGGAGGGTCTACTTTCATATTTCATAGTTAGAGCCTTTTCATGCCTTCATATTCTCCCTAGGGAGCATTTGGAGTGGTGCTCTCTCATTTTTCTCCCTTAGAAATTCCTTCAAGTAATATATCTCTCTTGAGGGTTCATTTGAAGGGGGCTACTTCCACTTTTGACTTAGAAATTTCTCATGATTTTCTACCTCAACCTTGGGTACATTTCACCCCTTGTGCTTTCATTTTCATTGCCTTAGGAAATATTCTTCAACCTCTTATCACCTTGGGCGCATTTGGCCCCTTGGAATTTCATTTCATGCCTTAGAAAAGTCTCAACACCTCCTCCTACTTATCTTGGTGCACTTGAGGGGTTGAGCTTTCATTTTGTAACTTAGAAATTTTTCATGCTTTGCTACCTCAACCTTGGGTGCATTTGAGGTCTTCTCATTCCATTTTTAATTTGGAAAATTTTCCATGCCTCTTCCTTATCTTGGGTGCATTTGGGAGGTGGTGCTTCCATTTTTCTTGCATGACTTAGAAAGTTTCTTATGCTTCCCCACTCCTTGGGTGCATTTTACCCCTTGGCATTCCATTTTCATGACCTAGAAATTTTTTAAGTCTTTCCCTTTCTTTCTTGGGCTCATATTGAGGGGTGGACTTCCATTTTCATGCCTTGGATAAAATTTCCCACCAACGCCTTCTCTCAAGGGCACATTCAAGGGGGTGTGCTTCCATTTTCAACACCTTGGAAAATTTTCATACCTCTTTCTCCATGATGGGCCCATATAAGGGGGTAAACTTCCATTTTTTACTTAGGAAATTTTTTATGCCACCTTACCCATACCTGTCAAGTTCATATTTGAGGGTGAGTGTTGACATTTTGACTTAGAAGATTTTCTTAACCTCCTCAACCTCTTCAAGGGTGCATATGAGGGTGGGTGCTCACATTCCTGACTTAGGCAATTTTCTAAGCTTCGCTATCTCCTTCCTAGGAATATTAGCATACTTAGCCAATATTGATGGGCTTGCCCTCATTTTCTATTTATAGTAACCCCTTGATTATCAAACCTCTGCAACTCCTCTTGACTTGAAATTTTCCCAACATGATCCTCATGAGTTAATTGTCTTGCTTACACTTGCCTTTCACATGCACCTACTATTTTTAGCTCCGTTCTTGAAGTGGCTTTATATAGATAATAAGTATGCTGATTACACTCAAATTTACTAGTAGAATCATTAAAAGATGCTGATCACAATGGGATACATCTATTTTGCCCCTCATTTTTTGTGCCAAAGTTGGAAACCCTAATTTCATTTGCATGTGCCTCAATTGACCTCCATTCAACTCCATTTATGTTTTGCATTGCTCTTCCCTCAAAACTAAATATATGGGATTGCTAGAGTGAACTGCTAAAAATAGTAAGTGCCTGAAAAAGTGATCAACTATCTGTCGGATACTTTTGCATGTCATATTGCCTGAGAGATCTCCAAAAACCTAGAAAACTGGTCTGCATGCGAGTACCTGCAAAAAATAGTAAGTTATCATTTTGACTTGCATTTTATATCATCGTGAATCTTTTAGAAAACCTAGAAAGACTATCCTAACATGCATTGAAAAATCATACATGCAAACCCTAAAAACTGCCTCCGAAGCTAGAACTACCAAAAATAGAAAGATGTCAGAATTTTCTCAAATTTTGCGTACAAGCACTTTGAAGTGTTATAGACATGGTGAAGTAGTCAAAATTCCAAAATACTGAGGAAAAGACCCCAAATTAATTACTTACTAAAAATAGTAAGTTGTAAGAATTCAGTGAAAATTTAATGGGATCCTACCTGAAGCCTCCCGATTGTAGTGCCATTCTCAGATTTAAATTTTCAAACTTGAATTAACCTCTATCCAGCTTGAAGAATGAAAAACCTAATTCATCAAAATGCACTTCAGCTCAACCAAAATTTCCAATTAGGTCCAAGATAGGGACATCCATGGAAGGACAAAAGGGACAAAGAGAGAGAGACGCAAACCAACCCAAAAATCGAAGCCAAAAGACCAGAATGGAGAAAAAATTAGGGGGTTCCCCATTTTAAATGGGGTGACGCATGAAAAGATCACAAAAGAACTAAGATGCCACCTAGGGTGTCTTAGTCCTCCTTGGCTTATTTTGGGATTAATTTCAAATATTGGCGGGGTTTAGCCTCTAATTTATATTTTCCTATGTGGTCTTGGTGTGACATAATTTCAAGATATCAAGCATAGATAAGTATAAATACAAGGTTCATCCACTCATTTTCATATCTAAGAATACTAAAAATATATCTAGGCATCTAAGTGTTCAAGTATTCATTCAAGAAAATTCAAGAGAAATTATTCAAGCATTTTGGATCCATCATGAAGATTCAAGCATCATATCAAACAAGATTCTTGAATCATGTGTTTTCTTGTTCTAATATGTGTGATGTAGGGTTTTGATTCAAGCAAGAATATTCAAGTCAAGATCTATCAAGGAATTCCATTGATTCAAGATATAAATTCCAATTAGCCATCTCACACAAGGTTGCAAAGTTTACATCAAGGGTTTGCTGAGTTGTAACATTGTATATTATTCATTCATCATTTCCCTCCTTTACTCCATCTCATTTCAAGGTTTAATTACCAACAAGGGGTTTGAACAAGGCAAATCCCCATTCACTAATATTCAAAAAGTTTTCCCTCTCTTGCATTCTTGTGATTGTAGATTTATGTTGAAGACTTGTAGATAATTTGGAGTGCAAGATTGCAAAGTTACAAAGTTGCATGACAAAGTTTTCATCTTCACGAAAACTCACCTACAAGTCAAATCCGAAAGTTTCAGAACCAGAGATCCGAGAGGAAGGAAGTGTTGACCTTGGAGCTTAGGATCACATTTAGAGTTTTTCAAAAATTTAGAATGAGAATAATACACCACCTAGGGTGTCTTAGTCCTCCCAGGGGTATTTTTCAAAGATTCTTTGAGATTTTATTCTAAGATCTGAAGTTTGTGCATCTGCCTCGAAAAACAACAACAGGAAAAAGACAATAGTAAGGGAATATTTATCCTCCTTGGCATATTTTTACAACAATTTTACATTTCTCGAATCCTCATAACATCTCTAGACTTCTCAGGTACACACATGCTATCTTGTTGTTGCATAGTTTTATTATATGCATATTTCATTTAGCTTTCATAACTAGGTTTTGTAAGTTGAATTATTATTTGTCTTTCCAAGCATTTTCTTGGTGGTGAACCCCTTAAAAACCTATAAGAGCACCCCCCATTCCTAAGTCCTCCTAATTGAGAATTTACTCACCTTGTGAGGTTGATGGTCAATCCAAATAGGGTCCTTCAGAAATATTTGAATGATTGGTGTGAAAAAGGAGTGACATTGCATCATCCCATTTTTTCACCTTAATCAGTTATAATAAAACCACCTGTAAAAGAGCCTATTCCCTTATCATATCACTTAAACTTCCTATATAAAAATATCACTACTAAGTATGAAGCATTACTTGTTGACTTGTGTGTCGATCTATTTATGGGAGCTAGAGACATTAAGATATTTGGTGAGTCACAATTAGTCATCAAATAAATAAATGAAACATATCAAATAAAGCATGAAAAATTATCAAAATACAAGGATCTCACAATGAGATTTCTAGAGAATATTGAATCATTCACCATTGATAACATCCCTCGAAAATATAATCATCATGTGGATGCAATGGAAAGTGAAACTTCTCTTATATCCCCTCAAGATCCTTCAAAATACTTCACCTTCATTATGCATACGATTATGAAACCATCAATCGACGATAATGTAGACGAAGTGTTAGCAACAACAATAAAAAACTCAAGTGAATGGTATGATACGATATTCAATTATTTGAAAGATAGTACCTTTCCTGAGCCAACAAAAAAAAACACTCACTCTCATCTTCAAAAAATTCAATCTAGATATATCATCCTGGAAGACATCTTATATAAGAGGTCCTTTGATGGCCTTTTGCTTAGATGTCTTAAACAATCTGAAATCCCTATAAAAATTGAACAAGATCATGCAAGTGCTTGTGGGGGCCATTTCGGAGGAAGATCAGTAGTTCAAAAGCTAATCCACATGGGCTATTACTGGAAAAATATGGAGCAAGATTGCTTGGAATATGTTAAGAAATATCATGTTTTAAAAGCATCAAAACTTAATCCATACTCTTGCCTTCGAGCTTCATGCATAAGTTCCTATTTCGCCATTCTCAGTATGGGGTTTGGATATTATTGGAAAAAAAATTCCACCTTCATCTACATGGCATACATTTATAATCAAAGCAACATATTATTTTATGAAATGGGTAGAAACTATTCCCTTGCATTCAACAGTCATCGATGCAATATGTCATTTCATATTGGAACACATTATTTATCCCTTTGGAATTCCTTCCACGTTAGTTTCAAACAATGGGACACCATTTAAGAAATTTTTTTTGAAGAAGTTCTTGGAAATGTTTAATGTACAACATCAATTCTCAATGCCTTACTACCCACAATCTAATAGACAAGTTGAATCAACCAACAAAAATCTTGAACAAATCCTAAGAAAAATAGTGAACAAACATAATAAAGATTGGCATATGCAATTAACATACGCATTATGGGCTTATCATACTAGTATCAGAACTTCAACAGGAAACATAGGTCTTACAACCTTGTTTATGGTGCTAAGGAGATTATACCCCTAGAGTTAGAGATTCCATCCTTAAGGATCGCTCTTCAAGAGCTAATTGATGACAATACTTGTAAGGAACAATAATTACACCAATTTGAAGTTCTCAATTAAAGGTGCATCAATGCCCTCAAACATCTTCAAGCTTACCATGATAAGAAAATGCAGCGAATTTATAATGAACATTTCATCCCTTTCTCATTTAACAAGGGTGATTTAGTGCTATACGAGAATTAGTGAAACGTCAATACTAACCCAATAGAGAAAGGAAAGTTTAGCCCTAATTGGTTAGGACCTTATGTAGTTCAAGAAAGCTATCGATCTGGAGCATACCTGATATCCAAAATGGATGGTACACCTCTTTGGGAACCTATCAATGCCACAAATTTGTGTCGGTACTATTCCTAGCCTTTTTGAATAGTGTAAGTTCTTAAAGAAGCATTGTTAGAGAAAATGGATAGTATGCCATTGTCTCTTGCACTTGCTTGATTCCTGATACATAGCTTGTTGTGTCTTGAATTGTGGAGCAATGGGTCCAAGGTTGATTTGGATTATTACTTTAGGTATGATGCTATTCATACCTTATGGTATATTTTATGTTAGGTTAGATCCTTATTTGCATTTAACATTCTACAATTAAATCATAAGTGTATTTAATTTAGCATAACATACTACAACATAAATTTAAGAAAAAATAAGAAAAGACATGTTAGATCATGGAGATATTTATTGAATAGTCTAATAGACATTATTTAATAAATCACATGTTTTCATCTAACATATAAATATAATATCTAAACATGCTAATATATATCAAAAGTTTCAATACATTTCATCAAGTAGTACAATATCACTATGGCCTATGATTGTTGGATCCCTCAAGATGTGGTTTCCACACCCATCGAGAGATGGTGGTATGTGTTTAGAATCTACTCATGTAGACATCTCCCACATAGTCCATAGTACCCCACATAAATCACCCTCACGTATTAGTGTCTCCACACGCTCTCACTCTATGTAGTCTCTATCAACTTGGATTCTAACATTCTCTATTTGTAGCCGCTCGACCTTTAACTATAAGATGACATCTCTCTTAGATCTCTGAGCTACTTGAGCCTCCTCTAACTCCACCACCAGTGTTGATACCTAACCCTCAACTTGATCAGTACACCTGGATACACGATCATATGCTCTCCTAAGTCTCACATAATGCTCAAATAGGTCCATGCATTGTACCACGAAGGGTGGGGGAATGAAATCTATGGCAGTAGCCTCATTTGTAGGAAGGGGTGGCACTATCTCTATAGTTTCATGTCAGAAGAGGTCCTTAGGATCTATTAGGGGCCCTACGAGATAGAAATAATAAGAATAATCAATAGAAACCATCATAATATATACATATGCATGAGCATGATCCACATAAAAACATAAATCATAATAATAAATATCATCACTTGGGTCTATAGCATGATTTGTAGGAATATCGAATGCCTTAATGCTCTCTTCGTGCTCTCAGACACTGACACATGCAGACTGTGTCCTCATAACCCATGTGGGAAATGTATCTCTCCACATAGTTCTAGGAGTACTAGCCTCACCTCTATCAATGTCCTCACTATAGGCTGGATCTTCTCATCCTCTATCTCCTTACCATCCTCCTCTCCCTCATAATCATTGTCCTCCTTTGACTCCTCATCCCCATCTAGAAATAGATCTGATAGATCTACCCTCTCACCTGACTCTCTGTCCTCCTCTCTAGGATCTAGTAAAGGTCTTGCAAAGCCCATAGGATAGTCCATAGGAAAGATAGCTCTTTCCCATGCCCAAACCACCTCCCATGACTTGACCTAATCCTATGTTGTTTTGATGTAATCTACATTGGAGATTGGGGGCACGTCTGTATCCTCCTCTAAATTCCTCCATATGACATCATCTACTATTAGTTGTTTAAGGTCCTAAGGTCTCTAGGCACTCCATATTGATCTCTTATATGAAGAACGTAGTGTTAGTCATCTTTATGCCTAGTCAAACTATCTCATGATGTGACCATAGTAGAAGGGTCTCACTACGTGATCCCGTTGCCTCAACAAAAGCCTATCCCTCTACATCCGCCTCATATGTTCGATAGTGCCTGGCTAGAATAGCTCCATTAGATAGGGTCTCCATACAATATCCTCCTCACCCACTTTGTCAAATCTAATCTTCCAAAATAGTACATCATCGTGTTGCCATTCCTATCTTAGGAGATAACTGAAGGCTCATGGGTATCGCATTGCTATGGAAATTGGAAATCCTCTAGGCCTAGTACCTTGGGTAATGTGTTCTAGGATTCAGATCTATAGTAATGTGCAATGTATCATGCTATTCACCTCTCCATAAGTAAACCTACCAAAGTCATAATATAGGTGTGCCAATATGGTTTGACCCCATGCAAAAATGGCATGGTAGTGCTCCATGTCTTGAATCATGTGCACTAACCCCCCTCTAGATGTACTGTACGACCATCAAGAACTAGTATTAGTGCTATTATGAAAATCATAATGCACTAGATGAGTGGTGACTATGCATGTAGAGGCCATGGAAGTGTAATGCACGGTCCTACGATTCGGTGGTGAACCAATTTCCCTCGACAGTTTTGGTGTTAGATCGCATCTCCTCAAACCTCCTAACCTATGTTAGCAAAACCCTCTTTCCTTGGATGGGTACTCATAGTATGCGGTGCACATCCTCCAATGTGACAATCATCTCTCTTGTAGGTAGATGGAAGGTGCAGGTGTTCATGTCCCATATCTTTTCCAACACCATCAACATGGAATCATGATATCGCATAGCTAGGGAGAGATAGGCCTAATAGTGGCACATCTCCTAGAGGATCTACACGTCCTCCTCAAGTAGCTGATCAAAAAGCTCTCCTAGATGACTGAATGTATGACAACCTAGGTGTTGGCACAACTGGGGTGGAGTCTACCATAGAAAAGAAGGAAAATGTCATTTAAAACACCTTAAAATCCTAAATTTGTGCTTTAATGGTCAAAAAGTGTGCTAAATTTTCTCTAGAATATCTTAATTAAGGGTTTTAGACACTTTATTCCTTAACTGGGACACTTTGCGATAAAGTGGGAGACTTTGCGACAAAGTGGGACAATTTGCAAAAATATAGAAAAATGAAAGAAAAACCCTCCCTAGACCCTAAATTCATCTAAATATTTCATAAAAACATAAAAAATTGATTAAATCAAAGTATAGATAAGGCAAAATCCACTCACAATAGGTTGTAGTTTGACCTGCGTGACCGCCTCCCGTAGACACTTGATCCATGGATGGGTGGATTGATGTCTACTCAACATGATGGCTCACTCTACTCCAATATCACTCTACAAAAAGATAAAAGGTAAAATGAATATGAATTATCTTCTCTTTTATCTTTATATATATGCATATTAAGTCACTTTTTGTTAAGAAGAAAAAATGTGATTTTTACTTGAACTAACATATTTGGAGCTAGCGAACCATTTTCAATGTCATTTGTTGCATTTGAATCATAGTTACACTCCCATTCTCATCAAATGTCTATTATCAGGTGGCATGGTACTTGGAAGTTCCCTATGATGGACTTGTCTAGTTTGATGTGGTTGGATTGCTACCTTGATTCCACCTTTGTGAAGTAAGCGAAATCAAGGTGAGGCATAATCTACCCTCAAATTTAATTTTATAGGCAAGTTAGATAAGAGGATTATGTTTGAGCTACTAATAAATCTATGATGTAGGATGGAATTCCTAACATTGTGGTTTTTATGGTAACCACAGTAGGGGCTTCATTCTCCCTAATTAATCCATATGGGAATCCTTTTATAAAGTTACTTTTAAAGTACTTTAGCTTGCATATGCATGTAGTGTCATATGGGTGCTAATGTGCGGGATAATGTACTATATAAAAGTGTATACCTTTATGTTTTCACACTTAATTTGGACCTATTTTGGCACTCCTTGCATTAAATTCCCATTAGGTTACTTATTATGGGCCCCTGAGACCCCTTTTATGCATCTTGGGGCATATTTCAACCATAAACCTAACCAAAATCCATAAACAATCGTTAATCTTGGAAATCCACCTTTCAAAATTACAAAATAAGCCTAGTGGGACCAAGATTCCCTTGGAGACATCTTAGTCCCCCTTAGTGGGATGAGAAACCACCTAGGGAGTCTTAGTACTGAGGGCTTTATTTTCAGGAATTAAGAGCGGGAAATGAAAATATTTAATTTAAATTAGCATTTTGTTGGTATTTGGGATCTAATAATCGGGTTATTAGAGAAGAATTCCTATAAAAGTAAGATCCGCACTCCATTTTCACATAAGAAAGTAATAGAGAAGGTGATAAACAAGTAAGAAGAAACAAGTTTGAAGGAGAGTTTCAAGAAGAAAGGAATTGAAGTCTTGGAGTAGCCTTCTATTGTGTTTTTGCAAGTTTTTCAAGTTCAATTTCAAGTCAATATCTAGCATTACCAAAGACTAATGATGGATGCCTAGGGAGGATCATGAGATATTCTACCATTTGGAGCTGCAACTAGCCATTTTTCCAAGCCTAAGGACTTGTTTCTTGATTGATTCCATCTTCCATTGTTGTTCAATTTTTTGCCTGAGGAAGGTATGTTTCATGTTAATGACTTATTAGGGTGATTAAAGATCTCTTTTGTAGGTCACTTTCATTGGCATCTTAGGAATTCTATTCTAACATATTTGAATAGGGTTTCTCCATGTTCTAGCTTGCATAATCTTAGACACACTTAAGATTAGGGAACACACACATTTCCATTTTTAGATCTATGCAATTTCATCAAGGTTTAATTAGCAAACGAGGGTTTTGACCAAGACAAACCCCCATAAATAATAAATCAGATTTCCTTTGTTTTATAGGTTATTTGTATGTCAGATTTGAAGACTTGGTGAAGAAGGAAGTATAGACCCTAACCCTTGGGACCACATGCAAAAAATCTAGAAATTGAAGAAGGGACTAAGCCACCACCTAGGGAATCTTAGACCTCTTGAAGGTATTTTTCAAATATTTTTTCAGATCTGGTTCCATCATTTAAAGATTTCGTATTCACCTCGAAAACAATAGTGAGACTAAGTCAACAATTAGGGCATCTTAGTCCTCCATAGCACTTTTCGACAGCTTTTATGCCTTTCCAGAATCCTCATTACATTTCCAAACTTTCTAGGTACACATATCCCAACTTGTTTTTGCATAATTTCATCATTTGCATCCTTCATTTAGCTTGCATTATTAGGTTTTTTGAGTTTAATGTTTATTTTTATTTTCCAAGATTTTGCTTGTTGGTGAACCCCTCAAAGCATAAAGAATCCCCCTTCCTAGGTCTTCCTTGTTGATAATTGACTAACCTTTGAGGTTGATAGTCAGTCCAATTAGGATTTGTAGGACCTCCTTGAATGTCAATAGCAAAAAATGGTGTTCTATTATGTAGGTTATAAAGCATAGATTCCCCTATTGTTCACTAAATAATCTTCCTAGGTCTCCTTTGTTGAGAATTGACTCACCTTTGTGTTGATAGTCAATCCGATTTGGGATCATAGGACATCCTTGAATGATAATTGGAGAAAAGTGGTGTTCTATGGCCTGGGTTATAAAGAATCCATTTCCCTATTGTTCAACTTTAAATTCTGAAAACACTAATTTAATTCCTGCTAGGACTCATATGCCAATCTAGGAGATTTAGTCCCAAATTAGGGTTCCTAGGTAGGAATAGAAATCTGGCATAGATATGTCTAGAACTCTTGAAATTCGCAAATTTGATTATACTAGGACTTGTATCCCAGAAGTGGCATATTATTCTAGTTTGACTTTTCTAGAAAATCAAGACTTGAATCTACTCTTCAATCCCTTCTCTACCTTCTTGACTTCTTTTTTGGATCTAAATGCGACATTTTTGATTTGTAAATGGTCTTCAATGATCTTGTAAGTAAGGTGGCAACTTGGATGACTTTTCAACTTCAACAAATTATTTCCAATATTTCTCCTTAGAAGGTCTTCAACCTAGATCTACAAATCAAACACTAGAGAGAGGGAAAAATGTTGTTTTATTAGTGGAAAGGGGTTTTCCTTGGTAAAACCCTATTTGGGTAATTAAACCTTGTAATGAAATCAAATAAGATAAAGGAATGATGAATGAATAAGATGTAATGTTGCAACTCACCAAGCCCTAGCAATAAAGGAAAAAAATAATGTATGAAGTTGCTCCAATGGATGTAGATGATAGATCTTGAATTGATTGATAGCTTGAATCGCAAAATCCCACATCATAATTGTTAGCTCAAAAACAAACATGATGCATGATGAATTTGACATGATGCTTGATGCTTGAATAATGCTCCAAAACACTTGATAATCATCTCTTGAAGAATCTTGAATGCTTTTGTAAATACTTGAATTCTCTTGTGAGCTCTTGAATGCTCAAATTTTCTATAATGCATGAACACTCAAGTTGCTAGGTGTAAAATGAGTGAAATAACCTTGTATTTATACTTGTTTATGCCAAACTTCCCAAAATTACAAAACTATAAGATGACATTAGATCTAGGAGGATAAAATACTACCAATAATTTGAATTAAATTAAATTTTGGGCCACATGGGACTCATATGCCAAAAGTGGCATATGAGTCCCATCAGGCCTAACTACGTGACAAATTTTCTAAACATACATAGAATGATGCAAAATCCAAATTGGGGCCCTAAAACCTAGGTGGAACTCAAACACCCAAGGTGGATTATGAGTCCCAAATCACCAAATCTAGGCCACACAACCTAAAAACACATGAGTTATGATTGGATGTTGATTTATTTTAGGATTATCCTCGAAAAGATGTATTTAATAAGGCTTGTGGATGCAAAGGCCAAATAAGGCATAAAGAAGCCCAATTAATAATGACAACCCTACAAAAGTGTGAAAGTATGGTACAACACTTTACAACACCTAAAATAAGGTAAAATTAGGTTCATTTAGTTCACAAGGATCCAATACCTAATGTGAGTGTGTTAAACACATTACAACTCTAAGTCTAGGCATTGTTAAGCTCAATTTTATAAGGAGGGCACAAACAAGTGCGAAAATGTCATAGATGATATTTTTCAACACTACACTAGGATCAAACTATGTAAAATAACCTTGTATTTATACTTATTTATGCATTTTTTTTTTAAATTACAACACTATAGGCCAACATCAGATCTAGGAGAATAAAATTCTACCAAGAATTTGATTAAAAATAGGTCCTGGTTAAAGAGAGACTCATATGCCAGTTGTGGCATATGAGTCCCAATAGCTAAAACTCAAGACACAAATTTCTATGATTGTCTTGTTTAATGTATAATTTTAAATTAGGTCCCAAGACCTAGGTGGGACTCATACACCCATGGTGGCGTATGAGTCCTAGATCGCTAGACCTAGAACACATGACCCAAAACATTGAATTATGGTTGGTTATTTGTTGAGTGTCAGGATTATCCTTCAAAAAATGCATTTAATAAGGTTTGTGGATGTGAAATAGGACCAATTAAGGCATAAATAAGCCCATTTAGTTAATAAAGCCCTAGATCAGTGTTAAGGTGTAAAGATACACTTTACAGCATCCTAAATAAGGCACAATTAGGTCCATTTACTTTAAAAGGGCTCTAAAATTAATGTGAATGTGTAAAACACATTACAACACTAAATCAAGACAACATTAGGCTCAATATAATATTAATTATTCCCAGATTAAGAGTTGAAAAATGAATACTTTTTCCTACACTACATTTAGCCCCTATTTTAATGTGAGGAGGAACTTTCTTCAAACTCACAGTAAAGTAGACAAACACACATCAAAAGGGGTCCTAGTTTACTAATGTGGATGGTATAGGATAACAAAGATAAAAGGAGGTGGACAAGCCCCCAGGATTCAATATCGTACATCAAACCAACATAATAAAAAAGGGACACACATAAGGTGTATGATATGCAACAACAAGATGAGATACACAAACATACAATGTCAAAGACTAAAAGAAAGAAAAACAAAAATAAAAAATAAAAAGAGGTGGATCAAGCCTCGACCATTTTTCCAACATGATGTGGATCAGATCTAAGATGTTTGTCCAAAACATTGTTCTCACTCTAAGGCAATAAAAATTTAGGTTGTTTGGTGGGTGAGTATCCAAAAAGGGTGGCTTAGTGAGAAAGTAATTCCTTTGTGTCGGCTTCTCACTATATAATGAGAAAGTAATGCCCACATTTAGGCTTCTTATCATACTAAACATACCAAAGCTGTACCTCCTAATAAATTTGATAAGGCACCAAAAAAAATTAGCAATAGGATTCATGAGGTAAGAAAAACATTGTATGCTTGACACTCATAAATATACAGCATGGCTCCATAGGAAAGCAAAGTGTGTTATGCAAGGTGGCAATATAACAGTTATTGTAAATGAAAAATAGTATAAGGTATGCTCAAAGGGATTTTTCTTAGTTCATGTAAGGTCTCTTCTTAGGGAATATTGTGCCTAATGTCTCCAAGAGAGGAAAATTCAAAGAAATATCATGCTCTTAGAGAAGATCAAACCCTTGATGACACCACCCAGAAAATGACACATTGCAAGAATAAAGAAAATCACATAGTGAAACACAAGTGTCGATGTATAACCCCACTTTAAAGCAGTTGCTAACACCATTATTGTGAGAAATTTCTTTAAAGTAGAATAAGACATGAGAGCTTATTTAGAAAGCACTATGCCAAGTCATATGTTCTCGAATGAAACTACATCATGAATAAGGGGTTGTCCTCAGAATGCAATAAAAAAGATAACTCAGTATGTCACATGCAAGCGAACTTAAGGAATTTTGTCCACATACCAAGCTTGCTCTTATATATACATCGAAGGTAGTCAACTAGAAAAAATAGAAAATGACAAGTGCCATATGTGGACATGACTACCTAACTCTTTGGCCCCACTTAGTGTAAGACAAGGATGAATTGAGATGATTGATGATAAACATAATAGAATGAAAATCTATATTAAGTAGAGGAACATGGTGCTTCAACACAAGAAAGAGCACCACACTCCTTAAGATGTTGAATTTTGTTACCAAAAGACTTACATTAATTAGTAGAATTACCATGAACTCTATGATATGCACAAAATGACTTCTTGTAGTAAAATTTATTTCATGTTCTTGGAGGGAGGGATATCAAATTATCTTCAAGGAGTCTCAACAAGATAATCTCTTGCTTAGTATAATATTTCATATATACACAAGACTCTGTAGATTGCAAGATTTTGAAATCTCCTTTACACGAGGGTGTAAAATCTATCAAATTTGAATCATTAGTGTTTTGTGTGATGAAATTGATATTATGTGAATATTTCTCTGTTTCTTTCATTTCTTTCGAAGGATAATAATCAAGACCACTAGTGTCTATCAATTCAAGATGGACTAATGTTAAAGTTGGCTTAGAAGAATCCTTTGTAATAGTGTTGATAGCGAGTTAAGGCTTGTTTATTTCTTTTGAGGGGAAATAATCGAGACCACAAATTGTTCCTTGTGTATTAGGATTTATAGGGATATAGATGCCATGTTCTCTAGCACCACATCATTTTGCAATATACCCAATTTGTTTCATAAGTTCATAACATTTTCCATAAATTTTTTTCATTTATTTTGGATTTGATATTTGTTCATTATCAAGTTCATCAAATTTTATTGTGTATGCTATCTTTTTTTCTAAAGTTTTTGAGGTGGATGCTTTTGAAGGGTCTTCCAATTTTTTTGTTATCACATCCTTTTCCACTATACCCAAGTTGTTTCATAAGTTCTTAACCTTTTCCATAAATCTTTTTCATTTCTTTAGGATTCGATGGTTGTTCATAGTCAAGCTCATCAAAGTTCATTGTGTATTCTATATTTTCTTCTAAAGTTGTTGAGGTGGATGCTTTCAAAGGGTCTTACAAATTTTGTGTTGAAATTATCACTTTTTCTTTTCCTTTCTCAAAATATTTTGTTATGATATTGTATTCTCCCATGAATGTTGTGAAATCTAAGGAACCCCAATCATCTTCTAATAGTTTTGTGACTTTCTCAATATATTTTTATTTTTTCTTTCTGTTGCACAGGTTCCACTTGTGTAGTTGGTGTCAATGTTTTCAATGGATTTTCCTTGTTTTTCTCAATGTTCAAACAACTTTTTGGTTCAGGATCGACATCGATTGTATACTCCATTTGTTGTTTAAAGATAAAAATAATAAAATAAACTAGTTAAAAATATAGCAATTATCTTTTAAAAATAATAATGGTGGAAATTTTTCATAATCATGCTTAAAGTTTAAGCACATATATTTTGTATACCTTCATATTAAGAAAAAATATCTCAATTCAATAAAAATAATTTAGTGAACACAAGGAAATATGGTGCTCCACCTTTTAGGAGATGGAACATGCAAGAAGGGGGTTTCCTCCTATTCAGTCTTAGCTCATTAAAGGAAATCCTAGAGATCTCAACATAATTATCCAATTAGGAAAAAATATTCCTACAAGGTCTCCTTAGGTGTGATTAAAAGGGGAGTTCACCACTAACAAAATTCTTAGAAAGAAGGAAATGAATGCAATATGAAAATATAGAAATATAACCTAGAAAAATTTAAATCAAAACAACAAACTAGAGATAAATAGAGAAATAATTTGAGAATTGAAGATGCCTGAAACAAGGTATACAATCTTGAATTTATGAATTTTCATGTGAATGAAGACATACACCAAACTGGGTGATTTAGTCCCAATTTAGTGATTTTGGTTAAATCTGGAATTTACAACTAGTAAACTAAGATCTATAGAATTTTTTGGGAAAGTGGTATGTTAGGAATCATACACCCAAGGTGGTAATTTAGTCCTACTATTAAGGTTTTTCTAAAACTTTGTGATTAAGGTGAAATGTGGGAATGACACAATATCACTCCTTTCTCCCACCAAACATGCAAATATGTCCTAAGAGCTCTAGTTGGATTGACCATCAACCTCAGAAGGTAAGTCAATTCTTAATTAGGAGGACTTAGGAAGGGGAGGTATTCTTTTAAGTTCTTACAGGGTTCACCACCAAGAAAATTATTGGAAAGACAAATAAGCATTCAACGTACAAAACCTAGTTATGCAAGCTAAATGAAAGATGCAAATGATGAAATTATGCAACAGTAAGACAGGATGTGTGTACCTAAGAAGTCTGGAGATGTGAGGATTCTAGAAATGTAAAAATACTCTCAAAATATGCTAGGGAGGAAAAACACACCTTTACTGTTGTCTTAGTCCCACTCTTGTTTTTTAGGGCTAAAGTAAAATCTTCAGATCTCAGAACAAAATCTCAAAGAATCTCTAAAAATTACCCCTAGGAGGACTAAGATTCCCTAGGTGGTGTAATAATACTGTTCTAAAATTTTGAAAACTCTGAATGTGATCCTTAGGTCCAAGGTATGCACTTTCTTCCTCTTAGATCTTTGGTTTTGAAACTTCTGGATTTGACCTGTAGGTGAGTTTCCATGGAGATGACAACTTTGTCATGCAACTTTGCAACTTTTAATTCTCACACTCCGAATGATCAAAAATTCAATCCAAATTTGCAATCACAAGCATACAAGAGAGGGAAAAAATTGTTGAATGTTAGTGAGTGGGGATTTTCCTTGGTCAAACCCCTTGTTGGTAATTAAACCTTGAAATGAAATAGAATAATAAAGGGAAATGATGAATGCACAACATACAATGTTACAACTCACCAAACCCTTGTTATGAAGTCTCCAAACTTGTGTGGAATAGCTACAAAGGATGTAGATATGAATCACTTGAATGCATTGATAGATCTTGCTCGAATTGCTTGCTTGAATAAAAACCCTACATCTCACATGTTAGCAAAAAAACACACATGATTCAAGAATATCCTTTGATATGATGCTTGAATCTTGATGATGGATCCAAAATGCTTGAAGAATTGCTCTTGGATGCTCTTGTGAGCTCAATTATTTTATTAGGAATTCTCTCACAAAAGTCTTGTTATTCTTGGATATGAAAATGAGTGAATGAACCTATTGGTGTTTAATTTAGCTAGGTTTTGAAGCTCTATAAGAGGTAGCCAACCTCCATAGTAAAGAACCAAAAAGGTTAGTGGCCAACTAACGAGATTCAGTCAAAGACTGACATCTCCTACACTTTCGTCTCTATGAAACCAAGGTGGGTAAACCTAAGTGTGTTCATAAGAATGTTTTATGATTGGTAAGAACACTTCTTCTTATAGATTATAGTCCCTACACATGCAATAAGATAGTAATTATTTTGGTATTGGAAGACCAAAGAATAATAACAACTATCTTAAAGCAACAGGACTGAAGCTTTCAATATAAGATTTAACTATCTAAAGAGACAAGGTTAGATGCATTAAATTTGTTCAGATTTAGACCACTGTGCTTAGAACCCAACTCTGTATTCTCAAACAAGAATCCTAAAAATATTATCTAGTGCTTCATCCATTGGACAGGAGTCATATAAAACACAACATAGATACTTTGAGCATATCACCATAGTGATTTACACTATGAGATTTTCAGCTATCAAAACACTACTACTTAAGGAATCTTGAGGATGATATCTAAAATCTGCAACTCATTTTAAGAAATTAAATTAAATTATTAAGTTAAAGCATGAAAAAGAGATACACATTCAAATATACCATTGAAGTTGAATGAACATATCATTGATAGAGACATTCACAACTTATGAAATGAAACCAGGAGAGCAACTGTTCTAATTAATTGTTCTTTATTGCTTCAGTATTTGTAATTACATAAGTATGGACTGCTTGTTTTAGAATATTCATACCCTAAAGATAACACACTAGCTAATATAGTTAGTAGAACCTTCAATAAACAAAATTGTATGTACAAGACACTAAGCCACTGGATACAAAAATCTGACCCTAAACAATGAGCCATGAAATCTCCTTTATAGTATAGGAGAGAAACAAAGCATCGGGCTACATTTTTCATTTTAAATGAATTTCATTTACGTGAAATTTGAATTCACATTCCTCATCATTAGAAAACATTGTGCATGATCCGGGGAATCCAAAATGGTTACACAGTAACCATTCGAAGAAGAAACAAAAAGGAATGTGCCATGCATCTGCACGTCCACATCTACAAGATGAAACACTAAGAAAATCACCGCCCACGATCATCACACCCAACACCAGCAATCATTTATTTGAAACACGATCTTGGTATAGGTGACCGCTTCTAGTTCTCGCCTTAGTTAGAGGTGGATCCACATTCTTATTTTCATCCACATCAACACAAACTCTAGAAACCTAGCATGGTGCCATTGCAATTATTAGTCCAACTGCAAGGGCCTCTTCATTTACACCCATGAGCTCAGTTAAGGTCTCAAGATAACAATGATAATCTGAGTTAGTCTCAGAACCATCACTCCCGAAACTTGAAAAAAGAACAACAAGGTAATTAGAATGCCCTGACCTCCTACCCATACCCTGGGAACTTGCCTCAAGAATGTCTGGAGGACACTATTCCTTTAATTTCCGTGAACTCCCTACACCTATCCTTGCACTTCGGTGTGGCTCAAATTTATCCATTGGGGAAATGTAACTTAGAGATTGCAAATAGATCCACAACCAACCACCTCAAAATTTGCAAATAATAATACAGAGCAATTCAACCGTTATAGAATAATCAAGTGTAGGGAGTATTAATTTAGCAAATGTTCGCACATGTATGCGAATGATTAGTGGTTGCTATTGCCATCAAAAATTTATTTAAGGCATACAGTGCATCATTGTTTCTATCAAGAGGTTACCACTCACACGCAAGGAGATCAGGAGAGAATCCTCTAAAAAAACTCATGCCATTAATAAAATAAGTTTCAGAATGTAAAAGCTCCTCACATAGAAGATCAATAACTTCTTTGAAATGGCACCGTTGATGTAGAGTGGACCTAGAAAGTCAAACGACTCAGATTAATTCAATGATCATTGAAAATCCACATCACCACCTGGGAAAGAACACAACCAGTCATAGCCCACAAAAATAGGAGGTCACAGTTGGACAGTAGGCCCCACCTAGCCCTATTGCTCAAGAGCTAGGTTATGTGTCACCTTTTCACAAACCTCACAGTACTTTAGGAACATTTAGTTTTATCATGCGAGGCCTGCGATGGATAGTCATTATTAATCCCCATCATTAAAATTTCACTACTGAAATGACATTCATTTGTCATTGTTGGAGCCTCGGGAAAAGACCCCACTCCTCCATACATGCCAGATGGCAGAATCTCAGAGACCTCGCACTACTTTAGTGACATCAGTAGGAAAACCTACGAGGTTTGTGATGAACGATCAAGATTGAAAACTGCGATCAAACGCTTTAGCCAAACTGTATATACAACATGTAGAATATTCAGGTGGGACCGACTAGTAAAACCTTCGACGCTATAAATATTTAAGCTTAAGAGGCAAAAATAGACCGATAAGCTAGGTAAAAGGGGTCGGTAAGAGCACAAAGGAAATGCTCGATCAAACAACTTAAGTGACTATTAACCCTCCATAGCAAATCAATAATGAAATATAACAATAGGGTTTCTAAAGAATATCGATCATATTTCACAAGAGATCAAAAACCCTAAACCCAAACTATCAGACCTCTAGTCTTGTAAAAGCCACTAGCCATGCCCTATTTGGATAGAAATCTTTATAGATTTCTAAGAATCCCATCAGTGGCTCTGATTAGGTATGTATGCCCCTTGTGGGCATAACAAGAATCTAGAATCTCTGGTTTTGTAGACTAGATCATTGAATTACACAAGTGCCTTGACAAATATTTCACCATTCTTTGTCAATTGGACTCGTGTATACAAACCAAGTGGCCCCAGGCCACCAAACAAGAAAATTAAAACTTGCCTCTATCAAAAAAAAAATTCTCAAGTACCTGGAGCAAAAGAAGTCTACAGTGTTTATGTCTTGATACTTTAAAAAAAGTGGGGTAATCAATATTCCTGGAAGTATCATAATGTTTACCAATACTCCCTTGTACCAATTAAATCAATACCCTATACCCAAACTTTAAAAGCATCATATGACCATGATAATATTTCACCTTACTTTTCCCTTGGTCATATTTCATAGAATGCTAGCTTGATTGAGTGGAGAAGTGGAAACATTCATAACTTATCAGGTCTGCAACATCACACATTCTAGTATCATCATCAATTTGTACATCAAACTAAAAATTCTCATATGAAACTATATGCATGTTATCCATACTTCCAATGCTTAGCAAAGATGATACATATCTCAGGGAATCCTCACCCTGGAATTTCTCACATAAGCTTGGTTTCCAACATCTGAACTCTATCGATTTGGAATGCATCCTGGAATTACAGATGTCAACAATATTAGCTACATCATTCTCCAAGGAATGTGTAAACACATTCATCTTAGGCCTCTCAATATAGATCCTCCCTTGCACGTCTTCATTTATTCTCAAATGAAAACCCTCAAAAATAGGGTCAAATATATCAATCTCATCATAGGTAATAGAGGAACAACAATATGCACTCGCCTCCCTGTTCTTAGTACCACCTACTGTATGTGTTAATTTATAAGTGAAAATTTCAGCACAAGTTGAAAAAATTTCACCAGCAATATTAATGTCACCTTCATTATAAGCTGAAAACTTTTCACCAACAATATCAATTTTAGAAGGCAACAACACATCCATCTCAACTTCACATAGGCAGTTGGGACAATCCATAATACCAATATATTTATCAATCTATTGGTTATCTCTAGTACTATTCTTCTAATCACACACCTCATTGTCCTCAAACTCCTCAACATTTATACAATAAACTTATTTCTTCACCAGTATACCTAGAGTATACTCTAAATATTTTATCATCTGAAATTTGTTTCTTTACTTGGAAAGAAGTAAAATCATGAGGCTCCATATTTCCATACCACTGTGGTAAAAAGAAAAAATCAGTTCCATCCTCAGTATTGCAATCATTGGCCTATAACAAAATCTTAGTGACATGAGCATTACAATCAGGATTAGGAAACACAATGGGTGTCTCGCACAATCCTACATCATTTTCCCCCTCAAATTCCTCTACAATTATCCAACTTTCTTTAAAAGAGAAAGCATTATCTTCATTTTGTGTAGATACCTTCCTAGCTGATTATGCAATCTCTATCCATTTAATGGCTTGGGCCAAATTAGCAGGCTTCAATTCTTCTGGCAAAGCACTTAGCCGCAGTTCATAAAGCTCACAAAATAAATTAATGCATTCATAGTCATTAGGTCTATGATCTCTAGGGATTTGTATTAAGGCTTTTAAAAATATCAAGAAAAACTCATATGGCGATTCCTTCTCCTGCCTCTTTATTTCATACAATTCTGGGACAAGAGAATTTTGATCATCATCATTCAAAATGAACTGGCTCTCAACTTGGATTTCATTATCATCACACTATAGTGGTGAAGATATTACAGTTTTCAAAGCACCCTTATCATAATCAGTGTTCTGAGCAGCCAACTCTAATATTTTACTAGTATGAGCTAGGAAAGGGTAATCAATACTTGCAGCCAGATACCCCTTCATCATCGAGTATTTCATGTTATTCTCAATATCCATAGCCATTTGATATGCTTGGTGTAAATTTGAAGGTTCTTTATCTCTTAGTAGGTAACCCATCCTTTTGTCAAAAGCACCAAGATATACAACCAAGCATTCAGCCTCACTTGGTCTTATTTCTTTAGGGATTTCTCTTAAAGATCTTGAAAATCTGAGATTAAAATATGGAATTAGCTCCTCTTCTTTTATGTGGATTCCCATAAAACCTTTTCTTAATATGTTGGGATTGACTCTTTCACCAAATTTTTCTATAAAAACTATCACCAACTGATTCCATGAGTTAATTGAATAGGCAGGTAAATAGGAGAACCAATCCTTGACATCAACCCTTAAGGATTGCACAAAAAGATTCATGACAACATCCTCATGACTGATTTCATTATCCCCCATTACATCTACAAAATTATCTAAATGCTTAGAGTCTGATTCTGCACTTTGCCTTGTATATTTAGGCAAATACTTTGTAATCTTCTTAGGAATTAGATTAGGGTAACCACTGACATCACTAAAAATAAAATGTATATACCTTTGAGTTACAAAACACCCTGAAGGGCTTAATGCAACTTGTTCTCTTTGCATATTTATGTCTGAATTTTCATATGGGAAATCACTTATACCCATTTAAAATTCATCAAAACAGTACATGTTTATCAAACATATCATTTACCATCTCAACCATGATTCCATTAGTGATTGAAGTTATTATTCCTTATTTTCAAAGATATGGTGCAACATTAACATTGATTCATAAATCTATTACATGTTGTATCATCAAAAGTATGGAAAATCTAATTATTGTTCCCTTTCTTAATGCTAGACATCTAGTTTAGAACCATTTTCATCCTTAATTACAAACACCCATCACAATTAGGAATAGAGAACTGTTTAGATTTTATCCAATACCTAGTAATTTTGGTAGTAGTTGTTAATCTTTTCCTTTGTATATCAATTGGTTCTTCAGATAGAGTCGCCACCTCTTCAATCAGAGGGCTGAATTTCACAAGAAATATGAAATTCAATTTCAAAATTTGTTAGATTCTAGGTCTTTGTCCACAACAAAGTCATACGTCAAACATTCTGACACCATGCCGCTACCAATTTCTTTCAAAACCACAATCCGTCACTATCCAAACTTCACACTCTACTCCTAAATGACTTAGGATAACCATCTCCAACTGCTGTGGTTGCTCTTTTCTCTTTTCTTGTTAAATTTCTCAGAAGTTCTCCCCAATAAAACCACCATTCAACTACTGACTCTAGAACTCCTGAATCCTTTACCAATAGGACACCATAGATTATAGGATTGTCAAGTTTATTTCAACAACCTCTTCTTGCTAGGGTTGAAAATGTTCACTATGTAAATTCAGAATGGAAAATCATTTGACTCTATGCAATGACTCTTAAGAAAACCGTCTCCAACCAAAAATTCTAAGTCTACTCCCCAGTGGAGTCACCATTCTATTGGTGTTTAATTTAGCTAGGCTTTCAAGCTCTCTAAGAGGTAGCCAACCTCCATAATAAAAAAGCACAAAGGCTAGTGGCCAACTAATGAGTTTCAATCAAAGAATGACATCTCCTACACTTTCGGCTCTATGAAACCAAGGTGGGTAAACCTAAGTGTGTTCATAAGAATGTTTTATGATTGGTAAGAACGGTTCTTCTTACAGATTAGAGTCCCTACACATGCAATAAGATAGTAATTATTCTGGTATTGGTAGACCAAAGAATAATAACAAGTATTTTAAAGCAATAGGACTGAAGCTTTAGACATAATATTTAAATATCTAAAGAGACAAGGTTTGATGCATTAAATTTGTTTAGATTTAGACCATTGTGCTTAGACCCTAGCTCTGTATTCTCAAACAAGAATCCTAAAAATATTATCCAATGTTTCACCCATTGGGTAGGAGTCATATAAAACACAACCCAAATAATTTGAACATATCACCATAGTGATTTACACTATGATATTTTCATCTATCAAAAGACTACTACTTAAGGAATCCTGAGGATGATATCACAAATCTGCAACTCATTTTAAGCGGTTTACTTAACATTATTGTTAAAGCATGAAAATGAGATACACATTCAAATATAAGATTTAAGTTGAATGAATATATCGTTGATAGAATCATTCACAACTTATGACATGAAACCAGGAGAGCAACTATTCTAATTAATTTTTCTTTATTGCTTTAGTATCTATAATTAGATAAGAATGGACTACTTGTTTTATTATATTCATACCCTAAAGATAGCAAACTAGCTAATATTGTTAGCAAAACCTTCAATAAAAAGACTTGTCTGTACAAGACACTAAGCCACCGGATACAAAAATTCTGACCCTAAACAATGAGCCGTGAAATATCCTTTATAGGATAGGAGAGCAACAAAGAATTGGGCTACATTGTTCATTTCAAATGAATTTCATTCATATGAAATTCAAATTCACATTCCTCATCATTATAAAACATTGTGCATGATCCGAGGAATCCAAAACGGTTACACAATAACTAGTCGAAGAAGAAACAAAAAGGAGTGTGCCACACACATGCATTTCCACATCTACAAGATTAAACACCAGGAAAATCACCGCCCATGAGCAACACACCAAACACCAACAATCATTTGGTTGACACATGACCTCGGTATAGGCAACCGCTTCTGGTTCTCACCTTAGTTAGAGGTGGAACCACCTTCTTATTTTGATCCACATCAACACTAACTCCAAAAACCTAGAACAATGTCATTGTAGTTATTGGCACAACTACAAGGGCCTCTTCGTTTACACCCATGAGCTCAGTTAAGGTTGCAAGATAAAAGTGATAATCTGAGTTAGTCTCAGAACCATCACTACCAGAACTTGAAGAAAGAACAAGGGAATTACAATTTCTCGACCTCCTACCCACACCCTGGGAACTTGCCTCAGGAACGTCTGGAGGACACTGTTCCTTTAATTTCCATGAACTCTCTGCACCTATCCTTCCACTTCTGTGTGGCTCAAACTTATCCACTGGGGAAATGTAACTTAGAGATTGCAAATAGATCCACAATCAACCACTTCAAAAATTTCAAATAATTATACAGAGAAATTCAACCATTACTTATAGAATAATCAGGTGCAAGGAGTATTAATTTCCCAAATGTTCGCACAGGTATGTGAATGATTAGTGGTTGATACTGCCACCACAAATTTATTTTAAGCGTATAGTGCATAATTGTTTCTATCAGGAGGTTACCGCTCTCACGCAAGGAGATCAAGAGAGAATCCTCTAAAAAAATCATGCCATTAATAAAATAAGTTTCAGAGCGTGAAATCTCCTCACACGGAAGATCAATAACTTCTTTGAAATGGAACCATTGATGTAGAATGGAATTGGCAAGTCAGATGACTCAGATTGAGTCAATGATTGTTGAAAATCCACATCACTGCTTGGGAAAGAACACAGCCAATCATAGCCCACAAAAATAGGAGGTCACAGTTGGAAAGTAGGCCCCACCTAGCCCTGTTGCTTCAAGAGGTAGGCCATGTGTCACCTTTCTGAAAACCTCATAGTACTTTAGGAACATTTGATTTGCTCATGCGAGGCTTGCGAGGGATGGTCATAATTAATCCCCGTCATTAAAATTTTAGTAGTGGAATGACATTCATCCATCATTATTGGCGCCCCGAGAAAAGACCCCACTCCTCCATACATGCCAGATGGTGGCATCTTGTAGACCTTGCACTACTTTAGTGACATCAGCAGGAAAACCTATGAGGTTTGTGAGGAACGGTCAAGATTGAAACCCATGATTGGACGGTTTAGCCAAACTATATATAGGACATGTAGAATATTTAGGTGGGACCGGCCAGTAAAACCTTCGACGCTATAAATATTTAAGCTTAAGTGGGAAAAAGAGACCGATAAGCTAGGTAAAAGGGGCCGGTAAGAGCATGAAGGAAATGCTCGATCAGACAACTTAAGTGACCGGTAACCCTCCATAGCAAGTCAACATTGAAATATAACAATAGGGTTTCTAAAGAATACCAATCATATTTCACAAGAAATCAAAAAACCTAAACCCAAACTATCAGACCTCTAGTCTTGTAAAAGTAACCAGCCATGCCCTATTTGGATAGAAATCTTGACAAATTTCTAAGAATCCCATCAAAACCTTGTATTTATTCCTATCTATGCTTAATATTCTGAAATTACATCACACCAAGCTGAAATAGGAAAATATTAATCAAAGGAGGTTGAATCCTGCTAGAATTTGAAATTAAATCCCAAAAATAAGACAAGGAGGACTAAGATGCCCTTGGTTGCATCTTAGTCCTGATGCTCAATTCTAAGGGAACAGATTCCAAAAAGGGACCTTTTCAAGTGTGTTCAATATCAAGGTAAATGTAAATGAAATCATGCCAAAATAATGCCACCTAAGGGACAACAAATGCCTTACGAGGGTAAGGCCATCTACTTCTTGTCCCCACTCAGTGCAAGGAAAGAATGAGCCAAGGTAGGTGATAATAAGGATCATGTAATAGTGAGAATGTCAAGATTCTATAACTATTACACGATAAGGGGTGTAATACTATTCAATCACTGGGTGGCAATCATTGCCATTGAAGTGAAAGCTTTGTAATATTAACTTGAATGCATAACACTGATCAGTACTATGTTTGTGAGTTCGATGGTATGTGACTTTAGCATCTTTAGGGTAAAACACTAGTCTATTCATGGGTGGTAATGTTATTAGTTATTTGTTTAGAATCAATTGTAGTTTATATTCAATTTCAAGTTGTGGAAAAGGAGGTTGTAACTTGTGTAATTTGTAAGGTCTTTTGCATTTGCTTGATTCACCAAATTCTATAGTTGAAGGTGTAGGAGGAGGACCTAAGGAGATCCTATCATCATTGTCATTGTTGTGAGTCATTGGTTTTTCTTTAGGAAGGAGGACATTCATATTATGAGGTGAATCAAAAATCACTCTACCATCACTACGAAGCTTTAGGTACTCTCAAGGAGGTTGTATATTGGGAGGGGATGTTGATATCCTAATCCTATCGTGTTTTCATTGGTTGGAATTTCCTCTAGGAGTTGATGAATTTAATGTTCACTTGTTGTATTGCATCCTTGTTTACTCAATATTGTGAATCCTTTTCAATATGTTTCTTCAAAATTGATTGAAGGTATTGTTACTTTGTTATAATAGGATGGTTGATTTTTTTTTTAGACGAACTAGGTTCACCTATTGTAGGGAACTTTGGCTCAACTTTTGTTTTAGTTTTGAGATGTAAGTGAGGAAACATCTCAAGAGGTGATATTATGGGGGGATTTGGCTATTTCATGGATGGATAAAAGGATGAATTATCTTCAAGGTTGTTAAGGAAATAATTAGGGAACATATTCATGCTATCATCATCTTATCCAATAATGTCAACATCATGAGGAGGACATGCATTAGGAGTTGATTGAGCATAAGTGTGTTCAATATCATCAGGATCATAACCAAATGCACAAATTGACACATCTACCAAAGATTTCAGGGATATCCAAAAAATTGTGAAGCACATATCCATGATGCAAGATTAAGAAAATTCACTTGAAAATGAAAGAAATTGGAATAACAATAATTATGTAAACTATAATAGAAAATTGAAAGCAGCCAATAAAAGCACAATGAAGTAATTTGAAACCCTAAAAAATGGAAAGTCAAAGTAAACAAGGACTAAGATGCCAGGAAAGGCATCTTGGTCCTCCTGATGAGATTCTGAAGTTAGAGGGACTGAAACAGATAGAAAACAACACACAAAGGCATCTGAGCAAAAATCCTTGAGTTGAACTAAGATGCCAAGAAGGGCGTTTTAGTACTAGCAGAGGTTTTTGTTAGAAAAAAAAATTCTAGGTTGTCTACAATGTTTGCAGGTTTCCTATTCAATGGTTTGATGTTTGCAAACTGAAATATATACAAATGGATGCAAGAAAAAGTAACTTGTAAAAAGCATGTGGATGCAAAATTGAATGCACTCTTTTCAATTTTCAATGCAATAACAATGTTTGTAAATAAAATTGGAATGATTAACAATACACTTTTTAGTTTTGTGAATGAAATTAAATGATGCAAGAAAATAAAAATGCAACCTATATGCACTTTCACTAACGCAAATACATGAAACCCTAGATACACTTTCACTTTAATGCAATATGCAAGAAACCCTCGATGCACTTTCACTAATGCAAGATGCAATCTAGATGTAAGACATTTATGGAATCCAAATCAAAAAGAGAATGTTCAAAGACATTGGGTTCACAAAAATTATTAAGGTAAAATGTGGGAATGACACAATATCACTCCTTTCTCCCACTATACAGGAGCAAATTTTCACCCTTAATGCAAATTCCCCTTTTACCCCTCTCCACTTTAGAAAACCAAAGGTGGAGGCTTAATTCCACATAAGCCCATTTTGAGTGTTGGTACAAGAATTTCTATCGCGGATGCCCACACAACACATAGACATATGCGCGACGTGTTTACATCCATAACAAATTCTTGCGGCTAGAGTCTACAAAGGAATTACACTTCCTATTGGAAGTCAAATTGTAATGCCTCCCTTCAGCTAGACAACCCAAATATGGTTGTTCCTTCATCTCCTTTCTTTATATTCACTATTCATTCACTCATCCACAAGCTTTGAGCATTCACTTCAAGCATTGCAAAAATATTTCACACTCCATAGGAACAATCTCTTCACTCCATCACTTCAATAGAGTAAGTGTAGGACAACTCCATTGCAGCAGAGGCTTGAGTTCCTCTCATTTTCTCCCCCACTAGCTTCGAGTGCTTTGGGAAGAGGTGGTAAGCTCCTCACTCACCTTCTATATTACTTGGTTGAGTTAGCACATTACTATTTTGTAGTGTCTTTGTGTACTTTTCTTATATTTCCTTCTTTATCACCTTATTTCTACATCATGGAAAAAATTTCTGTCCATGGAGGTAGAAACACCAAAATGGGGTTCTGACTGAGGTAGACCTCTAAACAACCCCGCAACATTTTCTCTCTTTTCTTTGTTTAGGTGGAGATATATTGGAGTGAGTTGGTGAACAGGTTATTGTGTGAGATCATCTTCATCACCCTTGCAGTAATATACTTCCTTTATTACATTCGTCTTTATGTTTCATATTTCATAGTGTTATTCTGCACCTTTAGAAAATCTTAACTAGGCTGTTAGTTCGATTCTTAGCGGTTAGACCTTCTCTCCCTTATTTTCTGGCCGTATGGATGCCAGCGTAGTGGAGAGATGTCAGCACGCTACACTATCATCCTAGAACCACACTTTTGTCCTATGACAAACATCTATTTGAGACATAGAGTCTGTTAGAACCAAAATTTCCATTAAAAATCCTAGGGTTTTCCTATTATTTTCCATAAAATTCCATGAAAATCCTAAAGTCTTTGCCCATTTAATCTAATATTTTCCTATCTTTCCATAAAATAATTCACTTATTCCCCTTACATAAATCCAAAAAACAACTTATTTTTTCTACCACTAGCTTTTACCCTTTGAAAATACTATCCTTGTGATTCCTACCACTTTACCGCAGACAACCATCAAACCATCCACGGTACCATGATGGAGGCAAGGCACAGTCACGAGGACTATTACCACTACACCACAAGCAGTCATTCGACTGACTGCGGTGATTGCGGTGATAGGATTAGCAACTGACAAGGCAGTGGAGGGTGACGGTCAAGGAGAGGGCATGAAGTGTTTATCGCGCTACCATGCACGGTTAAACCATAGATTGCGGCAGCGTGGTGAACAGTTAGCAAGTGGCAAAGATAGCTACCGTAGTATCACTGGCCGTCATCACAATAACCATGGTAACCTGGTAGGCGGTTGGTGTAGTAGTGAATGTTAATCACCGTTGTACCCTAGCTAGTCAGGATGGAGACCGTGATGATCGCGGTGATGGTGAGTTAGCAGTAAAGATGATGGTTAGCGACTACCATGATACCGTGCGTAGCAAAGACATAAACCACGGTGATTGTGGTGGATGGTGAGTTAACCGGTGAAGCATCAGTGAAAGGTTACCACTCAACCGCAGGAGGTTCTAACACATACCGTAGTAAGGTGGTGAACATGAAGTAAACAACGAACGAATGGTTAAGGTGGCTACCGTGGTACTACTGGCAGTTAGGCCAGTGATCGCGCTAGTGCGATGAGCAGCCATAGATGAACTAGTCAAAGTCAAATACTGCCATACCACAGGAAGATGAAATATTAAATGCGGTAAGGTGATAAATATAAAAGAAAGTTCACAGTATCTAAAGAGAAATAAGAAAGATACGGGAGAGTGAATTATTAAGCTGCAGATAAAGTTAAATGAAAAATACATGCAGGAAAAGGTAAAAATTAAAATCAATTGCTGAACTATATCGAAGTATTTAAATTGTCGAACGACAACTTAATTGAATATTTTTATCTCTGTCATAAAATGTAAATGACTGTAGCAATAGAATGAAGAGTCGCGACTCTTGGAATTTATTGTATAAATGCTTGTAAAAATTAGTTGTAAGAAGGATTGGAAAGAGGAGAGACAGAAAAAATAAAAATATTTCCAGAATGTTTTCATCTACAAAGACTATGCTACATGTATAAATTTTGAGGAAGATAATGAAAGATTATTGATTTGGTGGCTTTATTCTGGTATCAGTTGTTTGTTGGATTTCTGCAATTATTTGATTGTCTCCAATCTGATGTTTCTTGATTATTTAAGTTGAAATATCAAATATATATTCAATTTATTAGTACACATTTGTTGTATCTATGTGATTTGATTAATTGGGTTCTTTAAAGAAGAATTAAACTCCTTTTAGTCAATTATAGTAATCTGGGAATGTTATTTGGATCAATAAGAAGAATCAAATAGTTAGGATTGATATTCTACCTCAAGTAGGGTCTGCCAATAACATTCTTGCATGTTTATACTAGTTATAAGCTCATATTTTTATGCCAAACAATTAGAGAACTTGCTAGATAGAAACCACTCATCTAAGACTTCCATTTGACTTCGTTTTACCCAACAAGGCATTGGTCTTCCATTTTTCATTATTTAATTTTATTCATTTCATTTAAGATCTATTAACTGAACATATCAGATTTTACTTGATATTTCATATATAATTTATATCAAATTTAGATCACATCTCTCCACTACCAAATTTCCATTGTGGATAGTTTAGCCAAGCTAGAAGCATAGTTCAAAATATACAACATTCATATAGGTACACCCGCCTAGGTTTAGCAGAGCCTTAAGAGTAGAAGGTTCAACTATACTAGTTGGCCTTGTTAGTTGGCTAATAGCGTTGTGAGAGCTTGGCAATCTCTCGTGGTTCAAACCTACATTTTTGAGACCCAATAGAGTCGACCCTAAAAACTGACTCGCCTAGTCCCCTTTCAACTCTTGGTTTTGAAAAGTGATCGAAGGAACTCATAGTCCTCATTATTCTCATCCTACCTATCCTAAAATTCCCTTAAAATGAGATAAGTTAGGGAAGCCATACTGCTCTCGACCTTTTGTGACCTGGGGCCTTGCAGTGGCTAGTACCCCTCTCTTACATTTTTGGTGAACCTGATGTGAATCATTTTGGTTCCATTTTGCGATACTAGAAGTCCCTTTTGTCATATCCTAGGAGAGATGTAGGTGTGAGTATTGTGAGGCTTTTGCCTTGCAACCCAACCTATGACCCCTAGTAGGTGTAGTTGGAATGTCCCAAGAGTGTTGCATAACCAAACCTTATTGGGTCATTGCCTTATCCTAAAACCTTTAGGAGGCTCTATAGAAGTGCTATTTGGAGTGTGTGATTTCCTCTTTCTTAAATAAACCTATATCCTCTATGTAGCCTATGAGTAGTGGTACTAGTATAACCTTCACTTCATAGGACCTGCTGATGGACTTTAATAGGGAACCATCTCCTCTTTATATTCCTATGAGGATAAATGGGAATATTGTAGCAAGTGTTCTCATTGATCTGACATCTCAAGTGAATATCATAATTGAGGAGATCATGCTAATCAAATTCCTACATAAGGATGGATATGATGCACCTGAGATTACCATGCACACACATGAAAAAAAAATTTCATACCTCCTATAGGGAGTATTGTCTTATTGATCCTCGTTGGACCTAAATTGCTGAACCTTAAGTTTGACATCATCTCGAGGTTTGAACTCTTATAAGTGAAGCTAGGTATCAATTAGATAGTCAAAATGAATGTAGTTCCCTCAGTTGTGCACAAGTGTCTGAAATTAATTTGTGGGGGCTCGATACACATTGTCCATGACACCGGTTATAGACCGCCAGTTGCATGTGGTAGCTATACCTTAGATTACTAATGGATTGCACCTATTGGTCCTCTCCCACCAAGGGAGGACCTCCTGTATCACACATATCAAAATTATAAGAAGGGATGTTCTAGGTTGAAAGTGAGATACCCTCCTTCACCTTATGTTGTTTCACATAGGGCTTGCTTGAAAGCTGACAGTGATGTTGCCAAGGCATGTAGAAGAGAAGAAGAGAAGCGGTCCCAAGATCCTCCTTCTTCCTCTTTCATTGTTCAGCCCGACGCTTCCTCTCTCTCTATTGTGGTACCATCTTCTTTTGTCTCATGTTTCTGAGAGAATCCCATGGTGCTTGCTTGGTGAAAGGCCAAACATCCTATGTTTGAGCTTCTTGTCTTACCCATAGAGCCTAGTTTTCTTTGGTATGGTAGAAAGAAAGCCCCCTCTGGAGAGTCCTCTATGTCCTGACTTCCATGGCCTCCTACTGCTCCTATCTCTAAAGAAGTGAATGGGAAGAGGCCTGCTACTGAGCACTAGAGTTAATTCCCCCTACCATTTCTGAACTTGCTCCTCCTTCTCCCATCCAAGAGTGTTTCCCTTTGCTAGAAAGAACTATGGAGGATACTCCCATGGTTGATCAAGAGCCCTCCATTCCTTCACAACCTTGGGCTTCTGGTTTGAAGAGTCACAAAAACTGCCTTGCACATGAGTACAAGTGTAGGAAAAAGGCTCTTTTGGTTGAGAAAGATACCTCACAGAAGAAGGAAGAGGACATGACGGCTCCTCTATCATGAGCTCTTGCCATGTCCTCCTCTCTCCTACCTTCTATATCTATCCAAACCAGCTTTGTATTGCTTCTGACTTCCGCTATGAGCGCACATGCACCTAGAAAGGTGTAGGTGTTCATTGCTAATTACGTGGAGCCACATTTGTTGACATCTGTTCTAGATGTCTCACCTTTCCCGAAGCCCATGGATATGATTAACACTTTGGTTGTATCCACTATAATTCTTTTCTCCTCTCCCTCTACCCTTCTTGGTTTGTTTGTTGGGAATTCGCCTCCTCCAATAAAGAAGAAGGTAGAGAGTTTTCCCTCTAGCAATGGAGGATGTAAGAGGAGCACACCTTCTCCAAAAGCTGGCCTCATGTTGACTTGTTCTATACTAGTGACAAAACCAATCCTAGCCTTTCCCGAGTTTGTCACTGCTCTCAAATCTCTCGGTGAGCTTAGTGGTGAATGTTGGGTGCAAACTCCTCCATTCAATGAGGGGAAACATGGCACTCCCATTAAGTGTATGTTTAATTCAATGGATGAAGTTCTAACCTTTTCAGTGATCTTTGCAAAGTCATTGACCTTAGACCCACAAGATTTGAGCAACAGAGACCTCACAGGTCCTTCTTCTTTAGCCCTTATTATGGGAGGGTGGGAAGCTCCTCCCCTTAACATTACACTACTACAGGCTCATCATCCTTCCGCCTATGATGATCTAGAGTGGGAAGATGACAATTTTTTGGTTGACCAGTGTTAGGGGGAGACCCTCTTCTTGATCTTTAGATTATATGTGTGTGTGTGTTGTGTTGTGTTTCCCCCATGATCATGCTATATGTGCTTGGATTCTCCTTGTCACCCCTATTTGTTCATAGATATAGGTGTGGTGTTTTTTTTGTGAACCTTCTTCTATGTGTATCATCATTCTTCCATGTTTTATGATTTATTTTCAATGAATTGGGGGCGATGTAGAGCGTTGATTGCATTTAGGCTTCCTTCCATGTTGACCCAATTTTTTTAATTTTTACTTTGTCTTCCATGCATTATTCTCGATCTGGTTGGGGATTGATGATCTTTCACCCGTGCACTGCGGTTACCTACTATTTATAAAAGCAAGCACAAATCTAACCCCATGAAACTAGATCCACCTATGCCCTTTGTTCATGTTCTCTTTTCTTTTTCTTTCTCTTTTTCTTTTTCTCTTCTTTGCTCGAGTTGTCCCTCTTATGTGTGACAATGCAACTTCTACATTACTTAGTCTTTAGAAAAATCATTCATTGCTCGAAAATATTTTGAGTTGACCCCTCTTACTTTTGAAGGGTTCCCGAGGGACCCCTTTGAAAGTCTTCTAAATTGGTGACGATATGCATGACTATCCAGTTATTGGCCTGCACAACTACTTCCTAACATGTTCTATCTGCAAGTAAACATATCACTATTTCTAAATTTGTGGAGTCCCCTTTCCTCGGTCTCCCTCATGTGAAAGTTCTTGGGGGATACCTTCGTTGCAGGTCTGTGGGTTTGTAAGGTGCTCTTCCTAGTTTCCTTCATGTGAGATTTCTTGAAGGATACCTCCCTTACAGGTTCATGGGCCTATAAGGAATTTTCGTTCTTCAGATTTATAGTTCTACAGAGCTATGAAGTCCTTTGATTATCCTACACTTTTAGGTTTTCGAGACCATGATCTGCTTCCTCGACGGTTTAGGTATGCATCTCTAACCTTATTACTTCTTTGATCTACTTTACCTAAGCACTCACTAGTATCTGTGCTTGCTAAAGTTAGGGAAAAATGTATAGGAGCGAATTTGTGCCCCTAATGAAAATTCACCTTTCACCCCTCTCCACTTTAGAAAATTGAAATAAAAAATTTATGTTTTGTGGTAAAGGAAGAGTTCTCTTCCACTTCTAGGTTTTTCACCTAGAACGAAAGAGATTTTCCTTTATGGAGAACATAAAATTTGTAATTCATTCAATGTTAGGGATTAAATATGTGATGGAAATGTTTATTGTAAAATATTCTAAATACTATAATCTTGTAAATGAAGCTAATTATTACATGCAATCTAATGAAATCTATATTGCTGGAAAACACATGATGTTATGCAAAAAAGGTAAAATAAAGACTATACAAAGCAAGGGAACCTAATAAATAAGAAAAGTGCACCTGGAAATTTATGAAGAACAAAGTGGAAATTGTAGAAGCCTCTAAAAATTTGGAAAATTTTTGTTTTATGCCCACTGGGACACTTACGCCAAGCTAGGCGACCTTGTCCCTTTTCTAGTAAACTATTCAGAGCTCCTTTTCACCCAGCTAGGTGCTCAAATCTACCAAAAAAATTGACAGAAACCTCTAGTGGGATTAGGTCACCACTATTGGTGACCTAGTCCCTTTCAGTATTTTAGGAAAACTGAAAGTGGATACGAAGGTCTATGGTCTGCATTTTGCTTCTTCACTAAAATCTAGACTTAGATCCACAAAATCACCTACAAAATAGAGTATATTTTTATTTCTAATGTGGGGTTTGACTTGGTTGAACCCCTAGTTTGTATTTAAACTTTGAAAGAGATAAAAAATCTGAATAAACCCTAGCCCTAAGTGTGTCTAGAACTAGCAAAACCTAAAATAAGACAAAACCATATTCTATTGTGCTAGAATAAGATGCATGCAAGACTTCAATCAAAGAGACCCTACAACATTACAAATGAGTGTAAACTGGAATGAAAATGGGATGCAAACCTTAAATCTAAAGATAGAGAGAAAATGGAAGATGGAATCACTTTGAAAACAATCTTTAGGTGTGATTTGGTGGCTAGTTGCACCTCCACAACATAGATTTCTTTGGGTATGTGCAAGATCAGGATGGGCCAAAAAGTGGCAATATGTAATGTATATGATGGCCCATGTGGCTGGCGACTTTTTTTTATCCCAAATTTGATGAAACGAAAAGGGTTTTTAAAGGAGATTCTCAGCTTTCCACCAATATAAATTATTCTTTACTTTGAATCTAATAAATAATTATTATTCATTTTTATTTGAATTATGACTAAAGTCTTGATTGATAAGTTGATTGAAAAACATCTATATCTTTCAAACGGTATCACATTTTTTGAATCTAAAACATGCCTCACATTTTATGCTTTGCACACTATAGGATTAAAAAAATAAATTGAATTTCATGAATTTTTGACCAAGTTAAGGTGGTCAGACATACGAGTTTTCATATTTTTTAAAAGTCGTAATAAAAAAATCATAATTAATTATTTACTTGGGAAAAAATTACAAAAAAATACGAATCACATCGGAACATGAGTCCTCTACTTATAGATAAAATATTATAAAAATATTATCATTTTATTGTGGTTAGGATGGTCAGAAAGACACCTACTTCTTATTTTTTCTTTGAAATTTAAGTACTACTACATTGAAATTTCAAATTTTCACAAAATAGATTTTTATTTTTTTAAAATAAACCTAGTAGTTTAGAAACTAAATTCAATTTTGTACAAATTCTATTCTTGTATATTTTTGAAATAATATAGATAACTTATTCAAATTTTCATGTCAAGCTACCTAACTTTGATTTTTGGAATTTTTAGTGCCACTTAAGGGCCTTTTTTTTTATGATGATCCTGCACATACCCCTCCAGGATTCTCCATAGGCATCCATGATCAACCCTTCGCAATATGATATCTTGAGAACTGTGTGAAGTGAGCTTGAATACCTATAAAATCCCTTGTTTTTTGCCCTAAGCTTCAACTTTGCTGTGGAAGAGAGATGAATCTGCTTGTGGAAGATGTTTTTGCACTAGATTCTTGAAGTGGATTGTGAAAAATGATCAATAGAGACATAAAAATGACCTAAAAATAAGTATTTATAAGAAACCATACCTAATCGTCGGTAATTTTGACCTAAGAGGCTGACACCCATCGAGAATATTTAGCAAGATTAATATTTTCCCACTTAAAAATGCAAAAATCCCTAAAAAGGACTAGGTCGCCAACTTGGGCGACGTAGTCCCACCAAGGGTTTTTGAGGTGGGATTAGTGATATTTAAATAATTTTGATGTTGTTTGTTAGGTAAAAAAGGGTCTCAAATTAAAAAATAACGAGTCTTAGAGGCCTAAAAATGCTATTTTAGGAGGGTGATTCATGTAAGGGTACCTAAAGCAGGACAAAAACAGGCAAAAAATTACCCTTTTCTTCAAAGGTATACAATTTTTGGTGACACATTTAGCCCCCACTTTAGTGCCCATATGACTCTATGTGCATATGTAAGCTAAAGGACTCTAAACAATGCACTTTATTTTCATAAAAGGATACTCATTCAATGGTGGGAGAATGAATCCCCCAATGTAGTTATCTGTAAAACTACAAAATTAGGAACAACATCCTACAACACAAATTTCTTAAAAGTCAAAAATTGTCTTATCTAATTTCTAGAGATCAAATTCAAGGGTAGATGTATGCCCCCTAGATTCTAATTTCTTTATGGAGATGGAATCAAGGTAGAAATCTAACCACGTCGCATGAAGACACACATATCAGAGGGAATTTACAAGTACCATGCCACATAACGATAGGTGAGTAAAGATTTAGGTCATGGAAACATGATTCTAATGCAACAAACAACATCAAAAATGGAGTTCACTAGCACCTAGTATGTTGATGTGAATGAAAAGCACACTAATAGGTCTAAAATTGTAAAAGTACATATGTGCTTATATGAAAATGAGATTGAGTAAAAGGAATGAAAACGGAGGAAATTTTCACTTACTTGTTCATTTACCTTTTACGTATTGCGAGAGTGATGAGGAGATAGCGAAACATGTCGTGCACACATGATTTCACACCTATGAGATTGGATGCGCTGCAAGATGAGGTGCAATGCAGCGCTTCAGAACTTTGTTCTAGCAATTATGTGAAATAGAGCTTTTATCCTATATTTTAGTGCTTTTAAAATAGAGAGTTCAAAATTTTCACTAGTCAATCAGTCTGTCATTTTATCCACAATCTTCATTAGAATCAAATTTCTTTTTATCAGAATCACTGTCTAAAGACCGCAAATAGTAGGTTTATACAAACTTTCAATCTTATCAACTGAAACAAGATCTTGCAAATCACAAGTGTCAAACTCAAATACACAATCTATTACTACATTGAAGTTACATCATCAGGATACTATCATCCTTCATCATGAAACTAAGTATAGTAATCAAATTTTTAACATAGCCAAATCAATAAGATTAGTCATCTTATTCAACTTTGTTAAAAAGTTCCAATTGACATTTTCAGCATAGAAGATCAACATTTCAGAAGAAAGGGTAAAATTTTGTATGCCAATCTTCACTAACTTGAGCCTTTAGAATAGTAGGGGCGACACCATGAGGTGAGTTGATTCTGATACCTTTGCTTTGTGATTTTTCAATTAGGGGATGATTTATATGCATATTTAGGTTAATTTAGGATCCTAGATTTTTTTTTGCAAAGTGTCCCTTTTTGTTTGCAAAGTGTCCCTTTTGTTCACAAAGTGTCCCACTTTGTTTGCAAAGTGTCCCTTTTGTGCACAAAATGTCTTATTTCTTCGCAAAGTGCCCCAAAAGGGTTCTAAAGTGTCTAGGGCCTTAGAAAAAGTACACTAGAACAACATTAGTATACTTTCATGATGAATTAGAGTAAAATTGAAGATATTAGATGATTTAGAGAGCATATTTTGATGATTTTGATAGGTACCCACACGATCTCTTTAGTGTGTCAGTGGGAGACAATTGAGCATTTTTAGAGACCTAGCCCTAGCTTTGTTAGTGGAAGAAATAGAGCACCTAAAAGAGGTTGGTATTTATTGGGTGTACCTCATGCCCCCCATGAGGTACCATGATTCTATGTTGATGGTATTATGTGAGCGATGGGATGAAAATACATGCACCTTCCACCAGCCCACGGGAGAGATGACCATCACACTAGAGGATGTACACTGGATACTTTGAGTCCCTATTTGCGCAGAGTGGGGGCAGCTTCAAAGGGGTTAGAACTTTCATGAGCAATGGGTGGACATACAGTATTGCCTCAACGGACTAGTTCATGATGATAGAGTTTGGAGACGGGTTGACTTGGCACCTGTACTGTATTCATGAGCGCCAGTGCTGAGAAGGATTATGATGCACATCGTTGTACTAGTACTCCTCATAGATGGATGAGCAGCATGCCTAGAGGGCAAGCTAGTACACCTGATATAGGGGATGGGGGAGCACAAGATAGTGTATGCTTAGGGATGATGCATCCTTGCACACTTATACTATGATTTGGGTCGGTTTGTTTTTGAGAGCTAGATAGTATGGTGAATTATACACTTCTATAGGTGTGGTTCTTGTTTCATATCACATGCACTAGGCCTACTAGCTTCCCGTGTCCGATGGTAGTGGGGTATCCTTTGCGGTGATTATGATAGTACGGGGATTTACACTTTTGGAGAATTCATTTTGAACGACTGGAGGAGGACGAGATCTTGTGGAGACCTTACCAACTTGTACTACAATGGCCAGACCATACGAGATAGGTGAGGAGACTAGAGATGGAGATATTTTTGGTTGGCCAACATGATCAGATATTGTGTCCCTTCTACTATGATCGAGTTATAAGACAATTTGGATAGATTCAAAAACCACCTGAAGCACACTCATCTTTTAGGAGGTCAGTGTAGAGTGCCTAGAGACCTGGTAATAATTCAACATGGTTCATGCTAGATGATGTCGTTTATAGTGACTCTAATGATTCTAATCATGATCAGCTATTGATCTCCAACGTAGATGATGTTGGTGCCACATGGGATCATGAGGAGTGGTGGATAGCATGAAGACAAGATCCAGTTTTTTTTATTAATGAGCCAATAGGGGACATAGGACAAGTACCAATTGAGGGGGATGAGAGAGAGGATAGAGCCAAGGAGACACACTACAGGGCTGCATACATATTTACTAACATTATTGATGAGGAGTATGATGAGGATGGATTATGATGCATAGAAGGGAGAGGAGGAGGATCAGGAGGAGGATGGGGATGAGGAGCCACCCTTGAGTGAGATTAATGATGCAACAACTGAGGGCCAATATGACTATGGAGAGACCACACCCATTCATATGACTAGATCCTGAGCAACAACAACAATAGCTGGCACCGACACTCACAAATGAGGAGAGGATAACACAACATCCATTCCCCCTACACAATATGAGGTTGATATTGCTCATCCCACCATAGATATAGGTGATGATATTTTATTTTGATGCATGTAATTTATGGTTTGATATATTATTTGATGTATATATATCATGATGTATATTGATTATATTTTGTTTCTATCTTGTAAGGCCCATAGAGGATTGGTGGGATCTCTACCATCATATGACTATAGAGATAGTGACAGTTTCTTTCAATGAAGAGGAGATGGACTCAGACTATGTGCCCCCACCTATTATGGAGAAAGACCCAGAGTTGCTAAGACCTTTTGTGAGACTACAAGCAATATACAAGGTCTTGAAGAGGCGGATTTTTTGAGTTTGAATGACATCATGGGCTCTGACAGAGGTGGAGAGACTAGAGATGGAGGTGGCACAGTTTTAGGTAGAGAGGGATCAGATAGCAGGAGAGCATCGAGTGGCACTTGAGTGGATGGAGGGGATTGATTTCACTATCAAATTCAGCGGATCATGATCACAATCACACATGACCATCTCTTGACATCCTACTACTGATGCATCACGAGTACCATATCCTGAGGGATTTGGTAATCATAGTCCTCAGTTACACTTGTATATTATGATGACATGTACAATTTTTTTTTGATATATATATGCATGTATTTTGATGTTATATGTTGTGATTTAATGTGTGAATATTAAATAAAAATGTGAATAATTAAAGAGGATTACTTAATTAATATCTACATGATTTAACAAAGCTTTATGTGATTTAATTAATTAATTTTTTTTTGTTACAACTTTCATTAAATACAACATAAAGATGAAGTATGTTATGCACTTATGATTGTAAAGAAACATAACACACAAGAGGGAATTTTGAATATTATGAAGCCTAAAGCAATTATAAAAATAAATTAAATAATCACTTTAGTGTTCAAGACACATACATAATGATTTGTCAAGAACAAAGCAATAAGAAAGCACATAGGATATAATCCAATAGCTCTAACAACACTACATTATAATTCATACCATTCAAAAGGGTATTAGACATAATATTGACCCAAATGCATGGAATTAATAGGGTATTTAAGAGGAGTGTCATCATTTTCAGTTAAGGTATAAGCACCAGATCCATAAGTTGTATTGGCCACATAGGGGCCTAACCAATCAGGACTAAACTTTCCTTTGTTAGCGTAGTCGGCAGTAGTGTTCCATTGGTTTTAATATAAAACCAAACCACCCTTTTTAAATGTCTGAGGAATGACACCAATATCATGTTTGCATTGTAATTGTTTAGTGTAAGGTTGAAGATGCTCAAGAGCATTAATGCGTTGTTCATCAAGAATTTCAAGCTGGTGCAGTCATTGTTGCTTATAGGTTTCAGTATTGACAAGACCTTGGAGAGAAATCTGCAATGTGGGGATTTCTAACTCTAAAGGTAGGATAGCCTCAGTACCATATACAAGGTTTAAAGGTGTATTTCATGTAGAAGAGAGAACACTTATACAATAGGCCCACAACACATATTGTAATTGTGTATTCCAATGTTTTTGGTTTAGATTAATAGTATTCTTAAGGATTTGTTTGAGGATTTTATTAGTGCTTTTGGCTTAACCATTAGATTGTTGGTAGTAAGGTGTAGAAAAGTGATGTTGAATATGAACTGTGTGTAGGAATGTCTTCACATCACTATTTTTCAATGGTGTGCCATTGTCTGAAACTAATGTAGAAGGGAGTCCAAAGTGAGCAATAATGTGTTCCAATAAGAAATGACATATCACATCAACAGTTTTAGACTTGAGAGGAATAACTTCTACCCATTTGGTGAAATAGTCAGCTGTGGTAATGATAAGCGTATGTCCAGTGGAAGAAGGTAGTGAAAATTTTCCAATTAGATCCAATCCCCACACATAGAATGACCAAATAGGGATTTGGGCACAAAGCTCAAAAGTAGGAGCATGAATCAAATTTCCATGTTCTTGGCATTTATGACATCACTTAACATATGCATAACAATATTTTTCCATGTTTTTCTAGTAATAACCCATGCGAAGGAGTTTTTGCACTAAGGTTTTTCCTCCAAAATGACCTCCACAAGTGCCAAAATGGGCTTGTTCGAGGGAAATATGATTTTCATAATCCTTGAGACATCATAGGAGAATTGCATCAAAGGATCTTCTATACGATGTATTAGCAAGGATTATGTTTTTAGTGGCTAAAATTTTTAGGTGAATGTGGGTATTTCTGGTCATAGGCTTGGGAATGGTACCACCCTTTCAATGTTATAAATGGCATCAAAAAATTCACACAAATTATTCAAGAATGTGGGAAGGACATTATCAGAGTTTATCACTGATGGAGGGTTTCATGATGGGGTTGATTATCTTTATGAGGGATGTTATCAATGGTGAATGGTGCAAACTACTCTAGAAAATTTATTACGAGATCCTTATATTATGAAATCATGTTTAGTTTGATAGAGACCATTGATTTGTTTGATTGCTAATTGTGAATCACCATAGATCTTTATATATTTAATCCCCATGACTAAGTAGCTTGTAATCCAACCATTAATTCTTCATACTCAGTTGTGTTATTTGTACATAGGAAATTGAGGTGATAGGACAAGGGAATAGGCTTACCTATAGGCGGAATTAATATAACTCTAGCACCAAATCCTATTTGACACTTGGATCTATCAGAGTACAATTTCCATATAGGAAACTCTATGGTAAAAACACTATCATAAGGAAAAGAATCATTACTATGTAATGCTAAATGAGAAGGAGCATCAGCTAAATGGTCAATTAAGGCTTGACCTTTGATTGCTTTTTGGGACACAAACTTAAGGTCAAACTCAGTTAACAACATTACCCATTGAGCGAGACGTCCTAAAAGGTCTGTTTTGTTGAAGAGATACCAGAGAGGATAAAATTTTGTCATCATTTGTATTTCAACATTTAGTAAATAACGTCACAACTTACTAATAGCGAATTCAAGAGCTAAACAATGTTTTACGATGGTTCTGTAGTGTGTCTCATAATCTATGAGAGTTCAATGGATGTAATAAATAGGATGTCCTTTTCCATTGTTGTCTTGTTGAGCCAAAAATGCAACAAGAGCATGGGAAGAAGCGGCGATATAATAGATGAAGGGTTTTTTGGGTATAGAAGGTTGTTAAATAGGTGGGGTTACAAGATATTGTTTCAAACTCTCAAAGGCTTTTTTATAATTGTTATTCAAGTCAAAATTCACATCCTTTTTGAGGAGGTGTGTAAAAGGCAATGTATGATGGGCTAGGGATGCAAAAAAATGATAGATGCCTTGAATCGTTCCTTGTAATGTGTGCAATTGGGAGATGTTGTGAGGAGGTGGCATGTTAATTATTGCATCAATATTTTTTTGGTCCACGTCAAAGCCTCTGTGAGATATGATAAACCCTAAAATTTTACCACTATCTACTCCAAAGACAATTTTTTTGGATTTAAGCACATGTTATACTTGCGCATGCATTCGAAGATTTGTCGAAGAACATTCACATTGTCTTGTCAGGTTAAGGATTTGGATAGAATGTCATCAACATAATATTCTAAGATTTTATGTATGTAATCATAGAAGATTAAGGTCATTGCTCATTGATAAGTAGTGCATGCATTCTTTAAGCCAAAAGGCATCATAACCTAACCAAATGTGCCCCAAGTGGATGTAAATGCTATCTTGTATTGATCTTGAGGGTTGATGAAGATTTGATTATATCCAGAAAATCCATCCATAAAGGATAAAAAATCATGTCAAGCAGTGGAATCTAGAATCATGTCAATGTTAGGAAGAGGAAAGTCATCTTTTAATGAGGCTTTGTTCAAGTATTATGATATTGTACATATCCTAACACAATTATTAGGTTTAGCAACTGGAACAATGTTCGAGATCTAGGGAGAATAATCGATAGGGCGAATGAAACTTGCGTCATGGAGTTTTCCAAGTTCTCCTTTAACATGCAAGGCTATCTTAGGGTTCATGTTGCATATCTTTTGGTGAATGGGCTTAGCATTTTTGGCAAGAACAATGTTGTGGGTAACTATTTTTGGATATATTTTAGGCATTTCAGAATACTTCCAAGAAAATAGTTTAGGAAAGGTATCAAGCAAGGTTGCAAGATCCTCTTGTTCTTCATAATCAAGGAACTTCCCAATTTTAATGACTTTGTCTTTATCATCTATGTCCATTGGTATGTCAAGGGTATCCCCTAAAGGGAGTGTATTTGACTTAAGAATTTCTGGATCATATGGTTCCGTGCTTGTGGGAGGTACATTAATGTCACTAACATTGAGCTTAGAACTTAACATAGCATAAGAGGCATGTATCTTGGAGCTAGAAGTCTTATCTGAAGCACCTAACAAGTGTTTCAAAGCTTCATCATCATGAAAATAGAGGAATGGTGGGGTATGCATATCAAGGAATTCAGGATGTTTGAGCATGCGATTGGTTCTTGGTGTGCATGTGATGGTGTTGATGGGCCTTTGTAGCTTTATAAAAGGAAAACCCTAGACCGGTTTTAGTTCCTTGTGTATTAGTTTCAATAGGCACAAAAATTACTTGTTAATTCTTTCCAAATCCTTTACCATTGTAGCCTAATTGTTTCACAAGATCATAACCTTGTCCATAAGGTCTTTCCATTTCCAATGGGTTAGGTGGTTGTTGATAATATGTCTCATCAAAATTTGTGGTATATGTTGCATTGTCTTCAAAAGGAGATGAGGTAGATGTGTGGGAAGAATCTTCATTTTGTTTAGAGAGTATTGTTGGTTGTTCTTGGTTGTCATCATCTTTTTGTGTAACAATACACTCACCCATAAATGAAGGAGTGAATTATAATGATCCCAAATCATCACCAAGTAAGTTAAACTTGGATGTGTCTTCTGGTCAATTCTTCTTAGAAGGGGCAATGTTGGAGGTAGGATTTAGTGTGTTAAGAGGACTTGATGTTCCCTTTTCAAGTTGTAAGAAACTCTCAGGTTCAGGGTCTATGTGAATTTGATTAAATTTGTTATTATATCACATATTTCATTTTGTGATGAAGGGTTGAGGGTACTACATGTGTCTCATGTATCCATGGTATTCCCAAGAGGATATTATAAGAAAGTTCATAGGGCATGACATGAATAGGCACTAACTCATTTGATTGCAAAATACGACGAAAAATTTCGACCATAGCTATATAATCAGATGTATCATCGGGCACTTGTGCGAATTTTCATTTTTTTTAAATTTTAGCCCTGACGTTCGTTGAAATTTTGACAAACCTTAATTTTCGTCTACGTTTTGACGAAGATCTCTCACCGAAATTTTGACAGATTTGTAAAGTTAAATTGTTGCGGACATAAATAAAAATGAGCTTGACTATTTTTTGCGACAGTGTTTTGCTCGACGAGTTTCTTGGGTCGAAAATTAGATAAAACTCAAGAAGATATCGCCAGGTTGAGGGTACACATTGTCTTTTTACAGAATTCGTTTGTGAAGTCAGATTTGTACTTCCATGTTTGAAAATAATGTTTTAAAGGAACATCTCATCAGATTTCATTTTTATTCTTGTGCATTTTCAGAATTTCATTTCCAAATTTTATACTTGACTTCACAAATTCTTTAAAAGGGAATTGTTTATAATTGATGGAAAATTTTTGATGGATTCAGACAAAGATTATATTTGTAAGGTTTCAATTTTAACCCTAATGATCAATTTTCAATAGATTTGGGAGCCATAACTAGATAATATCAAAGGTGTTGGTTGTTTTTTATTGTAACCAAGTTTATCTTCTAGACACATAGCATATCAAATCTCAAATAATACTGCCTTACAATACCATCAATCTATATTCTAACCCAATACTACTTATGAAATCCTTATATGAACATATTCACCTATAAGTTATAACCTCACTCAAGTATTTTAATTAATTCCTTGAATTAAAGCCAAAATGAGAATTACACACACCATAACAGTGAGATGAATAGAATAACCCTTGATCATTTTATTCAAGATAATAATATATTCATACAATGGAGAGACATGAGCTTGAAATGAGTAATTTTCATTCAGATGCTAGTATTGTCTTGAAAAATAAGTACCCATGAAACTAAAACCTACAACAGAATGACACCAAACCTAAGAATAGTATCTTCACTATAATATCAGGCTCTTTAGAAATTCGCTCTGCAACTTCACTTAGACTCGACCTAAATATATCTAACTTGCTAGCCTATATTTCTAGTCCTAAAATCATTCTTATAGGGAAAATGAAGGAGCAACAAGCATTGGACCAAAAATACACCTATCACTGGTCACTTGGACCGCCTTATGACATTTCAAAAATTGGTTACAGCAGCTGAATCTCTGGAGAATCTTCTTGTTCACCCTGTCCACTGGAGAATAACTGTTGCATTTGCCAAACTTCAAGAACTTGCACCAAAACTGCCACCAAGACATAGCCAAAATTTGTTATAACCATAACCACTTAGCTATTAACTACCGGTTCTGGACTCTGTCCTATTCTTTTTCAGTTAAGTACTTGTCTACCCATCCTTGATATTCCTCATCTATTGGACAATTAAAATTTACCACCTCATTTACCTTGGCACTGTAAGGTGTATACTTTACTGCTACTTGATTCGCCTCCCTTTCAAAATATTCCAAAAATGTGCCAATGTTAATGAGATATTTAGAGCAACAAACTAAAAAATGAAAAAATGAAGGTCAAGGCCTTGTTGGTTGTTTTTACTGTAACCAGGTTTATCTTCTATTCTACCTATAGAATTGCCAATTCTAGTCGAGGGTAGCTCGAAGGACCTGGACCAACTGACGAGGATTTTAACAATAAACCTCCTACACTTCAGGCTCTAGAAAACCCAAAAGGGTGGTCCCTATAATGTATTTATAATCTTTACACGGAACTTATAAACAATCATTAAAAATTAACAGATAATCTCATTTAATAGCTCAACAGAATAGGATAATACTGAATTGAGTTGGCTTTTCATCAATAATACCAACTACTTAGAGCATGAGATAATTACAACAATATTTTACAACTTAAGATAGTCATTTAATTTTGAAATTTGGTAGCGAGCTCTAAGAAAAGACAAATAGACACAAAACCTCACACACGCATACGATTTAAACCAGTGCCATATACCATTGGGGAGTCAAGTTCACAAACATTGAAAATCCCATGACAGGTTCAAACACATAGCATATAAAATCTCTGACAACAATTGCCTTACAACATCATCAATTTATATCCTAACCCAATACTTCTTACCAAAACACTTTATAACCACATCCATCTATAACTCCAATCAAACATTTTGATTAATTCTTTGAATTAAAGCCAAAATGGAAGTCATACACACCACAACAGTGAGATGAATGCAATAACCCTTGATTATATTATTCAAAATTATGATATGCTTATACAAAGGAGAGACATGAGCTTGAAATGAATCATGATAACTCAAATGCTAGTACTGTTATGAAACATCAAACCTTCATAAACCCAAAACCCAACTATAGAATGACACAAAACCTAAACCATATCAACTTGCTCTATAGCTATTCTTAGACTCGACCTCAAAATATCTAACTTGCCAACCCTTATTTCTAGCTTTGAAATCCTTCTTATAGAGAATGAAGGAGAAAACAAGCATCGAGCCAGAAAATACACATGTCACTGCTCAATTGGACTGCCTTGTAAGCTTTCAAAAATATGATTACAATCACCAAGTCCTAGAGCATCTTCTTGTTAATTCCACTCATTAGGGAATAGTTGTTGCATTTTCCAAACCACAAAACCTACGCCAAAAAGCTGCCATGGAGACAAAACCATAATCAGTTACAACTATAACCACCGAGTTGTTAGTTGTCGGTAGTACACACCATTTTACTCCTCTTCGATTAAATACTTGTCCACCCATTTCTGATACTCTTCATCCATTGGCCAATCAAAATTCACCACCTCATTCACCTTAGTATTATAAGGTGTAAATTTCAATGCAACCTAATTGGCTTCTCTTTCAAAAGATTCTAAGAATGTGTTGCTATTAATTATTTTATCCATGATACTTACCAACAAATGATAATCACAATCATCACAAATCAATTTGATTTGTGCATTAATAACTTATTCTACCCTTTCCTGCCATTGTTGCAATGTTTTAACATTTCCTTGTGCATCAGTGATTTCTGGAAAAAATGTATCATTCTAGTCATCAAAGCTCTTTACTAGCTCCCTAATTCTTCTACTCAAATCATCAGGTAGGGCCTGGAATACCTTCAATGATTTCACAAAGATTTGAGTGGGCTTTAATGACTGGGGCCTATTGTCTGCATCAAACCTAGAAGCCTTATACATAACATCTAGATCGTTGGCCCTAGGGATCCACTTCTCAGCCAATGGAAAAACTATTTCCCGATTCCTATTGATATTTTTTATTTCATCCAAAAATAAAGAATACAAAGAATGTACAGATGGTAATCTACCATCAACCCTCTCATTTAAATGCCTCAAAACTGTGTCCACCACCTGATTTTGTTTGGTAGTTGCATCATCCTCACTTGCCTTTAAGGCAACCTATAATTCTGTGATCTTATTTAACATTTTCTTCTTGGTGGGATCCACATAATACTCCACTTCTTCTTCAAATGGCCCTGGTGTAGGACTAAGAGCAGGTGTCTAGATGGGGGCTCTTGGAGTAGAAACAATTAGAATAGTAGGGGCAACTGATTCTAAAGTAGGAGGTAATTCTCTCATACTAGGAGCACTGGAGGATTCTCTCACCTACCCATATTTCAGCCTATCTACTTCAAATTGCAGCTCAATGTTCCTTCATTGCATCCTACTATATTTTCCAATTATTATGTTGTACTTCTCCATCAGACTCTTCTTTTCAGCCTCTTCTCTCTCAACTATCTTTTGGGCCAATTTGGCCACAGTAACTATTAGGCTTGTAGCTTCTATTGTTGAAGTTTCAAAAGTTCTCTTGATAATTAGCCCTCCCCTTAGGTTTGGACTAATATCTGTTACATTTGGTTTTCTTCCCTGGGGTGGTAATGCCCATATGGCTAGAGTTTCATACTCCTCACTGAAGGAAAAATCTTGCAAAGCTTCCTTAACCTCTTCTTCACTATTTTGCATAGGATGCTTGGACTGTATGATAGCATTGAATGCTACAACATCGACTATTTCCCACTCAGGCAAAATTAGGACACCAACCTAGGTCACAAGTCTCCTTCCTTCCTCGGGAGTGATTTTTTTGAGTTCCTCCATCAATTCGGCCTTGACCTCAACATCATTCTCTTTCTCAGACCTATCAGGTCTTGATTCTCTCCTTCTCTTGCATTTATCCTAGTATTCCTCTAGTTTCATCCTCCAAATTAGTTGCAAGAATACAAGTCTTCACAAAGGCATCATCATCTAAGAATGCCTTGTAGGCCTCCATCCTAGCATCTTGTACACAATGCCCCTTTATATCCATATCAAACAACACCAATTGTGTTGATCTAGGAGGGGGAGGGATACCAACCTGCATGTCTTGATCAATCACAATTATCTCATCCATCTGAACCTTTTGTGTTTCCTCAATCTTTTTCCTCTTAGGGCTTGGCTCTGATGGTAGCACTGCAAGATCAATTCTTGGTGGTGAATCTAAATCCACAATCCTTATCCCTCCAGGTACTCTAATCCTTGGGGCTGGCTGTGATGATGCTTTCACTACTTGTTTTCCCTTCCTATCCCCCTCATCCTCCTCACTGCTATCATTCCTATTTCTCTTGTATAGAGGTTTGTCAACTAGGGGCTGATAAGTTGGCCTTGTTTCCTTAGGCCTCTCCTCTAGTCTTTGAATTCCAAAGTCCATTTCCAAATTTACCTTCTTGGTCATCAAGGTGCCCATGATCCCTTTAAAATTATCCAAAAAGAAAGCAATTCTCTTATGGAATAGAGTAAACTCCATTAATGGATCATATTTTGGATCCATTCTATGCACCATGGCCAAAAACTTCTCATAGGAAATCCATTTTTCTTTATTCAATTCCTTCCTATTCAAATCAAAACTCATTTTTGATTAGGTCCTCAGGAAAATTGAATTCATGTATAAATTTTCCACCTTTAATTTGTTGTCTGAACAAGGAAAAGGATCCCTCAGGGTCATGTTGCCTCCTAGATCCACTCTTCAAATGATTGTCATCAAAAAACCTTCCAAAGTGGACCAATCCTCCCTTAGAAAAGACAAAATCTAAAACAATAGTATAATTAGGGAACAAAGTCCCTTTTCCTCTCCCTGTCAGGTTGTCTTCATAATACAACCTAGCTACCACATGACCTTAGAAAATCCCATCCTTGATGGTACATTATATGGGAGAATGTGAGGGGATCCCTGGAAACCAAACGCCCTTAGGACAGTGCTCACGTGGTACAAAATGATGTCACCCTAATTGTGGTAGAACTTTAAATAAGGCTTCCTCACCTTTGGTCAGAGGAAGTCATGCAAATATTCAGGAACTCTTGGCACATTTACAACCAACCTAGCTCTGAGTCTGGAGGCAAAGCAGTTATCAAACTGCACAAAGCTGGCACCTCCCCTATTGTAAGATAAATATGCACTTCAGAGCTATACTGGTAACCTTTCTCCATTCACCTCTTGCCACAACTCCATCTTCTCTGAGAAGAAGTCAACATTCTTATACATGAACATATTCATTAATAGGGAGTACCAAAAGAAAGGAGTGCTGACATCACCCACAAGCAACTTTAGCAAACCATAATGTATCTTTTCTGCAAGAAAAGATGCAGTCATACACGATGGAGAAATTGGGATGCTGAATTTGAGCCCCCATAAACATATATGCAATGGGAATCACTGTATTTGGGTTGAATCCCAAAATCTGGCACAATGAATAAAATGTTGCCAAAAAGTGATTGGCAAAACAGCTTAGCCTAAAAAGCTCCTGGTCATTTGGGCTGATATGAAGCGTTGAACTGCTTGCCCTGGCCAGGTGAGGAGGAAGTAACTTTAATCTAAAAAGAGACTTTGACGTCGCATATTCCTTCCTCATTTCCTCAAAATCAATTTAGACCAAGAATGAGCTAGACTCACTCAAATCAAAAACTTGCTGAATTTTAATTTGCACTTATGCTCAGCAGAATCCCACCATCATTATCCATAATTACCCTTGTAACTGGGTCATAACGTGCAACCACAGCTCTGAGTAGGTCCATGTCAGGAAACACATTCGACACTGCTAGTTTCCCCATCTCGTATCTCCAGCCACTTGAAAAAGGGTGGGGTAGGTTTCTCTGTCCATACCGTAGCCTAAACATTTCCAGACCTATCATTGGAACCCTAACATCTGCAATATTATAGTTTTTGCACACTAGTCCCTCGCCCAGGGTTCTTCCATTCATTAAAACCAAACCCCTTCTTTTGTCCTTTGTCAATAGTGGGAGTTGATCCAGAAAATAATCATATAAATTCCTTTGCTAATAATCAACATGGCCAGAGTGCTACTTCAGTGGTGCCATATCAAACAACTAGGCCTTTCTTAAAATTCAAATTCTTGAACAAACTAGGGCTACCCAGAAAACGAAATTACAAAAAAACTATGCAATTTCCAACAATTGAAACGAACCAGTAACCCTATAAAAATAATCAACAACCCCCAGACCAACACACTAAATTTTTTCACAAGAATCCCATTCAAAATAAACTAGTGATACAAAAAGTAACTCACAGGATTTCACGCCTTGCAGAGAACCAAACCTTCATTGTGATTGCTTGAAAAACTTTATCTCTAGCTCTACACCACTTCGAAAACACTTGAATGCTTTTGTAATGAAGATAGAATGAAATCAAATAATTTATGTCAATTTAATTTATCTAGTTGATGTCTCATCTGCCATTAAAGCCCATTTGCAAGCCGCACCAATGGCTCCAATCGTATTTGATGTGAATTTAAAGTTCAACCATCAATATTTTGTTTTTGTCAGATCAATAAATGACCACCTTCAAAAAGACTGATGTAATGTCCATGTCAGTGTCGAGGGCCCACCATAATGCGTAGCTCCAAAGGGATACATGTGGCACCCGTCTGTGATATCAAAATCACTAAACACCTTGCATCTTTGGATCATGCAATGGCAGGCGACTGTTGATTCCCACCACCGATGATCGTGTTCACTCACAACAGTCAGCAGCACCAAATATAACCGTTAAGCAACTTTTCATCAAGATTAAAACACCGCCGTCGATCTCGAGCACGTGCATCTCACAACTCTTTTAGTAACCCACCTTTTAACATATTAAAGTCTGATACAAATATTAAACACTTGATTAATCCTTCCTCGACATCGACAACTGAGACATGTGGCTCCCACTCGTGATATCACAATCAGTTGAAACCCAGTGGTGATGTCATCACAAGATCACGAGGAATGGTCAAAGTCAATCAAAGGATGATCGACGGTCATTAAAATACACTCCTTGCAAAATAAGATAATTATTAGAAGGGGGAAAAGGGACATTGCCTAGGCCGACGACAAATGATGGAATAAAGTTGTTCTAAAAGCACGAGTCACGAGCCAACCTAGACTTAGGAAATAATAAAGTCGAGGTGAAATATTAACATAATGTATTAAAGGGGCCCAACCTAGATGAGTCAATGGGGCATAAGTCATTTTAAAACCTCCCCTAAAAAGTAACGATGGAATAGATCCAACCTAGGGTTTAAGATAGAACATTAGGATTTCATGAAGGTAAAAATAAAACCCCAACCCTAGGCTCCTCCAGAATAGCATGACAGACCAGTAATGTGGCAAAAAATTAATGGAACTCAAAGAATTAAATTTGAGGCTCCATTAGGCCTCTCTATTTTTCCTAGTTCATTTAAACTTTTTAGATGTTTCCAAACATCTAGCAAGCTATAACTATCATGCAAATTATATGATTTCTATTTTTTTTTTACTTTGGAATAGTTTAGAAGATGAAATTGTATCCTCACGTAGAAGATGAAATTTTGTGGTAAGAAGAACTGATTTTGACATGAATGGCATGTTGTAACAACTTTATTAAGTAATACAATTTATTTAGTTATTTGACAATTTTGTGATTTGTGTGTAGATATGCCACCATATGAAATTGAGTGGAAAAGAGAACTCCTTACCTCATCAAGTAATATCCAGGTAAGATGCTATAAAAAATAACTTGTGCTTTTAGTGAATTTGGTCAACCTACTCATACTTTTGCATGCTTAATTTTTTCCTTTTGGATTGAGCTACTTATGATAAATTTTTAACTTTCCTTGTAGCCTATGTATTACCCTCTCCAGTTTTTAATTGGTTAAAAGAAATCTCTTATAAAGGATATAAAACTCCTTAGTACTTTTGATTGTCCTTTATGTTAAGGGAGGCATCTGACTATTGTTTATATAATTCAAATTTATTTGAGAGTAAGTATATTTAATCTCTATGTGGTAGATTCAGACACTAAAATGATATCATCCTTAGATCTTTTAACTTTATCAAGGCATATAATAGGGTGGTTCACTTCAAATGAAACTCTTTATTATGTCATACTATTTTATTTCCAGAATTCATTTGTGAAGTTTGATTTGTACTTCCAGGTTTAAAAATCATATTTTAAAGCAACATCTCATCAGATTTCATTTTTAGACTTGTGCATTTTGAGAATTTCATTTAAAGATTTTGTTGTGCAAGTTCAATATTCTATTTTTAGGAGTCTAACAGTTGGAAATCATAGTAAAATCATAATTTAATAATTTCTGGAATTAGCATTTTAAAGTGTTTTTTGGGGTCATTAACTTTAGACTATCTTCTCTTTTGCAGGGGTGGTTGCATGCCGAATTTTTTTGGTGTAAAATATCATAATTATTAGATTTTTTTACCTACCTATGATTTAAAATTATTGGAGTGTGAGTTTGATATGTTTTGAAGATCTAAATATTCAAGCTTGGTAAAGAAAAATCATGTCAGATAATATTAGATAATATTAGTCCAGAACAAAATGAAGAGTCACTTGATAGATTGTGGGCAAGATTGAAAATAAAGGGTGATGGGAAATGTTATTGTCCTTGCAATAATTGCAAGGGCTCAAAGAAGAGAAGACTTTTAATCACAACAACTGAGAAACATTGTAGGTAGCATGGTCATGTTGAAGGGGGGCATGGTTTTCATCCATTGGTAAGTTTTTCATTATATGTATTTATATTGATTGAATTTTTAAATGTTTATGGGCATGTGTGGGATCATCATGAAAAAAACAGGCTCTTAAGTGGCAATAAAATTCAAAAAAATTAGAGTTAGGGAACTTGACATAAAAATTTGAATAAGCTATATATATTATTTCAAAAATATGTAAGAATAGAATTTATAGAAAATTGAATGTAGTTTCTAAACTACTAGGTTTCTTTTTATTTTTAAAAAATCTTTTTGGTGAAAATTAGAAATTTCAATGGAGTAGTACTTAAATTTCAGCGAAAAATAAGAAGTAGGTGTCTTTCTGACCACCCTAACCACAAAAAAATGATAATATTTTTTTATAAGATTTTATATTTAAGTAGAAGAATCATGTCCTCATGTGATGCATATTTTTTTGTAATTTTTTTCCAAGTAAATAATTAATTATTAATTTTTATTACAGATTTAAAAAATATAAAAACTCGTACGTCTAACCACCTTAACTTGGTCAAAAATTCATGAAATTTGATTCTTTATTTTTTAATCGTATAGAATGTGAAGCATAGAATGTGACACAGTTTGAAAGATATAGATGTTTTTCAATCAACCTATCAATCAGACTTGAGTCATAATTCAAATAGAAAATGAATTATAATAATTATTTATTAAATTCAAAGTAAAGAATAATTTATATTGGTGGAAAGCTGAGAATATTCTTTTAAAACCCTTTTCATTTCATCAATTTTGGGTAAAAAAAAAGTTGTCATCCACATGCGCCATTATATCACTTCCATATCGCAACTTTTTGGCCCATCATGATCCTGCACATACCCTTATATTGTTTTAACATTTGATATATATTTAAAAAATCACTTGATCATGATCATGGTTTATTTGTGTCTGTCATTATTATAAAGGTGGGGTGCCCTAGGGCACATGATATGGATTATCACGGCCCAAAGAATGTGGTTTTGCAAGCAGAGGAACATGGAGTTGTGAATATTGAAGATGAAGTTAATGATCCTATAGAAGAACATGATCATGCGCTAGAAAACACAATTGAAGATGATGGTACAAATACATTGATCCATGATACATGTAGTGGCACAGTTGATCATGTTGATCGAGATGACTTTGATGATGTTCATGATTTACCTGTACTTGAGAAGGCATACGAGCCCCTTTATGAAGGCTCCCAAACAACTCTTCTCTTTGTTGTATTGTTGCTAGTGAAATTGAAGGTTATGAATGGTTTATCCAACATAGCAATCTCACGGATGTTAAGGTATGTCATATATGTCATCTTTTTTCATCTATTTTAATTGTTGTTAGTTCATCGCTAGTAAATAAAGGATGAAGTATGTACCATTAATATTCTTTATATTAACAAATTATTTTTTGTTGTAGATTGATTGGTGAATTTTTGTTACCACCATCAAATATTTTACCTCACTCATATCGAGATTTATCTGGCATTATGAAAGATATTGGAATGGAGTATCAAGCAATAGATGCATGTCCCAATGATCATATTATATATCATAAACAACATGAATTTGCAACATAATGCCCGAAATGTCATATCAGTAGATATCGAATAGATCAACTAACAAAAAAGGTGCCTCACAAGGTTCTTCATTATATTCCCATTATTCCATGTATGCAACAATTATTTAGGTGTGAAAACTTAGCACAATTTATGGATTACCATGCACGGAATAGAAGTGGAGATGAAATTCTTTGAATTCCTATGGATGGTTCTGCATTTAGGGACATGGAGGAAAAATGGCCACACTTTAAAGAAGAACCTCGTAATCTCATGCTTTCATTGGAAATAGACGGTGTCAATCCATTTGGAGAGCTTAGATCTATTTACTCGGTATGGCTTGTTTTTGTTATCAATAATAACATTCCTCCATGGATGTCAATAAAGAGGGAGCACATAATGTTGGCAATGATTGTTCCAAGCATTTGTTTACATCAATTTTCTTTAATGTAGTGGCATCTCATTTGTCTTATTTGTTGCATAATGACTTATATGTTTTTTCATTTAATAGTCATGTACATTAATTTATATATATTGCAGTAAAATGGTTATAATAATTATGTAATGCTTATGTTCATTCAACTAGGTAAGTACCAATTTAAAGATATGAATGTATATATTGAGCCTCTTATCGACGAGTTACTAAATTTATGGAATGGCATGACTATGTATGGCGTATCTAGACCAATAGGACAAAGACAATTTGAATTCCATGCAATGCTTCTATGGACAATTCATGATGCCCCATGGCTAACACATTTTTTTGGTATGTTATAACGTTCGACTACATGAATTTAACGATATTTAATTTTATGAAGTAGATATCATGCATGTTTTTTAAATAATCTATTAATTATATATAATTATAAAAATTGACATATTTAATCCAATTATATATGATTTGCAGGTCTTCAAACAAAGGGAAAATTTGCATGTCCAATTTGTGGTGCAAAGATGAAATCTCTTCATTCAACAAGTTTAGGAAAGTAGGTGTTTGATGAGTATATGCACTTCCTCCACAAAAATCATAAGTATCGAACTACCAAAAAATATCTTTTCAATGGGAAAGAAGATACTATGTCAAAACCACGAAGAATAACACCTCGTCTATGGAAGTTGGAATATAATAGAATTAATCATCAAGGTTATACATCGGATCAAATTGTTTATCTATCATTTATGATATGTTTTGAATTCATATTTTTATATTGTGTTGTGTTTACTCATGCTGTAATTGACAATGATTGTCGTTGTTAATTTTTTTAACTTATATGCTTCATGAAGGTCGTCAAGGAATTAATGGTCGGCTTCCATAGGGACTGAAAAGTTATCTTAGACAATTTAGTAGGTTTCCCTACTATGAGCAGCTAAAAATTGTGCAGTTTTTTGATACAATGCATATCGGAAAGAATATGACAAAAATGTTATGGAAAATATTGGATGGAAGGCATGACAAAGAAAAAATTGTAGTGACATTCAGGAAGCCAGTCATACAATGAAAAGTGTCATTCAATTAAATAATGATGGAGACCAAATTAATATAAGTTCCCTTCCTTGGTTATTAACGGAGCAACAAAGCAATGGTATAAAACAAGTCATACGAAAAATTCGATTTCCCAAAGGATTTGCTATGAACATAAACAGTATCATAACAAAGAAAGGTGAATTTGGGTCAGGGATGAAAACACATGATTGGCATACCTTCATTAAGGTAATTATTTTGGTATATTATATATATATTTTTATACTGCATGTACTTTTCAGTGTATTATGTTTACTAATTTTGGAAAAATATTAATGAAAAGATCATTTTATAATTTTTGCAGTACGTTCTACCTCTATCTCTCCCAGACAACTTCGACAACAATGTCAAGCAAGTTATATATGATCTTGGAAAATACATGAGGTAAGTAGTGATATTTGTTCAATTCGTTGTATATTTTTGTTAAATCTCATTAATATATTTGTGCCTTGAATCACTTGTAGATGGCTGTCATCTAAAGAAATCAATAAAGAAAATATAAATTATTGGAAGAGAAAAATTCCTCATCTAATGTGTGAAATGAAAAAGTGTCTACCTTCAACGTTTTTCAATGCACAAGAACACTACCTCATACACCAAGTTGAGGAGATTGAATTGTGTGGACCTATACACACAAGGTCAATGTGGATGGTTGAGAGGCGCTTGAAATTTTTGAAGGATTTGGTTAGACAAAGAGCACATCCTAAGGGTTCTATGGTGGAGGGATATATGGTATACCAGACCATGGTGTACATTACTGAATATCTTCCTAAATTTTGAGCAAAGATCCATGTAGATCGTATTTGGGATCCCAACTCCATTAAAAAATTTGGAGGGGAGTCCCTGATGGGGAAAGGTAGATTGAGGAAAGTGACAGGTAATTATAAGATGGTCATGGAGATTAATTAGAATAAATTTTACATTTTTTTTTTTTTTATGTATATTTTACGTATTTAATTATTAATCTTCAATACTCATCAATTATAAAATAAGGTCGTATACCATGGTAATTAACTAATTATACGCCATTTTTGAATTTCAATTTTTTTGATACAGTTGGTCGAGAGTGGGATGCACTACATTTGTATGTTGCAAACAATCTTGATTGGATGACGGTATGGATTGAACGATGTCAACAATCTGGTCGCGCATTAACATGGGAAGGTGTGGCTTCATTAGTTAAAGAAGCTCATCGTAATGGAGATTCCAATGTTACACTAAGGAAAATTGATTTAGCATATGCTTTAAGAGATAACAGGTACATATAAATATATTAATCACCCATATTATTTAATTATTTTCAATTATATTGATGTATATATATGTTGAGATTTTTTTATTTGCATACATTCGGCCAAGAATAAATATGTTTATCAACTAATGATATTGCAATAAGTTTTACATGTTTGACATATTGCAGGTGAAACACCACAAGGCTATGTGGTGCAATGGTCATAAATTTTGAATCAAAAATTTGGATGACATGAAGAAAACTTGTGATTCTGGGATAACTGCAGTCTTCCAAGTGACTAATGTTTCATTTATAAGCGACATACATCCAGAAGTCTCGAAAAATCAATACTATGGGATTTTGGATGATATACTTGAGTGTGACTTTAAGTCCTTCAAATTAGTTATGTTCATCATCCTATGGTACAAGCTATGATTGAATGAAAATTATCCTGAGAGAACTATTATTGAACATGATAATGGATTTACCATGGTTAATAAAAGGTATTTTGAGCGAGATGGAAATGAGCCCTATGTTCTTCCAAGCCAATGTGAGTAGGTATTTTACTCAGAGGTTCTAGGTAAAGCAGGTTGGTCATATGTTGTTAGACGAGATCCAAGAGGAAGGCTGATAAAGTATAATGTGGTGGAAGAAGAAGATACTGAAGAAATAGAAAATGATGTAGATGATGATCAGGATCAATAGTTAGTTGATGATGTGGCTGACGAAAATGTCAAAGAGGAGGAACTAGATCATGATGATGTAGGAATTAATGTTCATGAAGATGATATCCATGTGGATGATGACATTATCGAAACTGATATCAATGATGATGATGATGATATGACCAATCCTTACAATGTTGAATCTGGATTGGATGATACAGACAAAGAGTTGGATGAAGAAGAAGATCAATGACATTGAAATGTATGAGCTATGTGATTGTATTATCTATTTGATATTAATTTTTTGATAGAATTATATTTGACTTATGTGGTTACATAATTAATTTATGATGTTTTTAATTTTAATTATATTTGAATTATATATTAGAATATGTTCAATTAATAGATGTAAAAAATAAAATGGATAAACTAAAAGATGAAAGCGTGAGACCAGTGCCTTGGTGGGTGTATGGAGTGTAATGAAGATCTATAAAAGTGTAATCTATGATGGAAATAATTCAAACTATTTGGCACACAAATGTAGTTTATAACTTGTATAAATGTGCAAGTAAATGACTGACAAACTCTACTTGAGATAGAATGAAAATCCTAGTTATGTGATTCTTCTTATTGATCCAATTAATAATCTTCAGTTACTGTGATTGACTAGAAGGGTTTAATCTTTACTTAGAAAGAACCAAATAATCACATCACATAAATACAACAAATGTGTATCAGTAAACTGAATATATATATGCTTGATATATCAATTTAAACAATAAAAAAGAATCAAAATGGAGACAACTAGATAACTGTATAATTCCACAAACAGCTGATTCCAAGATTAAGCCACAAGTTCAGACATATTCATTAACTTCATCAAAATTCATACATGCATCTGAGTCTTTTAAAGGAAAGTTTCATTACAAACTATCTACTGTATCTTTCTTCTATCCACCTATATCTGTTTTACATTATGAAACATATATAAATATATCAAAAGTGTGAAAGGGCAAATCCTTTCAGAAATGTCTTTTACTTAACAACAATAAAAAACTAGAAATTATGCTCTATTAAGCCATAAATAGATGTTTGAGAGATAATCTCGATAAGCTGTCCACTTGTGTGTATCAACATCCTTCAGCGCATTCCTTATGGCTATCTCCATTTTGAAAATCTTCTCATTCTATTCACATGCCCCGTCCATTGTTAAATCATTTCCTGTGGCTATCTCTAGAATTGTTTGCATTATCATCTTGTATTCCTTCATCCATTTGTCTTTTCCCTTTAGTTCTCCTCCATCTTCTAAAAACATTGGTACTCCCATTTTTGTGACATTGATCATCCCCTGCTCATCACCTTGCAATTCATCATGGAAGTCTTTATGTTTTTTCATTAAATGGTTTCTAGTATCAATAGCTATGTTATCAGGAGCATCCCTTTGGTTTATTTCCTGGAACTTCTCTCAGATTCTGCCATCTATCCTCTTGTCTTCTTGTAGTGCAGTAAAATTGTTTGAATGTGTTCCCCAAAGCTTACTCAACCAAGTCATTAAGTTGGTCTGCCTCTTCCTTATTATTGCAGTGAGTGCATCACATTTACGTCATGAGTACGCTTTTGATTCTTCCCACTGGTCTCTTTATTGGGATATTTCACCATGAGTCAATTGCTTTGTGGATTCCAACGTGATTCCCATCATGTCCTTCAAGTGATCAATTTTTTTGAGTAGTCTCTCATTATTAATCTTATACATTTCTTTTTCCTTGATTAACTTTTGGATTTGGTCTTTATTTAATTTGGCCACATTAATGCCAATTTTTTCTCTAGCTATTGGATCAACCTCACCAAATTTTCACGTCATTACATGTCCAAAAGCCTTTTTAGTATCGATTACAACAAATTTCTTGTGTGGAGGATACAGGGCCCATATCATAAGTGATCCCTCATCCAGGTTATACTTAGATCCTACATAGATCTTTGTTACCCCCTCAGGAGTGAGTTTATGTGTGGCATTACTATTCTTCAAAAAACTATCAAAAACCAAAGTAGAGTTTAAATCCAACCCAGGAAAGATCATGACACATGCATCTTCTAATAATTTCCTTCCTTTTCCAAGGGTCATCCTCTTCATTTCTTCTTCCACACTTGATTTTAAGTTATTCAACAGTTGTTCCTCATTACTTGGTGTAATATTCTCCATTGATTCCCTTATTGATTTTCCTTTTATTTTGCACAAAAAAGTTTTAAATTTTGAGGTTTTAATGAATTCATCATCAACCACAAATGATTTATATGCTATCTGCCTTGTGTTAGTAGCTGTACTCCCTTCAACATCTGGTTCTCTCACAACATACTTGTAGTCTTGAGTTCTCAATCTGGAAATTTTGTCAATTGTACTACTAGGCCTACCATCACCAAATGCCTCTTCATTAGAAGATAATAGTTCTATATCTTGCAATCCCGTATTATACTCATCAAGAACTTTTTCGGCTTCCTCTGCTTCCAAATTCCTTATCAAGTCATCATACAGATAGGGTATGTGATTGTATGCTCCCAAATTCATTTTATTTTTGGCAAAATCAATATACCCTTTTGGATCAAATCCTTTTCGCAGTGGACCCTTCTTCATGTTGTATTGCAGCAATTTGTTGAGAACCATGTCATATCCATCCCTTGCTAATATAGTGAAATCACCAAAGCATAATGTATTAGGTATAAATGCCTGCATTCCAAAAGAACTCCGATTCATAACATCTAAAAAGTCCAATTGGCTAGCAATCTCCAAATATGCAATCCTATCAAGCACCGTCTTGGGTAGAATAAAGGGTCCATCTTCAAATCCATATACTCTTATCATGGTTGCATCTTCTAGACAGTACCAGTCTCCCCAATTGTGGTTGAAAGGTCCATTGAAATCCTTAGGGCTTAAAAAACTTTTTATTTCATCAGTCAATGAGTATTCACAATGATGATTGTAAAATCAGTACAGTGGTTTCACAAAAAACTCTTCAAAATGTAGATAACAAGAATTAGCAAATCTGCAATCCCAGGTGGTAGTCCAGAGTTGTACTGGTAATAAGCTTCCTTCCTTATCAAATTATATAACCATCAGTTTTTTAGGCCACATCTACAATTCTTATTGTAAAATCAGTACAGTGGTTTCACAAAAAACTCTTCAAAATGTAGATAACAAGAATTAGCAAATCTGCAATCCCAGGTGGTAGTCCAGAGTTGTACTGGTAATAAGCTTCCTTCCTTATCAAATTATACAACCATCAGTTTTTTAGGCCACATCTACAATTCTTGTCAATAATAAAGTATCATATGCATTAGGATTGCATAAGCATCCAAGTGCAAGATAGGAGCTCCACTTTTTAATGCCATCAGTCCTGAATCAATTACTTTCAAGATGTGTGAAGCATAATAAAAAAACCTTGATTTGTGACATTGGATGTCTGCTACAATCACCATGGGTACAATTGACATGTGCTCAGGGGCCTCCATTCCCAACACTTGACACACTGAAAAATATGTGTACCTCATGTAGGTTTCAAAAAAATCAACATAGAATGGGGGACCATCACCGTCATTCAGTGGAACTAAAACACCATCTTTCTTAGACCTATGTAGTGGCAACCTCCAACCCTTGTACAAAGTATCCATCCTCCAGAATTCCTTTTCCAGCTCTTCAAGTACAATTTTTTCACCACACACTCCCTCTAGGTTAAAAACCTCACAGATTGCAGCTTCAGATACATGTATAAACGGTTTACCTGATGGATCACAAATAGCTTTACATTTTGGATTATAATTGGCAGCTAGCATTTTCACCAATTCTACATTTACAAATACATTGGGGCACACTAGTTTCCCTAGGTTTAACTTCCAAGGATTGCACACTGGTTTGTATCGGTTCCTTCATTGGTAATGAAAAATAAACAACTCATATCCCCTAATTGGGGTCCATATGTCTCATATATGCTTGCATTTATCCTCTAAATTTTCCACTTCTGCCCTAAGTTGTGCAGATCGCCTGGCCTTAGGTCCTAAGCCGGGCAATTGATCAATTAAGTCCTGGTTTAACTTCCTCTCAGCTACCTCCGGTTCCTTCTCTACTTCAATTTTTTTCTTTTTTCCTCTAGGGTTTTTACACTCACTCTATTTCCTACCTTTTTCTATTCCTGAGGTAGTGCTTTCCATTTTTATGAATCACAAAACCAGAAATTCAATTGCAAGGAACTTACAAGTTTATTTAGAATTCTTTGACCGCAAGATCGTTTGGCCCTTCGTCCATTTCTCTGCTGCTAGCTTTGCAAAATTCTCCTTCAATTTCTTTTCTCAATTTAGGAAATCATCGATACATTTGGTAGTAATACTGCCATTAATGTCCTAGCTTTGAAGATGAGCATAACTGATATTCGAGTTTACCCACTGTCACATCAAATGTTCTATCAGCAAGACAATTGAAACTTTGGGTGATCCTTTTATTCAGGCTTGACTAACGTTCATTAAACATTCTTTCTGTCAGGGAGACATTATGCCGATATCACAAGATGACTATTTTAGCGATGATAATTCATCGACAAGACAAATGCACTCGGGCTGACTCAGGGATCTTACTCCAATGGTGTCGGTCTGGCTGATAAAACTCCTTGTGCTTTGATCAGTGAGACAAGATAGGTTTCTTGCCGATGGAACTTCATCGGTGAGACCTATATGCTCGGTATTGTTAGAATCCAAGATCACCTACATGCAATAACCTGTTACATGCAAAAGACATGCAAAACCAACAAGATGTTCTGCAAACCTCAAAGTGTAAAATGCATTATTAGAATCTCAATTATTACAAAGAGATCAATCCTTATGAAGGAGATCAAGAAACCCTAAAAGGGAAACCCTAGTGTGCACACTTAATAATTAATCAATTATTAATGTGCCTAAGTTTAGCTTAAGCAACTAGAGGAATAAGTGACTTAATTAATTAACCAGTATGATATAATTAATTAAGCGTAATAAATTATTACTCTAACACCCCCCCTTAAGATGAACTTAGGAAGAAGCTAAAACACTAGAATAAGATGCATGCAAACAAAGATGGGTCCCGACAACTAGGCCTGATCAGTTACCCATTTACAAATGCAAGAAAGAGGTAGAGGAGGAAAACCCAGTGGGACCAAACCCCCCTACAATGATATGACATGCTGCAAAGAAGCACTGGAAGAACACTGTAGAGTAACACTAGAACCACAATCTAGCAAGCAAGGAAAGATACTTCTATCTACACGAAACCATATCGGAATCATAATGATGCAACAGTAGACCCGATGCCACGGAACACTCAAGAACTCCAAACGGGAACAACGCTGGAATCTATGAAGCAACAGTAGATGAAATGATAATGATAGAATCTAGAAGCCGTGAATTTCAATGCCGATGTCAAAACTGAGACTGAAACTCTTCCATGGGAAAAAGTACCATACAGACTCGGGAACAATAACCATAAATTTAGTGGCCCTCAAACTGAGATGGATCCGATGTGGATCACTAACCACAGGCTCTCAATCTAAAGTGTGAACCAAAATGAATCTGGTATGTGTCAAGCTAAGACAAAATATGGCCAAAAGAAACTAAGAAACTAGATTACAACCCATGCAAGTTGCCATCAAAACACAATGAAGATTATTATGCAAGAAACCCCCCCGGTGGAACTTTATATCAGTTCATTTATTACAATCCCCAATGAATGAAAAAGGAGAGAATTCCTAACATGCATAAATAGAAAATAGAAAAAGAACTCAGATCTATGTAGAGGACTGAACCAACTTTCCAACGCCGTAAGAATGGCAAAAAAAGGATCATTGAGTCAAAAGATATGCCCTCCGGAGTGAAAAACAGAAGTTCTGAGTTCAAGGACCTGCAAAATAAATTTGGAGAAAAATATAGAAAAAATAAAATGTTGAATAGATCTGTGCCAGAATCAGCTTTCCAACGGTATCTTATTTGCAAAAAACGGACACAGTACGCAAAAGTTATACCCGATTTCGTGAAAGTACTCCAAAAAGGCCAATAAGGCCTGCAGGCAGCCTAGGGGGCTAAAAATATCTTGGCCCCTGGTCCTGCATGCGACCAGGGGCTGGCGGACAGGGGCCTGGGGCGGAGCCCCTGGTCACCCATATGACTGTGCGGATGAAGCAGAAGGGGCCAAGGACTAGGCGCTATGACCGCGGCTGGAGGAGTTGGAGCCCGCGGGGGCTGAGCGCTGGCTAGCAGAGCTGGATGGGAAGCGGCGGACCGGTGGAGCCACCGGCGGCGGTGGCTGCTGGGTGGCAGGCCCGGTGGCGCAGAAGCGGTGAGCTTTTGAACTGGCGGCATGAACTTCGATGCATTTTTAATTTTTTTTCTCGATTTTCGTGAGAAAAAGTGCCTCGGAATGCATGCTGGGGAGGCCGTACGGCTTTCCTGGCAAAATTTTTTTGCCTTCCGGATCAACTTCACCAAAATCGACGAAACGAAAGGTGATCTTAGGGTTTTGGGCTGCTGCGAACGCAATGGTGACCTCCGTTTCTGCTCAAAATGCTCCAAAAAAATGGCTACCTCCAGAGCTTCCAAAAAATCACCAAAACTGAAACCCTCACAGATCTGGCAAATCATGGCCAAAATCTGCAAAATAAAAATCAAACCTGACTTTTTCCAGCACTCTGAATCCGATGGTGAAGCCCGATCTAATCCAAAATGCTGCATAGATGAACTCAAGGCATGAAATCCTCGAGGAACCCCGAATGAAATCTGCAATGGTTTTCTCCAGATTTTGAGAAGGGGCTACATGTCAAGGCTCTGATACCATGTTAGAATCCAAGATCACCTGCATGCAATAACCTGTTACATGCAAAAGACATGCAAAACCAACAAGATGTTCTGCAAACCTCAAAGTGTAAAATGCATTATTAGAATCTCAATTATTACAAAGAGATCAATCCTTATGATGGAGATCAAAAAACCCTAAAAGGGAAACCCTAGTGTGCACACTTAATAATTAATCAATTATTAATGTGCCTAAGTTTAGCTTAAGCAACTAGAGGAATAAGTGACTTAATTAATTAACCATTATGATATAATTAATTAAGCGTAATAAATTATTACTCTAACAGGTATGACCTTTTCATTTCACCCCGATGGAACTTGTCTTGCCAATGATATGGGTTATTTGAATACTAGATTTTGGAGGTTTTCATGATATCAAATGGTCAAGAATGACGTGATCATATCATGTGACTATTGATGGAACTTCAAATTTTTTCTCTTTCAATTCCATTTTATCTTGCCTTATGTCTCTAGTCTTTCATATTGTTTGAAAAAACCTAAGGTTGGGGTTTTTGTTTATGCTGAAAGTGTTTCCGGATTAGATGTTAATTTAATATAATATATTATAAAAATATTCAATGATATAATATACTAAATTATTTTAAAAGAAAATTTATTACATAATTTAAAATTTAAATATAAAATTATAATTTTATTTTTTTAATATATTATATTATATATTAGATGTTATATATGTTACATATTATATTGTATATACATTATAATTATAATATGATGTTAAAATTATATATTATACATTATATATGTTACATATAGTATATATGTTAGAATATTATAATATTTTGTTAAATTAATAATATAATATATTAAAAATACATTATTTATTTGAATTTGTTATTAGATTATTTTATATATTTCAATTTATTATTTTAATTATATTTACATTGAAGGCGTGTCCTCTTTGAGAATTCCAAAGCCAATTATGAAATCAACGATCAAGAGTTCACTACAAGGAATGGATTACGAGTGATTTAATCTTGTCCGTATAATCCTTTTAAGTATGTTTTTAATAAGTTTCTTTTCCAAATTATATTATATACAATATAATTACATTTGTTATTATATAAAAAATTACATATGATATAAATTGTATAATTATAAATAAATATATTATCAAATAATAAATATACATAAATATCAAATATATAATTTTATAATATATATGCATTCTAGGATTTGATTTAATTAGATTAAGGTGATTTTTAAGTAAAGTTTTTGGAAAATAATAAAGTTTCAACAATCAAATTTTAGCACTCATCCCACTCATATGCATTAAAAATAGGAAAATTATAATAATTAAAAAAATATTAGATCAAAAATTTCCAAATTCCCATTTTACTTTGCAAAATCATAAGGAATGAGCAATGTACTTTTTTCTTTCTTATATCCTCTACAAATATTTTTTTATTTTTTTATTTTCATTTTTTTTTGGTTGTTAAGCAAATAACAAATTATAATCTAATACAACTTTTCAACTTAAAAAGCAATGAAATAAACCATATTTTGAATATATAGATTTTTCAAATAAAAATTACTATTATGTTATTTTTCAATATTAGATTTAACATGCTATAATATTAAATTTAATATTAGTTATATGAATAAGATTCAAAATTTTGAAATGATTTTATTTTTTAAATTTATCTAAAATTAATTATTAATAAAAATTTATAAATTATTAAAACCTTATAAATAAATTATAAGTTTTTTCCAAATAAATTCATTTAAAAAAATTACTTTTAATGTTTAAAGATATGGTATTTCCAAGTTTAGATTAAAAATCTATGTTTCACATCACACAATTGCACAACCAATAAAAAAGATATGAAAAAACAAAAAGTGTAATTAAAGAAAAAAGTGTAATTAAAAATCAAGGAAGGAAAAAAATGAACCCAAATTTAGATAAAAAGAGATCTAATCAAAATATACTATAACTTTAATCCTATTAAATAATTATTTTGAAATATTTAATTTCATGATTATTTATCAAAGTTACTATTATAATTATTAATTTTAGAAATATAATTGAAATAATTAATTAGAACCTTAATTTAATAATAATTATTAATATTATAATTTTAAACCTACTTATTAGTATTATAATTAAAAAAATATTAAAATTACGGTTAGGGTTAGGGTTATGGTGAAGGTTAAGGTTGGGATTAGAAATAGGGTAAAAAGTAGAGTTACAATTATAGTTATAACCAAAGTTAGTGTTAGGGATGGAGTTATGTTTACAATCAAGGTTAGGGTTATGTCAGAGTCATAAGAAAATTATGGTTAGAATTAAGCTTAAAAAATATGGTTAAAATTAAGGTTATGGGTAGGGTTACAATTAGGGTTACAATTATGGTTAAATTTAGGGTTGGTGTTTCAATTGGGGTCAAAATTGAATTCAGATTAGGGTTAGGGTACAATTAAGATTATGATTAGGGCTAAAGTAGGGTTAGGTATAAGAATCAATTATGGTTGCTATTAAATCTACCAAAAAACTTATGGTTATTATTAAGATCAGGGTTAGGGTTCAATTAGGGGTTAAAATTATGGTGTTAGGATCATCAAAATTTTATCCATAAGCATCTTCAATCTTCATATTATTATTCTTTGCCTTCTCATTTTGCATGTTAAATGAAAAAACTTGGTTTTACACCTTATTTAAGTCATTTAATCCTTGATTTTTGTCTCCAATAGATTTATTCAAAAGTGTAGACACCATCCAGTTGAACTATGAGATTCTTGATCTCTTCTTCTATTAGGATGTAAGAAAAATCATTTGAGAGGTCTTTTTGGATCTTAGCCATTCTACTTTCAAGGAGATTCTTTCTCTAAAAAGGTTTCTAAAGATTTGGATATTCCACTCTTTCAGTCTAAGTTTTATGAATTTTAACTTTATGTTGAGCATGGACATCTTAGTGCAATGATCAACTGTTTGGGTGAGCTAGGAGTCAGTGACAACCATTTTGAAGTTTGGATTTTCCAACTACACTTTTTCAAATTTGAAAGACACTCTTCTAGGGAATTTGTCCTTATCTATGAGCTAGTAATTCGAACCGACTTTAAATAGGGTTATGATTAGGGTTCATATAGCTTTATGGTTAGGGTTAAGTTTCAATTTGAGTTAAGGTTCAATTGATTAAAAATAGGTGCCTTGAGAAGGATATATCTCGGTGTACTTTACATATATTTCTAAAATATAGGCATGCTAGTTGATTTGTTACAAAAGAGTTTGCATATATTTTATTTTTCAATTGGTTTTAGAAGACATATTTTTTTTATTAAGAAGATTAAATTATTAATTATTAATTATAAATAAATAAAATTCATCAATAAATAAGTATTAATTTTGTGATATCTTTTTTTATGAAATTAGTGTATAGTAAAATTTCTCATATTTATAGTGTTTTTTAATTTTTAATTTTACTTTTAAATAATTATTTAGGATGCCTCGCCCAATATTAAATTTTGAAAATGAAGAACAACGAAGAGAATTTGGTCAAAATTACATAAGACAAAGACGTGAATAAATGAATAGTTTACAAAAAGAAGAATACATCGTGTACGAGAATCTAAAGATGAGCAATACATATTAAGAAGATTACAAACAAATGAGAATTTAGACCAATTTAATGAGATATAAAAACAACAAATACAAGTATGCAATCGTGAATTAGTTGAAAGGAATTATGAATCTCATGAGAATATAGAGGGTAAATTTGAAGGAATGAATTCAATCACAATAGATCATGTGTTACAAATACCAAATAATAGAGTTCAAGATGCAATAAATGTTGAAACTGAAAATCATGAAGAAAATAATAGTCCACAATAGGAGTTAACCTCTAAATTGAGAAGACGAAGAAGACTGCAAAGAAGACAAAATGAAAGAGATCTAGGTACATGCAATAACAATAGAAATGTGCAAATTGATTCAAAATATTTACAAATTATATTTCGACATGGTCTGGATAAAATTGCAACACCAAGAATGTGTTACATTTGTCAAGAAAGTTACCCTACAATGAAGGTTGTATGAGTTCCTGAAGGCCCAATTTGCAATAGATGTCAACAAGAGAAACATGAACATCAATTTTTGACATTCAATAATATGAATCCTGGTCCCACAACCATTAGAACTTGCAAACTTAACAAAAATTGAGGAAATGTTGATAGGGCATGTAAATCCAATACTTCAAGTCACACATGCAACTAGAGGTCAGTACAAATATAAATGACATACCATAAGTTTTCCACAAGAAGTAAGAGAAATAGATAAAATTTTACCACATCGAGTAAAAGATTTACCAATTATTATTGCTCGAAGGAAGGACCAACACGAAACAAATTACAATTTTATAGTCAATAGAGAGAGGGTGTACAAGGCATTTAAATATAAGATAGAACATGATAGTTTTTATAGAGATGTGCAAATTGATTAAAATGCTCTTAGTGAATTCACATGCAATTCAAATGAAAACATTTTTTACAAATTAAAATCTATTCATATGGAGTTTGATTAAGAGATTTAACTAAATACATGCACTATGATTCAAGTTTTATAGAGATTTAACTAAATATATACAAAAAGCTTGGGAAAATGCACAGGCACTACAATTAAGAGGAGAGACTAACTAAAACATCTACACTACCTTACAATTCATTAATATTATGCACAAGCTTAGAAAAGACCATGGCATGGTGGGTTGAGTCAAGTTTCCATACCTCCCTCAGAGTCTTCATCTTCAGAGACTTCTGATTCCACCCACTTCTTGTATGCACTGTAATCTGCAATCACCGGGCAGTCTGCTCTACAGTTCTAGTGATCCGGCCCCTTTGCATTCTCCTCTGGGTCCCTGGAATCAATTGGTATGCATTCTTCCCGGGAGCCTAAGTCCCAATCGACATCATCTCCTGATGCTAACTCCTCTGCCAACCCTTCCTCTTGCACATATCACATTACCCAGCCATGAGGTTGGTTGGTGGTTAGCTTGGCTGCTTTGAGCAGGAAGGTGATGCTCCAATCCCTTTCATCCCATAAATTTTCAAACCCTTCTGGGTCAATTGTCCTGACCAAAGGGAATTTCATGACCTCCTTTCCTCATATGCTCAACACGTAGCAGTTCAAGGGCATTGGGATGATATTATTTTTGTCTACATTATCCAAGGCTGCATCAATGTCTCCTATCCATGCGTGAATGAAGACCATCTGGGTCAGTTTCTATGCGATTTCCTTCAGAACACACATGTGGAGGAGCACCGCCAGAAACATTGTTGATATTTTTGCATTGGACTGAAACCTATGATATGATTTCAGAAACTCCGGTCCTACAACCATCTTAGTTTCCTAGAGTATCAGTGGGTGGGATGAGGCCAGTAGCCCATTTAGCCTTTGGTTTGTAACTTCTCCTCGGAATTCTTGCATTTTCTTGTCGATGTCCAGGGTCAGAGGAGTCTCCATCCCTTTTATTGCCTACTTCTATCACCAAGTAAAAATCCCAAGCTTCTGCATGCACACACTATTCCTGCAAAGACACTGTGTTTTAAATGACCCAGGCTAGCCTTTTTTAAATGTGGTGGCTAGCAGTCTTCATGATTAATTTTCTATGATCCTAGCGGTTGGAGCATGTAAACTTGCGGGCACTCTGCTAGAGGTACCGAGAGTGATTAATGCAAAGTATTTTGAGATCCACTCAATCTTGCCTTTACCTTGAAACTTGTTCAATTTATTTTCATCTTGCCCTCTACTATTGAGCGTTGTCATGTCTGATTAGACCCCAAGTTTGTCTTTTCTTGTTAATATAGTAAGTTTATTTTTTACCTTTTTATTTAATTATTTATTAAAAAATAATTATTTTTAATAATATTTAGATTTTGATATATTTTGACTTTACATTTAGTTTATTATATTTTAATTTTTAATTTAGATTTAAGTTTTAATAATTACAAATAATTATTAAAATAAGTTTAATTTACTAATATTTTGTCTTATTAAACTTTTAATTATTGTCCCTTTAATAATTGTTCTATGTTTTGTAGGGAATGATTTTTTAATGACCGTTGATCATCCATCAGTTGATCCTAATTGTTCCCCACAATCCTATGATGACCTCACCACTAAGTTTCAGCTGATTGCGATATCACGGTCGAGCGCCACATGTCTCAGCCGGCGGTTCCAAAGGAATAATCAAAGTTCTTTAATATTAATGTCAAGTTTTAATACATTATACGATAGGTTACTAAAGCGGTTATGAGATGCATGTGCTCAAAATCAATGGTGATGTTATAATCTTGATGAAAAGCTGCTTGATGGTTATGTTCAGTGTTGGTGACTGCTACAAATGAACATGATTAACGATGGTGGAGATCAACGGTTGCCTGCCATCGCGTCATACAAAGATGAAAGGTGTTTATTGATTGTGATATCATGGGCGAGCTCCATGTGTCTCAGCTGGCGGTGCCAAAGGAATAATCAAAGTGCTTTAATATTTATGTCGAGTTTTAAAACATTATATGATAGGTTACTAAAGTGGTTGTGAGATGCACGTGCTCAAAATTGACGGTGATGTTATAATCTTGATGAAAAGTTGCTTGATGGTTATGTTTAGTGTTGGTGACTGCTATGAATGCACATGATTGCCGATGGTGGAGATCAACGGTTTTCCGCCATTGCGTGATACAAAGATGCAAGGTATTTATTGATTACGATATCACGGGCGAGCGTCACGTCTTTCCTTGGCTATGTATAATGTGGTGGGCCCTTGGTGCTGAGATGGAGATTACATCAGCCTTTTGAAGGAAGTCGTTCGATGATCTGACAAAAGGAAAGGATCAGCTATTAGAATTTAAATTCGCATCAAGCTGGATGAGACAAATGCACTCAGGCTGACTCAGGGATCTTACTCTGATGGCATTGGTCTGGCTGATACAACTCCTTGTGTTTTGATCAGTGAGACAAGATAGGTTTCTTGTTGATGGAACTTCATCAGTGATACCTATATGCTCAGTATGACCTTTTCATTTCACCCTGATGGAACTTGTCTTGCCAATGATATGGGTTATTTGAATACTAGATTTTGGAGGTTTTTCATGATATCAAATATTCAAGAATGATGTGATCATATGTGACTATGATGGATTATACTCAAGATAAGGTTTTGTTTAGGGAATCAATGAGTACAAAATCACTGTAAAGGCTAGTTGGTTTGTGATGAATGTTCTACTGTAGGCCTCTAGCCTATCCTAGGTCTTTGTAGTAGTTTTTATTCTTTGTTATCAATTTTTGAATGTTCTATACAAGGACCAAGTTTCTGTTTGCAATCTGCTTTAAGTTGGTCATTAAAAAGAGATATATTGTTTGTTTCCTTATAGAAATAATGCATTCATAACATTCATGTGTTCTTCATTTAAAATAATGGCATTTGGTAATAATAAGAAGGAAGTGTGAAGTTTGAGAAGTCATATTTCAAATTTACTTTTTTGTCTTTTTTCAAACAATTAGATAAGTTTGATGCATAAGAGGATTCAATAAGTTGTTTAGAATAGTAAAATGGTGCCAATGTTTGTGATGAGGAAAAATGAATTGGAGAGTGGTTCAAAAATGGTTACAAGGTTTGAAAGGGATGTTTAAGTTGTAATTTTTAGAGTGATAAGGTTGACATTAAACTATTCAAATATTTTTAGTTCATATTTTTAAGATAAAGGTTCTTTTAAACAAAACAAATAATGTTTTAAATTTCATACTTGGAAAGAACAATGCAAATGCAATAAATGAATAATAGAGAATCATGAATGGGAACAAAACACCACCTACAAATGCAAATAAGTTATTGGAATGTCATGTACTGATTTTATCAATTAATTTATTTCGATTATTAATCATGAGAATTTCAATGTTTATGTTAGATGATTATATAGATTGAAATTTAAACTTAAATGCAAATGAAATGATTTTGAATTTATTATTATTAAATTCGGGGATTGTCATTGCTGATGAGAAATTGAGTGCAAGTGAACATAGGAAAAGGTTGGCTATTTAAGCCATTGAGATGGAGTGAAAAATAAAGTAAGATGTGATGTTATGTGAACCACACAAAAATCTCTTAATGAGAATGATTAAATCACCTAATTGCTACTTTACTCTTGAATGAAACCTCGGGTTAAAGGTAACCTAATTGGGACAAGAAATGCATTCAATGAATAAAGAGATTTAATGATGAGACTAAAACCTATTAAGTTGGATTACATACTGGATTACTCTTTAACACCTATAAGTAGAAATTAAACTTGAATGAGTTGTACTTTGGATCTTGACTATTGCCATATAGAGTGGGGAAATCTATAAACAATCAAACTAGTCAATAATTAAGGATTCCATCCTAAGAACTACAAGGGAATATTGGGTTTAAGATTTTCCCATGCGATTGAATATCATTGGAGTTAATGAAACTCTGTAAGGATAGAAGCATAGGAGGGATGCCTAGTAAGTTAAAGGAAGTCATATTATTGACAAGACTTTACTTTACGTAGCTATTATATTAGAAGAGAAACACTTTCAAAAGGAAGCATCTATTGTCATGATAGAACATCATAGAATTTTTACTTAGCAAGAAATGCTGAAAATCTTATGGAGAAGAACAGCAGAATTGTTACTTGTGCTCAAAAGGGATAAATTGAAGTTAATAATCTCCTATATAGTTAAGAAATCATGGAGTTAAATGTTAATGCTTGAAGATTAGATATGCAATTAATTTTTTTATTATCTGGAGATCAACGTGATTGAATGAGGATTAATACTCAAAAATTTATACCAGATTAAATCAAGGAAATTAGATTGAGTTAAAAGACGAATTGCATCTTTGAAAATAATCTAAGGACAAAAGAAAATCCACGGTATGGATGTCCTAAGATAAATGGGAATTATCTCCGCAAAACTTATAACCATTTATAGGAAGATTAATAATGGCATAAGATCAGAATAGGTTATCACTTAGTCAAAGGATAAACTATTGTTAGATATAAAATAACCTATGTGTCCAAAATTTGGAAGATTCGATAATGGAACGAGGAAAATAATGTCAGAGTTAGGACATCAGAATGACAAAGGGAATTGTCGATTGAGGATCCACTATCAAAAAAAAAGATAGAGTAAGAAGTTGCACAAAATATAGCAAGGTAATATCTAGTATGCCAGGAAATGAAGACCGAAAGTCATCATTGGTAGGACATGTAACTCTCTTGAGATTCTAGAAGGAAATTGGTAGAACACAAGACAAATTGATTTTTCGATGTTAGTAGAATAACATAATGTTTTGGTGGATAGACTCATCAAAAGAACCAACAGTTTTTGGAAACTCGACTTATAGGATTTTGATCCTAAATAATATATTGTGGACAAGTAGTTGCTTAGTAAACCTGAAAGGTTATTTCAGTTGAGCAAATGATGATGGGGTTGTATAAACCAAAATCATACCATGAGACATTCATTTGAATAAATTTTCTATATGTATTATTTCAGTCAAATAGGTAAAATAGTGGACTAAATCCTGAATGAATTGTAAACTTCTAAAATTGACGTTTGGACAATTATATGGAGAGAATGGAAGTTCTATTAAAACTAAAAAAAGGCTTGGATATAATCATAGACTTGATAAATATCAAAAAGGGATAATAAAATGAAGTGATCGATGAAACTTAATTGATAACAAAGCTTAAGTGTAGAGCAGTATCAAAATTTATAAGTGTTTAGGAGCAAGGTTATGCTCGAGATGGAGAGGTAATTAAGGGAAAGTACTTTATGGTAACGATAATGAATGTGTAAGTGGCGGATGGACTTGGGTTATGAGTTGTCTAAAAGTGTAAATTCAAAGGAAAGGATTGGACCCATGATGTAGTGTAGAATACATCAACATTCCTCTTCCATTTGGGTTATACTGAGGATAAATTCATGGACCAATGAATTATTATCACTACGTATAGTTTTCATTATATATTGGATGTATTTATAGAACAAAGCTTTTTGGGAGAGTAAGTATGTGTGAAGCATACGAGGTTTCCCTATGTGATAGTAAGGACACTTGAAGCAAGGTCTAGAAAAGACAAGATTATTGTATAGAATGAATGTTTTGTTAATCTTACATAATTTTGGGAAATCATCAAAGTTGGCTACAATATTTGTGGGACCCTTTGATGTACTAGAAGTCATGAATCTAGTTGCTTATAGACTTGCGTTAATTGGGATAGTACTCAGTACAAGGTCCAGTGGGACCAGTAGACTAGATGATTATATAAATTGAAATTGAAATTGAAATGCAAACGAAATGATTTTGAATTTATTATATTATGAAATTCGGGGATTGTCATTGTTGATGAGAAATTGAGTGCAAGTGAATGCAGGAACAAGTGAACAAGAATGTAGGCGAGAACATTGTTCAGGTAGAGTCATTTTAGCCATTAGACGTTTATGAGGATGATGGAATCTCACACACCACTTAAATAATTGGAATGTAATTTGCATGATTAAATGGTTTAATCTTTAATTATTTTAATGGCTATGCATTTATTGAACAAAATTGCAAAAAAGAATATGTTTGTTTTAAATGGCAATTTAAATATTATTGTGACAAAATTGATTTTATTCAATTTATTATTTATTTATTTAAATCTATTATTCTCAGTTGAAAATAATAATGCTTGTATTCTAAATTATTGGAAAACAAATAGAAAACAAAATCAATAGTTTACAATTTGGAAACAATTAATTCACAATCAATTTTGACTGCAATCGTAAAATGGAACTTGGAGTTAAAACCAATTTTAGCTGGGAATATTATGAATCTATTTATCAACTTTAAGTAATTGTTTGGATTTTATGTAGTCTAAGGAATGAAGTTTTGACTTTCTTTTGAATATAAATTAATTTATTTAAAGTATTGTCGATATTTTGAATTAAAGAGTTTCGCTCTTTACATGGAATGACATAAAACATATGATAATGTCAAATATATTATTGTTCTTTCCCTTTCTGACATTAAATTTTATTATATATATTTAGATAAATCATCATAGGAAATTTGGGATAATTTCAATAAAATATTTTGAGCAAAAATAGTTAATTTCAACTATTTAGATTCAAAATGAGAGATATAATCACTATGTCTAATCACATAAGAAATTTGAGATCTCTTATTAAACAACTGGTAGAAGTCAAGGCTCTATTAGATGATGAAGATTCTAAGGATATTTTATTAAATAGTTTGAAAATACAACAATGTTATTTCTATGCTTAGTCCAATAACTTCTCAAACATAAGAAGATGTGATTTTGACCCTATTAGGAGAAGAAAAAAGAACAATGGAAAAGATTTAAAAGTTGATTCTCAACATGAGAATGTATTATACTCATGAGGTAATAATAGTTAAAAAATAAAAATGAATGTTATTATTGTAAGAAAAAGGATCACATAGTGCGGACTTGTATAACTCGAGCCAATGATGTTCTTGAGGGAGAACTTAAAGAAAAATCAAATGATGTTAGCTTAGCCTATATATATTTGTTTGTTTCAATCAACATGTTTTGTTGTGAGGAATGTAAAACTTAAGGGAGGGTGTTGGAATATTAAGATTAACATTAATAAATTCATCTTACTAACTTTTTTATTTTTGTTATTAAATAATTAGTTATATTCTTATAAGATAGTAGTTCAAATGGGAAGGTATATTTGAAAGGCTTTGTAAAAGCCATATTGTAATATATTCCCAAATGAACTGTATGATATAATTATTATTTTGAGTGTGTTTGTGTGTAGATATAAGTTCTCTTGACTTTTCCAATATATTTTGTATGTTCTATTAGCCATGATTTCATGATTAATTTCCACTTTCGACACTACTTCTTACTAACTTTGCCATCCAAATTTGGCTCTTAGACCAAATATTTCATAAAGGTGCATTTTAATTTTCTTACTATCACCTTTGGCTGAATTTTTAAATTGGTTCAACCATGAAAAAAGTGTGGTTGCAATTTTGTAATTATTTCCACTTAAATGTTGGTTACAATTATCTAATTTTCTTTCCATTTATCTAGTCACAATTTCATACTAGCATTAAACCTTGAAAATGACAGTTTACTTCTACTTAAAACTTTTGGTAATTTCATTAATCTCTTGCTACCTCTGGTGTTGAATTGGACTAGTTATGTCATCTAGGATTTGTTCCTAAACTTTTTGTACTTTTTTCAAAAAAAGGTTGTGATGGTTATACTTATATTACCATGAATGGATATAAATTTGAGGATTTTGGGTGTTTTCATTCAATTTTTCATGTTTTCCCCTTAGCTCCTACTTTATGTGTGTTTTATATGGAAGCCTTTGGATATCTTTTGGCTAGTAGTATTTCATGCAACCTTATTAAAGGTGCTACTTTTCATAACTCTATAGTCCAAATATTCAATGACCAATTTTCTAATGACTCCTTTCTCACTCTCTTGGAGGACAAAAGTGAAATTATTTATGATATTCAATGCCTAGATATTTTCTAGAAAGCTTTAAGGTCAAATATATAGTGGCATAAAACTCAATGTTATAGGAAATATTTCTTAGCCAAGCCCAATTGGTTCAATTCCTATGGATAGAAGGGGGTTGATTATAAGGAAGTGTTGAGATTCCTAAGAATCTCTTTTACCTTTTAGGTTTCTCCTTCCTCTTTAAGGAAACATATCATTTCTAGAGCTGAGAAAAATTATCATATTAAATTATGAAGCCTCTTTCTTTGGCAAGAAGATTCCATGTGTATTCAAAAATTCTTGTTGCACACATTTCTATTACTCATGTTGCTAAGAACCTTGCAAATCCTCATAATTGAAGATTGAAAAAATCCAAAGGTATATTTTATGGCCTCCCTTTAACCAAGAAAAATAGTTTCATAAAGTATTCTAGGAGTTTTATTATTTCCCTCATGACTATAATAGGCTTGGCTTGCTTTATATTCACTACTCTAAATGACGCCATAATTTTAAATTTAATTAACATACTCTAAAACCTTACGCAACTAGGTTGTAGCTCATGAAATTGGAGAAGTGAAAGGTCAATACCAGCGCCGAGGAAGAGTTTGGAGGAGTGAAAACAAGGTCAATACTAGCACCGTGGAAGAGTTTGGAACTAAAACAAGGTCAATACCACCATCGAGGACGAGGTTGAGGGCACTCAAGGAAAATTGACGAGCAAGGGACAATGAGTACTGTAAGTTTGGCACTCCCATTCACTTTAACCTGCAATTTTCATGCCTAGTTTCCAAAGATCTTCTCATACATTGGCCGCCCATTATCATAAAATGGTATAAGATAAGACAAAAAAAAAAAAAAAATCTTAGTCTTTCACATTTTCTATATTGATTACTAGAGGCACATAGACCAATTCTTCATAATAGAATAATTTGATCATACTTTTCCAATGATGGCATTATGATAAAACCTTAGGTTAAATGAATAATTCCTAGCTAAGTTCTTGAAATCATGTCCAACCGTATAAGAGAAGATCACTACTATGTGTACTTGGATAACATGGAGAAAGTCTCTTTGGGCTCTTTCATCAATCTATGTATTGTTAAATTTTAACACCTAAAAGTGAGAATGAAGAATATTTCCTAGGATGGTGGCCAATTATGCTTCTCAACACCTAGATTACAAAATCCTTGTCAATATCATTGCCATCACAATAAAACCTATTTCTTGAGATATAGTCATAGAGGTAAACAAATTGGCTTTCTTGATAGTAGATACACTCTAGACAATTCAATCCTTGCATCAGAGATTATTGAATGGGGCCAAAAAACTACTCATTTTTTCCTTACTATTAAGTTAAAAGTTTGACAATGCATATGATTGCATCAAATGTCCTTTCATTTATAAAAGGCTCAAATGGGTTTATTTTTAACCCTAAATTATTATCACACATTCAAAATTACAAAATAATAGTTGAATGAAGAACCTTCATTTGAAGGTGATGTCGTCATGACCTTTGAATGAAGAATCTTCATTCAAAAATGATGTCATGTCAAGACTTTCAAATGAAGGTATTTTTTATTTTAAATATTTCATGTCCAAAATGCTTTATAAAAGGAACCTTGGCATGAAGGACCTTCAAATGAATACCTTAATTCAAAGGTCCTTAATTATAAGATCCCTCATATGAAGGTTCCTTTAATGCCATCCCATTATAGTTCTTAGAATTGTTAGAGATATTTTTGTTTCGAAGTAGAGATTGGACCATCAAATAGTGCTACCATGACTCTACCAAGATATCCATCAAATTGATAAACCCTGACTTAACAACCACAAATTCACAAGAAAATTTCCCCTATCAGCCCTAGGGCATCAATTCAATGCCAAGTTTCTTGCTTTAACAAACCCCTAAATGTAATGAACTTTTATACTTCTCCATCAAAATTTTCTTCTAAAATTCTTCTCTTTCAGTAATCTTTTGGGCCAATTTGGCCACATTTACAATCAAGTTTGTAGCTTATGTAGTTGAAGTTTTAGAAGCTCTTTTGATTATTAACCCTCCCCTTAGGTTTGGGCTAATATCAGTAACATAGGGAACAAGCCAACCTAAGCTTAGGAAGTAATAAAGTTAGGAAAAATATTTAACTCAATTTATAAAAAGGGACCCAACCTAGACGAAACAATGAGACATAAGTCATTTTAATACCCACTCCAAAAAGGTAATGACCGAATATGTATCACCCAAGGTTTTACATGGAACATTAGGATTTTTATGAAAGCCAAGGTAAAACCCAACCTTAGGTTCCTCCCAAACAATGTAACAAGCCAAGACAAGGGAAAAACATAAATGGAATTCAAAGAACAATATTTTAAACTCCGTCAAATCCACCATGATGCACACAAAACCTTACATAGGCACAACAGAGAAGTCTATGTATATGATTGTTTTCTCCCACAAAACAATGATTGATAACTTCAAAACAAATGAAAATAAAAGGGAACACATATATTTATCTACACCAATGATCTCAGAGCATTTCAAGCTTGTATGGATCCATACAACACAAAATAACTTCAAAAAAATTGTAAAAACACAGAAAATTGCTTCAAGAACATGGTATCTGATATGAAATTTTGGTATCAACTCCTCCAACAATTGCAATGGGATGGGAATACAATATGATAGAAGTGGGATAAAAAATGCATCATTTGAAGCATCAAACCAATATGCAAAGATGAAAGAAAGTGCTAACCCCTTAAACTGAAAAAGTTTCTTTTAACTTTAAGTTTGTTGGGTAGCCAATTCTTTTAAGTTATCAAATCCTACCATCATACATAATCAAAATGTTGTTGTTTCAAATGACTATGAGCACTAACTTTCACTATTTGAAGATGTTGAAACCTTGTCATAGAGAATTAGAACATTGATGCGACCACTCATCCTACCTTAAAACATACCAAAAGTCTCCTAGCAATTAGACATAGGAAGATTTAAGATGAATTAAACAATTTTTATTGCCAAAGCATAAACTTATGATGACTTTACAAGGCCTAGTACACACGCCCTCCCCATTAACCACTTAGACATATGAAAATTAAATGTAAATTTTCTGCTATTTTTAGTCATGTAGGTGTCCAATAAACCACTTGGTGGTGTTTCCCTTCAAGTTTATTTACATGAATGAAGAGAAAAAGTCCCTTGATTACAATTAGAGAATACATTTGATGACTTGACTGTGTAACTGATGGACCATAGTCACATTTAACACTTGTTACAAAGTTTTGGAGTTAAAACGTTAAGTAGATTTGATTTGTGATGGACACATTTAGACGGTAGTAACAATAACTTGCAATCTATCAAGACTGATTACCTTATAACTTGTCAAATTCTAGCAATGAAATGATAGATTAATCATAATGTCACCTTTGGATCATGTAACGCCCCGCCACGCAACCCTAGAGGAAGTTGCATTGAACTAATTAAACAAAATAATTTTTTAATTTTATTTTTGCACACCACCCAACCAAAAGTTTAATGGCACCATCATAATCCTAGAGTACCCAGTGTTTAAACCTAGGCTCTGATACCATGTGTAATGCCCCGCCACGCAACCCTAGAGGAAGTTGCATTGAACTACTTAAACCGAATAATTTTTTTTTCAAAAGTATAATTAATAAGCAAGTTTGCTAACTAATGCCAACAACCTCTAAGGTTATGAGACAGAGGTTATATAGAACCTCAACAAAAAACATGATTTAAACCATGTCATTCAATTACTTAATAATTAAAGCACATGCATTCCAAAAGATAATTACATCAACACAAGATATAACTTCCAATTTAAATTTAACCAAATTAAATAATAAGATTACAACACTCATTCCCCGAATGAGGCAAGTCCAATCAATAATCATAATTACAATTACAACTTCCACCTCGATAACAATAGAGGGGTAAAAAGATACAAGATCAACTGCAATGAAATAAAGCAAGAACTGATATTGAAACCAACGAGCTCTCCAACTGGAAGTCTCATCCACATGAACATGAAGAAAGAACCCACCGGATTTAGGTGCATGCCACCCAACCAAGTGGAACCCAAAGGCCCACCCCCCATGCTTGGAGATAGTAACTAGGAATCTTAGTCAAGACCATCTACCTCTAGACACAGGCTAACATAGCTGAACCAAACTCAAACAACCAATCACATGAACCTCACAAGTACGTTCCAAGGTACAACTCAAGTACAACATAAGTACAACACAAATACCATGAAAATACAATGCAAGTATAACTCTACATGGTCACATTGCTTCCAGAAATAAAGTAGAACAAGTATGTTATGAGAACCATACACATAATAATCAAACACCAACCATGGTCACATTAGGTATGTTATGGAAACCATACCCACAATAAACAAGTACCAACTATGGTTACACAATGTGTCATCACACAACACATCATGAGTTACCCACTGTGGATTGTTGGATAGTGGCCTCAACCGATCCTCGGCCCTCATACATACTAATAAAAAATCAAAAGCCAGCTATTGTCCTAGACAGAGTGTCATCACATAGTTCATCATGAGTTACCCACGGCGATTCTTCCTAGGCTACGGCCCCCACAAGAAAAGGTTATCCTGGTGACTTTTACCGAATCCTGGCCCTCATACTCACTAATGTGGAATCAAATACCTTTCGTACAGACAAGATAGATGACCTTGCCATTCTAGGCCTTCCCACCCATCCCAAGCCTAACCGAGCAGTTGAGTCTATGAGTGAGGCATAATTATCTTTTTAGTGTGCAGTACTACCCAAACTTCTAAGTATATTGATTTAGTTATCACTTAATTACACCACTTACAAGGAGTTACCCTGGCACCACTTCGTGTGTCGGCCCCTGTTACAAGCCACTCCTCTACTTGACAAAACACACACACCAACCAAACATCAATGGTACCAAGGTGCAACAAACAGGATAACAAGTCCACTCCTTTCTCAGGAGGTGACAAAGATAAAAATCACTCCGAACATTGGAGGTAACAACAATAACAAAACAACTCCTGACTGCTCCTAACAAGGAGGCACACATTACAAAATCCACTCCTTTCTCAGGAGGTGACAAAGATAAAACCACTCCAAACACTGGAGGTAACAACAATAAAAAAACCACTCCTGACCGCTCTTGACAAGGAGGCACACATTATAAAATCCACTCCTTTCTCAAGACGCACAAAAAATTCCCATCCGTGGAAACCGAGTACTAACACAAACACAATCCTCATGCACTATCGAAGATAATTCACAATAGGTTGACATCACAAACAACAACCACAGAACTAAAAATCCCATCTGGAAGACTTACGAATAAAACACACCTTTAACCCATTTCCAAAACAAGCACACGAAGGGAATATTCAATGAAGGCATATGAAATAAACTACCTTTGGATATTCTAAATCCATATCCCCATAATCATTATATAATTTATTGCATTAAATAGACCGAATCAAAGTACGTCTTTTCCAGACAAGGGAGAAATTACAAACTCAATCCTTACTTCCTTACTGGCATTTAAATAATAAGTAAATAACCATTTATTCCCATAAATCAAAATACGTTGATTTAAAATAAATGTTGTTTCCTCATTAATGTTCATGCCTTCATTGAAAATTCCCTTCGTGTGCTTGTTTTTGAAACGGGTTAAAGGTGTGTTTTGTTCGTAAGTCTTCCTGATAGGATTTTTAGTTCTATGGTTGTCATTTGTGATTTCAATCTGTTGTGAATTCTCTTGGATAGTGCATGAGGATTGTGTCTATGTTAGTACCCAGTTTCCATGAACGGGAATATTTTGTGCCTCCTGAGAAAGGAGTGGATTTTGTAATGTGTGCCTCCTTGTTAGGAGCAGTCAGGAGCGGTTTTGTTATTGTTGTTACATCCAATGTTTGGAGTGGTTTTATCTTTGTTGCCTCCTGAGAAAGGAGTGGATTTTGTAATGTGTGCCTCCTTGTCAGGAGCAGTCAGGAGCAGTTTTGTTATTGTTGTTACCTCTAGTGTTTGGAGTGGTTTTTATCTTTGTCGCCTCCTGAGAAAGGAGTGGACTTGTTATCCTGTTTGTTGCACCTTGGTACTATTGATGTTTAGTTGGTGTGTGTGTGTTGTCGAGTAGAGGAGTGGCTTGTAACGGAGGCTGGCACACAAAGTTGTGCCAGCGTAACTCGTTGTAAGTGGTGTAATTAAGTGATAACTAAATCAATATACTTAGAAGTTTGGGTAGTACTGCACACTAAAAAGATAATTATGCCTCACTCATAGACTGAAGTGCTCGATTAGGCTTGGGATGGGTGGGAAGGCCTGGAATGGCAAGGTCATCTATCTTGTCTGTACGAAAGGTATTTGATTATGTATTAGTGAGTATGAGGGCCGAGATTCGAAAAAGGTCACCAGGGTAACCTTTTCTTGTGGGGGTCAGAGCCTAGGAAGAATCGCCGTGGGTAACTCATGACGAACTATGTGATGACACTCTATCTAGGACAACAGTTGGCTTTTGATTTTTTATTAGTATGTATGAGGGCCGAGGATCGGTTGAGGCCACTATCCGACAATCCACAGTGGGTAAGTCATGATGTACTGTGTGATGGCACTTTGTGTGACCATAGTTGGTACTTGTTTATTGTGGGTATGGTTTCCGTAACATACCTGATGTGACCATGGTTGGTGTTCGATTATTATGCATATGGTTCTCATAACATACTTGTTCTGCTTTATTTGTAGAAGCAATGTGACCATGTAGAAGCAATGTGACTATGTAGAGTTGTACTTGCATTGTACTTGCATGGTATTTGTGTTGTACTTATGTTGTACTTATGCTATAATTGAGTTGTACCTTAGGACGTACTTGTGAGGTTCATGTGATTGGTTGTTTCAGTTTGGCTTAGCTATGTTAGCCTGTGTCTCGAGGTAGATGGTCTTGACTAGGATTCCTGGTTACTATCTCCTAGCATGGGGGGTGGGCCTTTGGGTTCCAATTGGTTGGGTGGCATGCACCTAAATCCGTTGGGTTCTTTCTTCATGTTCGTGTGGACGAGACTTCCAGTTGGAGAGCTCGTTGGTTTCAGTATCAATTCTTGCTTTATTTCATTGCAATTGATCTTGTATCTTTTTACCCCTTAGTTGTTATCAAGGTGGAAGTTGTAATTGTAATTATGATTATTGATTGGACTTGCCTCATTCAGGGAATGAGTGTTGTAATCTTATTATTTAATTTGGTTAAATTGAAATTGGAAGTTATCTCTTGTGTTGATGTAATTATCTTTTGGAATGCATGTGCTTTAATTATTAAGTAATTGAATGACATGGTTTAAATCATGTTTTTTGTTGAGATTCTATATAACCTCTGTCTCGTAACCTTAGAGGTTGTTGGAATTAGTTAGCGAACTTGCTTATTAATTATACTTTTGAAAAAAAAAATATTCGGTTTAAGTAGTTCAATGCAAATTCCTCTAGGGTTGTGTGGCGGGGCGTTACAGATCACATCACCATGATAGAACTTCATCCAACATCCTTATAAGTGCAGGTACCAACAAATAGGTATTTTTTAGATTTGTCTTCCTCGAGCGAGGGAAATTCAGGAAGAGAAGAGGAAAGAGAGACATGTAGTAGGTCTAAAAGAGGGAGAGCAACTAGAGGTCAAAAGATTAGAAGAAATTTTTTTAAATGCATGGGATTTTTTCTTGCTGAAGGGGGGTCATGTTCTTATGATGTTGAGAGCATAGGCGATATCGAGGTGCCCTTATGGTATAAACATCTATGGAAACAATGGGTACCCAAGGAACTTCTTCCAATAAACACTGATCTTTGTGTCAACGAGAGGATATATTGCATAGCACCATCGTCATTACATGGTTTGGGTCTCTTTTTCATGGATGACATAAAGGTCTATTATGAAAAAGTTACTGAGTTGATGGAGTATGTTGGACCCTGTTACAGTTACAAAGATTGGATGCAGTTGGTTCGATATACATGAAGTATGCGTAGGTATGCACTACCAAAAAATTATATACAACTAAAAGATAAGGATCAAAATAAAGGAGTGGCTAGGTACATTGATGGGAGGCCAAAAGCATCAGGAAATATTGCAGGGTTTATAAATAGTACATGACCTGGGTCAAAAAATAAGCAACCCAATTGTATATTCGAGGCACGAGAGGGAAACCATTTATTCGTATGTGTGATAAAATCAATAACTGCAGGGGAAGAGTTGCTAATTGATTACAATTTGAATCACTTAGATACAAACACAATTACTATGGGGGTGGTATGTACTATATACCATTTTACCCAACCTTGAATTAATGACTCCAATATACCATTTTATTATTATTTTTTTTTCATAAATCTATTGGTTTCATTTCAGTAATGTTTTTTATATTTAATTTTTGTCACAGCGGGACATTGATCATACGAGGAAGGCTCTAGTCCAAAGCACAAATCACGATCCATCTTTAGGGGATTCTATCTGACAAGTTTACCTCATTGTAATTGTACAAATTAGATATGAGCAAAATGTTTTATTATTATGTTTTTTTTCATGAGTTTATTGGATTAATTTCGATAATGTTTTTAATATTCTTGTTGCAGCTGGCTGATCAAGGAAAGGCACTAGCAGTACAAGAGAGCATCCATATGGAGGTGCAGTCACTATTGTGCGATGATGACATCACATTTTCCATAAACCCTGTGGATATGATGAGGAAGGACCAAAAAAAGTGCAATGAAGAAATCCTTAAGTTGGTATTCATAGTGCCTCAAACAAATGAGATAAGAGAAAGGGTTAAAATACTATCTGAGAGAGCAAAGAACTTGCAAGTAAGTTTTCATGAGATATTTAATTATAACATAAGTTCATTCATGGTATTATATTTTATACTCTTTTATGTCATGAACTAAAATATGTGTTGTTTTTATAGGATTATTTGTATCCTCATCATGTTGCTGGCCATGATCAAGGTATTGCAAGTGTTGCCCGGGAAGTAGGGGTGAGTACAAGTGTCAATCTTGATCTTCCTGCGCATACAACACATCATCCGACCCCATCATCCGTGCCTATATTGTCATCTGAAATGTCGACAACACATACCATGCAGGCATTCGGTAGTGCACCATCTAGCAATGAACACATGCCACTACATGTGTCAGTACCTGTGGATACAGAGGCCACTAGTATTGGTGATGTTTTAGCAGCATTTCCTAGATCTTCCCATATTACTAGTATGAAAATATTTCCAATCACATTTGTGGTGACCGAGGATTTCCTTCCCATAAAGATAGAGAAGGTCCCAAGTACTTTAAAATGTTTTAATTATTATTATATATAATCCAAATGAAATTTATTTATTGATCACTCTTTATAAACTAATAATCCCATGATCATTTTGTAGGAAATGATGTTTTTTATAAACATCTAAGTGATATTACATTGGAGCTCTTCGGGCCCACCATACGTACATGATGGAATGCCCAAAATCAAGATTTAAAAGATGAGCTCATTAACTATTTATTTGTGTTGTTTGGTGATAAAACATTCAAATGAACCAAGGTCCTTAAGAAAGTTGGTAGCTATCTAAAGTATGTGAGGGACCAATATAGGTCACATTTATAGAAGAATAAAAAGTACGAGCGTCCCCCTATGATTCCAAAGAGGGAGTGGAAGGACTTGGTGTTGGATGGAAAGGAGAAGGCTGAAAAGAAAAAAGGAAAGACACCACCGGGCCAAGGAAGGTATGTGATACTATCAACAATTTAATTATATACTGATTACTCTCTCTTTTTACATAATCTAACATATTTCAAATTTTTCGTAGGTTGCCCAACACATCGAAAGCAACAAAGGCAAGACTAGAAAAACACGGGCAAGACAAACTTGGCTCTGGTGGTTATATGAAATTAGTTGCACAATTTATAAGTATCTATAAATGAAATATTGCATCCAAATAATAAATTGCAAACAATTTTGGTTTGATCACACCATAGAAGCAAAATTCATGATCACATGCAAAAATGCAGTGTTGTGATTTCAACAGAGTGCCCACAAAAGAGGACCTGAAGATTGCCTTCCACCAAGGCTATGGAGCCCTGACTGAACACCTAAGAGTCTTGACTGGGAAAACACAATATTCCACTACATCCAACATGCAGGTAAATAAACTCAATAAAGTTGATTTCAAATTGAATACTTGTGCAATCTATTTAATATTAATTTCCACCATAATAATGTGCCTATTTGTTTTACGCAGATAAGAAATTATAATACTGCACATGACATTGGAATGCAGCTTAGTGAGGGTGGAGCACAACCTGTAGATGAAGGCCATGGTATGCATCCTGCTACTAGATGTGTTCATGTTCTATACAAAATGCAATATGGATTAATACAATTAAACATCTTTAATTGCATTTGGTGTATTAATTAATGTAACCTTTCATGTTTTAACTTTAGAGCATGTAGAGTGTGATCAACATGTTGAGCATGATCAGGCTAGAAAAGATCAAGAACATGATGTGGCTCCATCAGGTAAAGAGGACCACTCTAATGTTCTTTTAAACATATTTAATTACAATTGGTGTATTAATTAATGTAATCTTTCGTGTTTCAACTCCAAATTAGGATTTAGAGGGTGTTCAACATGAGGCTATAAGACAATATCAGGAACATGATGTGGCCCAATTAGGTAAAGAGCACCACTCCGATGTTCTTTTAATTAATGAAATACGTGTAACAATAATAATAAAACATATCAATTTAACATTTCTTTAATATTGCAGCAAACCCCCCCTTGCAGCAACATCCACATTGTGAGTACATGACTAGGCATACATTAGGATCATGAGAAGAGCTCAGAACAACCGAAGGGGGGATAGATGATTTTGAAAATGATATTCCACTTCAGCTTTTTTTAGCTGCAAAAAAGAAACAAGAAAAAAGTGATTGTAATCATATTATGACAACCATATTTTTGATAATATGTAAAAACTAAAAAAATGAATGTTATATGTTAATGAATGAATTTTATATGTTATTAGTGGATGAGTGAATGAATGTTATATATTATTAATGGATGAATGAATGAATGTGAATATGTTAATGAATGAATGTTATATGTGAATTAATGAATGTTATATGTTATTAATGTAGGATGAATGAATGAATGTTATATGTTATTAATGGATGAATGAATGATTAATGTTATATGATCGAGTATGGGGAATTGAGAGTGATGTGAGGGGGGAGGGGGGGAAGGAGGGGCCAAATGAGCTTCCACCTTCACGTGGTTTGCCCTATTAAGTAGAGAATATTAAACTATTCTCAAAACAAAGAGAAGCTCAATAAGGTAAGTAATGCACTTTTCAATATAAGAAATGCATCGTTTGAAGCATCAAATCAATATGAAAAGATGAAAAAAAGTGATAAATTTTCACTATGAACATTTTGTTGTGTGTGTATTTGGTTTCAAAGCTCTGTTTTTTAATTTTATTTTAGTGGTCTCTAAAATTGACTTTTGTGCATAACAAGTTAGTGGAAAATTTGACAGCTCTAAAGGGTTTAGAGGCTCGATTGAGATAGATACACGGATATTTGGATCTTGTTCTTGATGGGAAACTTCCACTTAACCATGAAATTTTGTACCATCTGTAGGTATGCTAAAATATCTCTACTTACATTCATTCAACCTACTATAATATAATATCTAACAAAAATCTCCTTTTCATTATACTTAGATGGATTTTCATGCCCAGTTCCAAAGCACATGTTTTAAAACGGGCAAGAAGGATGCTGTCAAGGGTTAAGGAATTTGGCTTTACACCTTCCAATTGCATAGTTTACTTCATTCATCTAGCATATTGCCAATGTGTTTCACAATTGTTGGAATCATATACTATGATTACAGAACTAGTAAAATTAAAATATGTAAGTTTCAAATATGGCATTACATATCTTTCTATGAATTTTTGAAAGAAAAATCAAAATGGAGAAGTATTAACAAAATGATATGCATTATTTCTAAGAGATCAGGGAATTTTTTTGCAGAGTTATCTTGAATATATTTAAGACAAAAGTAACTAATAGAGATTGAAGAAGAATATCGGTAGTCTAAAATCACTAGTCAACACATCTTAGTAGTATCTCAATTCAAGAGAACTAGGTCCACTATCCATTAGCCAATAAAACAAATAAAATCAATTCATAAGATTATTTTGTTCTAATAGGGTTGACTGGTTGCTTCTTTCTTTTTGATTGTGAGGAAGTCATCAATATACACTTGGGTTTCCCGCCTTCTCTTGCCTCGTGGCCAGAGAGTTTCTGCAAAAGGCATCAAAGTAACCTTCGAGATTGACAATGACAATGAGTACAAGGTCAGTATAACTTAATGCTAATTGGGTATGATTTTATTTGTTCAAGACCAAATTAGATTCATTTTCTGCTCACACTACTTTTATTTACATTTATGTTTATCTAATATCCATTTTCCTTTACATTCATATTATTCTATATATATTGTGTTTACAATAATGTTTTCCTTAATTTAATCTAAGGGAGAGGACCCAGTACCTGAGCAACTTTCAATGTCATGTTGTTAGGATTTACTATGAAGCTAATCCAAAGTTTTTTATTGTTGCTCGAGGCCATATTGCAGTGCTTTCTCTAGGAAGCCCAATGATCCCCATCAGGTATCTTCTTTTTGTAGTCTCTAAATTTCTTAGAAGAAATCAACAACCAATTTGTCTAAATGTGGCTCCTTGTTTACACATTAATATCTCTTTTGGTAGCAATGGATCAAAGTGAATTCATGGGGTCTTAAAGAGAAGGCTCTCAAACATGGAGATCAAGAGTGGGACCAGGTAAAACCATTCATAATCATGCTCATATTGTTTTATTGACTATCTAAGAGCTAAGTATCCAAGATAACATTCTATATTTTTCTATTGAATTTCTAGAGTGAATAATTTTGGGTTTGTAATCCTATTTTTTAGTACACTAGCTAAGTATCCAAGATGCACTATAGGTACTCTTTCTCACCAAATTGCTCATTTTCCACAAATTTAGATTCTAGTGTGTAGTTTAATATTCACTAGTTTGATTTTTTCTTTTTTACCAAAATTAGAATCAAGTTCGTAGGTTATGCTTGTTGTCCATGATAGTGCGCTTAATCTCATCACTCATCATAGGTTTTGTATTTTTCTTCAATTGTTGATCAAAATAAAAAGTGGCCATCATAATATCATCCATAGCCTCCATATTTTACAATTAGTTATTGCTCATTTATCATACATAGTAACCAAATAATGCAGGCCTAGAGCTTGGATTGTAGATGTATGCAAAAAATGATAAATCCCTGCCTTTCTAAGCCTAATTAAACACAACAAATGACATGTTTGATATTTTAAATAGTCATATGACTATCCTTTTTCTACCTTGCAAACACTTACTCAATGCATACAATAATTTATTGAAATTCAAAGTTGAATGGCCTCTTAACTCTTGACACTAATGTCATTACATTTGTCCAAATAGGGTTAATAATATTGCGATCTAAATTTTCATAATGAAGTCTTCCAATCTGTCCGACATGCTTCCCTTGTGCTTCATCCATGAGAAAATATGAGTATCTCACCGATGAAAATTCATCATTGAGAGCACAGGCCAGTCCTCCCAATATATCTTCTCAGGAAATTCTGATCACTGTAATAGTCTTGATCTTTCACCGATATGTACTATGTCACCAAGACCCCTGCCGATGTAATCTTATCGGCATCACATCGTGGGTTGGGTAGACATTCATAACTTACTCCAATGGTATATGTCTTGTTGATATGCTTCCCTCGTGCTTCGTCGCTGAGACAAGATGTGTATCTCGTCGATGAATTATCATCGCTAAGACCACAATCCAATCCTCCTGAAATATCCTCTCAGGCAATTTTGATCGTTGTAATAGTCTTGATCTTTCACCGATATGCCTACATTTCAACGAATAGTTTTTTTTTTTTAAATTGCATTGTTCTGTCGCTTTTGCGATGAATTGCGAAAAGCGTCCGACAAATTTTCAATGTATCTGACGAAGTTTTATTGTAATGACTTGCCCATTTCGTCGCGAGTTCAACAAACTTTTGTCGCTATTTCAACCAAAAGTATGTCGCCAAGACACTTGCCCATATATTCTTCTTGATGTCAGATAGTAGGTCTGGTAGACATTTAGAACTTACTCTGATGGTATATGTCTTACCGATATGCTTCCCTCATGTTTCGTCAGTGAGACAAGATTTGTATCTCGTCGATGAAACTTTATCGTTGAGACCAAAGTCTAGTCCTCCCGATATAATATGTCAAGAAATTTTAATTGCTATAACAGTCTTAATCTCTCACCAATATTTGGAATACGTCGAAACTTTTGTCGTAATGGCGACAAACTTCTGTTGTTAATCTGACGTTTTGGTAAAGGAATGTAGCCCGTCTTCCATGTCCTCTGTGTCGTTAGATTGACAAAACTTCCATCATGGTTCCAATGAACGTATGTCGCTGCTTCGACTCTTCAATAGAGGTACACTGCCCGTGCTCTGACCACTGCTCGTCGCCCGATCAACGAAGTGGTCGTTGCAATTTCGATGAGTGTGCATTGTGAGTGCGACATTTTAGAGTCCGTCGAACTATAGATGAAAATTGAGCGACGATGCTGATTTTTGCGATTCGTCGGTCGACCGAAAAAACAACATCGAAAGGCTGACGAATGGCCATCAGAAATTGCGGTCAAATTCAGTAGTGAGGGGTTTGCAGCATAACCACTCTGACCATAATAGGTAAAGTGATGACACCAAGGGGTTTCTTAGTAACATTGTCAAATCCTCTAATGGATAAGGAATCAAATTTGATTTGCAATCTATCCAAACTTAACCTATCAAGAAGCTTCGCATTGCAGGCATTAAGGGAAAATCCATTGTCAACGACGGTTTGTTTGATGCCTATTCAATCATATTGGGATATTATCATAAAGGCTTCATTTTTCTTTCTTAATTCTAATGAAGGGGGCTCATGGTGGTAGAAGGTAATGTCTACATTAGTTGTATTAATTTCTTGGAGGAGAGTTGCCACATCATTAGCATTCATAATAGGAGGAACCACTATTTGTTGCAATGTTGTTTGAAGCATAGAATGATAGTTAGGGGATTTTTGAAGAAGATCCCAAGGGTATGTGCTGAATCATGGTGGGCCAAAAAGTGGCAATATGATGGGTATGTCACTGGTGACTTTTTTTTTACCCAAAATTGATGAAACGAAAAGGGTTTTTAAAGGAGATTCTCAGCTTTCCACCAATATAAATTATGCTTTACTTTGAATTTAATAAATAATTATTATTCATTTTCTATTGAATTATGACTAAAGTCCTAATTATTAAGTTGATTGAAAAACATCTATAACTTTCAAACGGTATCATTTTTTTTTAATCCAAAAAATGTGTCACATTCTATGGCTTCGCATACTATAAGATCAAAAAATTAAAAAAAATGAATTTCATGAAGTTTTCACCAAGTTAGGTGGTTAGACATATGCGTCTTAATATTTTTTAAAAGTTGTCATAAATTTTTTATAATTAATTATTTACCTGGAAAAAAATTACAAAAAAATATGCATCACATCGGGACATGAGTCCTCTACTTATATCTAAAATCTTATAAACAAATATTATAATTTTAATGTGGTTAGGGTGGTAAGACAAACACCTACTTCTTATTTTTTCCTTGAAATTTAAGTACTACTGTATTGAAATTTAAATTTTTCACCAAATATATTTTATTTTTTTGTAAATAAACCTAGTAATTTAGAAACTACATTCAATTTTCTACAAATTCTATTCTTACATATTTTTGAAATAATATAGATAGCTTATTCAAATTTTAATGTCAAGTTGCCTAACTCTGAATTTTCTAAATTTTTTGCCACTTAAGGGCCTGTTTTTTCTATGATGATTCTACACATTACCCCCCAAAGGGATATCTTGGTAGGAGTATTCTTAAGTTGTTCAAAAAAATCATACTCCATAATTTGTGAGTTTAAACGAGGTGCCACTGGTAAGATGGGGTTGGGAAATGGTAAATTTGTTGAGGTGGCTTGTTGGGGATGTGGGTTGTTTTGAGTATAATGAGTATGGGAAACAATATTGTGCTTGGGTGGGTAAGGGGTAAATTTAGGTTGAGATGGGGTTGAAGGTTTATAGGAAGGTGGGTATAGAACAAGCTAGGTTTGGATGACATTGACTTATTTTGTTTGAGGTTTCTCATAACAAACCTTAGTGGATGAGTTAGGTGAGATGAAATCCTGAAGAACTTCATCTAACATACCCATATCATCACAACTAAAAGGTTTGGGGGATAGGCTATCGGTGGTTGGTTTAAGGTTTTCATCACAATCCTTAGTGGATGAACTTAGTGAGAGGAAACCTTGTAGAGATTCATTTAGCTTATCCAAGTCATCATGACTAAAAGGTTTTGATGATATAGTTTTCCTATAGTGGAGAAGTGTGTGCATTGGTTCATGTGATGTTTCTATGGTTTTTTTTCCAAGTTCCAATGAATTTTATTTGAAAGAACTAGGAACTAATGCTGAAAATAAAACTTGTAAAGATCTAATGCTTTTCCTAAATTCCATGAAAGTAAAATATTTTTATGATAATGAAAGTAATTGAATTTAAATAGAGCATGAACTAAAACAAACAGAAACTACAGAAAATGGAAATTATATTCACAAATTACTGGTGCAAAATGTGTATTGGGACTAGGTCACTGAAGGTGGCGACTTAGTCCTAGTATGGGTATTTTTTATTTTTTTTGGTTTTCTTGATGAAAAATGCTATAATTTGGGCTGTAATGTGCAAAGCTATATGGCATATGCAAAAATTTTCTATTATGCAAGGAAATACATGTAAAGTATGAAACCCTAGGATACCTTTTTAAACAATTCAATGCTAAAAGAAGTTCATAGGATGCAAATGCAGATTAAATCATAATTAAAATGTGTTGAAATTCATATTCACCAAAATGAACTACAAAATTTATGTTTTGTGGTAAAGGAAGAGTTCTCTTCCACTTCTAGGGTTTTCACTTAGAAGGAAAGAGATTTTCCTTTGTGGGGAACATAAACCTTGTGATCCATTCAATGTTAGGGATTGAATATGTGATGGAAATTTTTATTGTGAAATATGCTAAATACTATAATCTTGTAAATGAGGCTAATTGTTACATGCAATCTAATGAAATCTATATTGTTGGAAAGCACATGATGTTATGCAACAAAGGTAAAAAAAAGACTATACAAATCAAGATAACATTATACATCAGACAAATGCACCTATAAATTGTTGAAGAACAAAGTGGAAATTGCATAAGCCTCTAAAAATTTAGAAAATCTATGTTTTATGCCCACTAGGACACTTACACCGAGTTAGGAAACGTTGTCCCTTTTCTGGTAAATTGTTTTGAGCTTTGTTCTAGCCAATGGGGTACTCAAATCTACCAAAATTTTTGACAAAAACCTCTAGTGGTGCTAGGTCGCCACTATTGGTGACCTAATCCCTTTTAGCTTTTAAAGAAAATTGAAAGTGGATACGAAGGTCTATGGTCTGCACTTTGCTTCTTCACTGAAATCTGGAATCAGATCCATAAATCACTTGCAAAATTATATAGTATATTTTGGTTTCTAATGTAGGGTTTTCCTTGGTCAAACCCCTATTTTGTATTTAAAATTTGACAGACATAGAAAATCTGCATAAACCCTAGCCCTAAGTGTGTCTAGAACTAGGAAAACCTGAAATAAGACAATACCCTATTCTATTGTGCTAGAATAATATGCATGCAAGAGATTTGAATGATGCAAGAGTTCAATCCAAGAAACCCTACAACATTAAAAAGAAATGTAAAGTCGAATGAAAATGGGATGCAAACCTTAATTCTAGAGATAAAGAGAAAATGGAAGATGAAATCACTTTGAAAATAGTCTATAGGTGTGATTTGGCGGCTAGTTGCACCTCGTGAACGTAGATTTCTCCATGATTCTCCATAGGAATCCATGATCAACCCTTTGTAATGTGTGATCTTTAGTTTGAAGTGAGCTTGAAGACCTGCAAAAGGCCTAGTTTTCTACCCTAAGGTTCAACTTTTCTATGGAAGAGAGATTAATCTTCTTGTGGAAGATGTTTTTGCACTTGATTCTTGAAGTTTCTTGTGAAAAATGACCAAGAGAGCCAGAAAAATGACCCTAAAACAAGTATTTAAAAGCAACCATACCTAATTGTCGGTAATTTTGACTTAAGAGGCTGACACCCATTGGGAACTTTTAGCATGATAGATATTTTCCCACTTAAAAAAGCAAAAATCCCTATAAAGGACCAGGTCACCAAGTTGGGTGACCTAGTCCCACTAGGGGTTTTGAGGTGGGATTAGTGATATTTGAATAACTTTTATGTTGTTTGTTAAGGGTTATATAATTCCCTAGGTAAAATAGGCATCAAATTAAAAAATAACGAGTCGTAGGGGCCTATAAATGTTGTTTTAAGAGGGTGATTGGTGTAAGGCTACCTAAAGTAGGACCAAAACGGGCACAAAATCTACCTTTTCTTCAAAGGTATACAATTTTTGGCAACACAAAAACCAAAGGTGGAGGATTAATTACACATAAGCCCGATGTTCTCACTCCACTTGGTGCTCATTTTGAGTTTTGGTAGAGGCGTTACATTTCCTATTGGATGTCAAACTATAACGCCTCCCTTTGGTTGGTTGACCCAAATATGGTCGTTCCTTCATCTAATTTCTTCATATTCACTATTCCTTCATCCATTTTCATCTCTTGACCATTCATTGACTCATCCACAAGATTTGAGCATTCACTTCAAGCAATACATCAATATTTCACACTCTATAGCAGCAATCTCTTCACTCCATCACTTTAATAGAGAAAGTGTAGGACAACTCCATTGTAGCAGAGGCTTGAGTTCCTCTCATTTTCGCTCTTTTCTGTGTGTAGGTGGAGATATCTTGGAACGAGCTAGCGAACAAGTTATTGTGTGAGATCATCTTCGTCACCCTTATGGTAATATACTTTCTTTATTACATTCATCTTTATGTTTCATATTTCATAGTATTATTATGCACCTTTATCAACTCTTAACTAGCTTGTTAGTTTGATTCTTAGCACGTCGTGTTATCATCCCAAAACCACACTTTTGTCTTATGATGAAGAGCTATCTGAAATAGAGTTGACCCTAAAAATTGACTCGCCTAGTCCCATTTTAACTCTCGGTTTTGTAGAGTGATCAAAGGACCTCATAGTCCTCATCATTCTCATCCTGCCTATCCTAAAATTTCCTTAAACTAAGGTAAGTTAGGGCAGCCATACTGCTCTTTTCCTTTCGTGACCTGGGGCCTTGCAGTGGTTGGTCCCCCTCTCTTACACCCACCAATCATTCAAATATATCCTAAGAGCCCTAGTTGGATTGAACATCAACCTCACAAGGTGAGTCAATTCTCAATTAGGAAGACTTAGGAAAGGGGTATTCTTTTAGGTTTTTACAGGGTTCATGACCAAGAAAATTCTTGGAAAGACAAATAAGCATTATTCCTAAAAATTTACCTAGTTATGCAAGCTAAATGAAAGATAAAAATGATGAAATTATGCAACAACAAGATAAAATGTCTTTACCTAGGAATTTTGGAGATGTTGTGAGGATTCTAGAAATGTAAATTTTTTTTCAAAATATGTCAAGGAGGATAAAGACACCTTTACTATTGTCTTAGTCTTGCTGCTATTTTTCAAGGCTGATGCAAAATCTTCAGATCTCATAATATAATCTCAAAGAATCTCTGTAAAATACCTTTAGGAGGACTAAGACACCCTAGGTGGTGTATTAGTCCCATTCTAAATTTTTGGAAACTTCGAATGTGATCTGGAGCTCCAAGGTTTGCACTTGCTTCCTCTCAGATCTCTGGTTCTAAAACTTCCAAATTTGACCTATAGGTGAGTTTCCATGGAGATGACAACTTTTTCATGCAACTTTGAAACTTTTAAATCTTGCAATCCAAATGATATTCAATTCTTCAACCTAAATCTACAATCACAAGAATACAAGAGAGGGGAAAACTTGTTGGATGTTAGTGAATGGGGGCTTGCCTTGGTGAAACCCCTTATTGGTAATTAAACTTTGAAATGAAATAGAATAATGAAGGGAAATGATGAATGAAAAATATGCAATGTTAGAACTCACTAAACACTTGTTATTAATTCTACAAACTTGTGTGGAATGGTTGTAAAGGATGTAAATCTTGAATCAATTAAATGCTTTGGTATATCTTGATTGAATTGCTTTCTTGAATCAAAACCCTACATCATACATGTTAGCACAAAAACACACATGATGCAAGAATCTCCTTTGATATAATGCTTGAATCTTGATGATGGCTCAAAAATGCTTGAAAAACAACTCTTGAATGCTCTTGTGAACTCAATTATGCTATTAGGAATTCTCTAACAAATGACTTGTTATTCTTGGATATGAAAATGAGTGAGTAAAGCTTGTATTTATACTTTTATATGCTTAATATCTCAAAATTACATCACACCAAGCTGAAATAGGAAAATATTAATAAAAGGAGGGTGAATCGCACAAAAAATTGAAATTACATCCTCAAAATAAGCCAAGGAGCACTAAGCAGCCATTGGTGGCGTCTTAGTCCTGAGGCTCAAATCTTAGGGCACATACTCCAAAAAGGGACCTTTTCAAGTGTGTTCAAAATCAGGGTCCCAAGACCTTTCATGGACTAGGATGCCCTAGGTGGCATTTTAGTCCAAATCCAAAAATCAGGGACACATAAACAAAAACATTAAATGCTTATTTTCCCTTTGATGATTGTTGGGATGAACTAGAAAAATAGGTAGTTTATTAGGTTTTGTGGATGAAAAATAGGTCCAATTAAGACATAAAGAAGGATAAATAAAGCAATGTAGGCCCAAGTGGCAATATAATCCTCTAGTGATATTTTGTAGCTTTTCTCTCGTTTGATATCTGAGTCTAAAATTTTGAATTTTGGCCTACAGGTGACTTTCCATGAAGATGAAAAGTTTGAAAACTTGCTTAAATATTGCAACTTCATCTTCAAAATATCTTCAAGTCTCAAATCACCTAGATCTATAATCACACATGAAGAGGAGAAAAATGTTTTTGTGTTAGGGAATACAAGTTTTCCTTGGTTAAACCCCATTTTGGTAATCAAAACTTAAAATGAAATCAAATAGAATGAAGAAATGGTGGATGAACAATTTGCAATGTTGAAACTCACCAAACCCTTGATATGTCGGTTGCAATCTTATCTAAAATGACTCTAATGGATATGAATCTTGATTCTTGAATGGAATGCTTTCTTGAATCATGAAAATCTACATCACAAATGTTAGCTCACAAAAATACATGATGCATGATGAATTTGACATGATGCTTGAACCTTGAATGTTGATCCAAATGATTGATAATCAACTCTTGAATTTTCTTATAAACTCTCTTGATCAAAAATTTCTATAATGCTTGAGTACTTGAAAGCTTAGATATTGTTAGGTAAAAATATGTGAAATAACCTTTTATTTATACTTGTTTATGCCTAATTTCCCAAAATTACAACACTACAAGCTAACATCAGATCTAGGAAAATACAATCCTACCAAGAATTGAATTCAAAATAGGTCTAAGCTAAAGAAAGACTCATACACCAATTGGGGTGTTTGAGTCCTAGTAGCCTAAGGTTGGGACACAAATTTAAAGAAATGCTAAGCTCTATGCAATATTTAGGATTAGGCCTCAAAACCTAGGTGGGACCCATATGCCCAAGGTGGCATATGAGTATCAGATCACTAGATCTAGAACACAACCAAAAAATGAATTATGATTGGCCATTAGTTAAGTGTTAGGATTATCCTCAGAGAAATGTATTTATCAAGTCTTGTGGATACAAAATAAAACCAAATAAGACATAAAGAAGCCCAATTTTAGAAGGGAGGGGCCAAACAAGTATGAAAATATAAAGGGATATATTTTCTACACTACATTTAGTTCATTTTTGATGCTTAATGTCTAATATTTATAGCTATTATGCACTAGAGAAAATAAGTGGAATTATCTAGGACTTAGATTCTTTATTAATGCATCATTAATAGATGGTTAGATCAAATGAGAGGTAGATCAAGTATAGGAAATTGTTCTTGTAGTGATAGTTGTCGATGTTAATGCATGTTTATGATTAACATCAGAATAAACATGTTTTATGGTATCTCATAAGTTGGTCACATTAGGGTATGAAAATATTGCATATACAAGAGGCATGGGTGGCCGAAGTGATGCATCTTTTTGTGTAAACAAAAGACCCACATGAATACACCTTGAAACTTCCTTACTAAAGACTTTTTTTATTGTTGCATGAACCACAAATTTTAAGGGTAAATGGAGGGTTCCCCAAGGGTTTCTAGGGTTTTCACCTAGAAGGATGGAGTTCTCTTTTACACACCTAAAACTTAGGTTTCATTCCATATTAGGGGTTGAATGTGATTGAAGTGCCTATATGGAGTATTCTAAATGCAATAATATGGTAAATGAAACTAACTCTTGCATACAAACTAATGAAATCTATATCGCTTGAGAACACATGACGATATGCAAAAAGGATAGAATAAAGACTATACAAGGAAAGACAGCAAAATAGATAAAACAAGTGTACCTGGAAACTGATGAGGACTAAAGTGGAGATTGTAGAAGCCTTTGAAAATATAGAAAATGTGATTTGTATGCCATCTGGGACACTTATGTCAAGTTGGGTGACTTAGTCCAAGTTCTGGTAAACTTCTCCAAGCTTTGTTCCAGCCAACCAGGTGTCCAAATCTCAAAAAATACCTGACATTATCATGCATTGGGACTAAGTCACCACTATTGGCAACTTAGTTCATTCCAACTTTTCTACAAATCAGAAAGTGGGAATGAAAGCCTATAGTCTACAATCTACTTTCTCACTGAAATCCTAGTCTAGATCTACAAAATCACTTGAAAAACATAGTATACTTTGGTTTCTTATGTGGGGATTTCCTTGGTCAAACCCCTAGTTGGTATCTAAACTTTTAAAGAGATAAGAAATCTGCATAAATCCTAGCCCTAAGTGTGTCTAGAACTAGGAAAATCTAAAGTAATGCAAAACCCTATTCTAATGTGCTAGAATAAGATGCACAAATGAGATTTGAATGATGCATGAATTCAATCCAAGAAACCCTACAAAATTACAAATGAATGCAAATGGAATGAAAACCTTAAATATGAAGATAGAGAGAAAATGGAATATGGAATCACTTTGAAAACAAGTCTTTAGGTGTGATTTGATGGCTAGTTGCATTTCCTCAACCTAGATTTCTCCATGATTCTCCATAGAAATCCATGATCAACACTTTGCAATGTGTGATATTGAGTGAGAAGCGAGCTTGAAGACCTGTAAAAAGCCTAGTTTTTTTCCCTAAGCTTCAACTTTGTTGTAGAAAGAGAAATGAATCTTCTTGTGGAAGATGTTCAATACTTGGTTCTTGATTTTTCTTGTGAAAAATGGCTAAAGGATCTTGAAACATGATCTTAAAACATGTTTATAGAAGAAAAAATACCTAATTATTGGTTATTTTGACCTAAGAGGTCGACACCCATTGGGAATTTTTAGCAAGTTAGAGATTTTCCAGCTCAAAAATGCAAATAACTATAAAAAGGAATAAGTCGCCACCTTGGGCAACTTAGTCCCACCAGGGGTTTTTGAGGTGGGATTTATGATACTTGATTATTTTTAATATTGTTTTTTGGGACTTGTATGATTTATTAGGTGAAATGGGCCTCAAAGTCAAAGATAATGAGTCTTAGGGGCCTATAAATGTTGTTTTAGGATGGTGATTGATGCAAGGGTGTATAAAGTAGCTCGAAATTAGGCACAAAATTGTCCTTTTCTATAAAGGTATACAATTTTTGGTGACACATTTAGCCCCACTTCAGTGCCTATATGACTCTACATGCATATGTAAGATAAAGGACTCTAAACAATGCACTTTGTTTTCAATAAAGGATACTCATTCAAAGGTGGGAGAATGAAGGTCCCAGTGTAGTTATCTTCAAAATCACAACATTAGGAACTACATCCTGCAGCATAAACTTGTTAGTTGTCCAAAAATCCTCTTATCTAATTCCTGGAAATAAAATTTAAGGGTAGATGTATGCCCCCCTTGATTTCGCTTGCTTTACAAAGGTGGAATCAAGGTAGCAATCTAGCCACATTGAATGAGGGCACACATATCAGAGGAAATTTCCAAGTACCATGCCATATAATGATAGGAAATTGATAATGTAGGGTGTAGAAATATGAGTCTGATGAAACAAAAAACATAAAAAATGGTGTTCAGTAGCACATGTTATGTGGTTTTGAATGAAAAACACACTAATATGTTTAAGATAGTAAAAGTGCGAATGTGCTTACAAGAAAATGAGAAAGAGTAAAAATAATGAAAATGTTGTAATTTGTCACTTGCTTGTTCATTTTACCTTGTTGTAGCTTGAGAGTGATGAGGAGCTAGTGAAAGATGTTGAGCATACGAGATATTACACCTGTAAGATTGGATGTGTTGCGGGACCAGGTGGCATGTGGCGAGCGACATCACGAGGTGAATCAATTCTGCTACCTTTTCTTTGTGATTTTTCAATTATGAAATGATTTATGTGCATATCTAGGTTGATTTATAATCTTGGAAATTTTTTTTGCAAAGTGTTCCCTTTTTTCGAAAAGTGTTCCTTTTGTTTGCAAAGTGTCCCATTTCTTCGTGAAGTGTCCCAAAAGGGTTCTAATGTGTCTAGGGCCTTAGAGAAATCACACTAGAATACAATTAGTACACCTGCATGTTGAATTAGAGTAAAATTGAAGACATTAGATGATTTAGAGAGCATATTTTGATGTTTTTGATAGGTACCCACCCATTCACGACAACATCTGGGTGGAAGAAAAAGTAATTTTGAGAGATTTAGCCTCCAGTTTGTTAGCAGAAGACACAAAGCATTTGCAGGAAGTGGGGATCTACTAGGCATACCTCATGCCACCCATGAGGTACCATGATGCGATGTTGATGGCATTGTGTGAGCGATGAAACATGGATACATGCACATTCCATCTACCCACTAGAGAGATGATAGTTACCCTTGAGGATGTGCACTATATACTCCAAGTTCCTATTTGGGGGGAGTGAGTGCACCTCCAGGGGGTTCTACCTTTCATAAGAAATGGGTGGATATGTAGTATTGTCTTGATGGACCAGTTCATGATGATAAGGTGTTAGGATGGATTGACCTGGAACTGTTACTTTATTCACAAGCACCAGTGGTTAGACGAATTATGATGCATACCATCACATTAGTACTCCTTCTAGATGGATGCGCAACACATCTTGAGGGAATGCTAGTGCATCTAATATGGGGGATGACAGAGTATAAGACAATATATGCTTGCGGATGTTGCATCCTCACATAATTGTACTATGATTTGGGATGATTTTCATTCTGGGAGGTAGACAATATGGTGCATTGTCTGCTTCTATAGGTTTGGTTCCTAGAGAGTCTCACATGGACGAGGCCTACTAGCTTCCCGTGTCCTATAATAGTTGGGTATCCTTGGGCCTTCAGCTATCCTCTACAATGATTATGGAAATATGGAGATTTGTAGTTTTGGAGAGTGAGATTTGATTGAATCAAGGAGGATGAGATCTTATGGAGATTTTATCAACTTATACTGTAGTGGTTGGACTACATGAGACAAATGAGGAGAATTCAATTAGATAGATTTCTGGTTGGTTGACATGATCTCATAGTACATCATTTATACTATGATCGAGTCATGCGATAGTTTGAATAGATTCAAGGCCACCCAGGGCATGATCCTCTTTTAGGAGGTCACTATGGAGTGCCCAGAGAATAGGTGATACATCACAACTCACTCTATATGACATCATCTAGAGTGACTTTGATTTCTCTACTCATGACCAGCCAACAGTCTCTGATGCAGATGACGTCAGTGCCACATGGGATAATGAGGAGTGGTGGAAAATATAATGACTAGCTCCTATGTTTTTGATTGATGATCCTAAAGGAGATAAAAAAAAATTGTCATATGAGGGAGATGACAGAGAGGATAGAGCCAAGGAGACATGCTATAGGGCTACTAACATATTTACCAACATTATTGATGAGGAGTATGATGAGGATGCATATTGAGACTATGATGGAAAGGAGGGAGAGGAGGAGGATAAGGAGGACCAGGAGGAGGCTGAATAGGAGGAGGATCCACCCCTAAGTTAGAGTGATGAGGTAGAAACTGAGGATCGACATAAGTGGGGAGAGACCTCATCCATTCATATGAATAGATCCCAAGCAACAACAACAAGCACTAGTAATCATAGTCGAGGAGATACCAACACAACATCCATTCCCCTTGCACAAGATGAGGTTGATATCACTCATCCTACTAGAGATATAGGTGATGATGTTTGATTTGATGCATGTACTTTGTGCTTTGATGTATTACTTTATATATGTATATATATCATGATGTGTACTGATTATGTATTGTTTCTATCTTGTAGGGCCCATAAAGGATTGGTGGGATCTCTACCGTCACGAAGCTACATAGATAGTGCTAATGTCTATCGATGAGGAGGAGATGGAATCAGATTATGTGCCCCCACATATTGTCCAAAAAGATCCAGAGTCACTCAGACCATTTGCAAGACTATGAGAAGCATATGAGAGCTTGAAGAGGCAAGTCCATCGAGTTGAGACTACATCACAAGCACAGACATCAAGGATGCTAGTAGAGTTTGAGAGACCAGATAAAGGAGTGACATGGCTAAAGACAAAGAGGGATCAAATAGTAGGATAGAATTGGGTGGCCCTTGCATGGATGGAGGGATTAGAGTTCACGATCATATTTAGTGGATCACAATCATGATCACGCATGACTGTATCTCAACATTTGGCTATAGATGCAGTGTGAGTACCAGATCTGTAATCATAGTCCTCGATGACATTGTATATTTTGATGACATGTATAGAAACCTTTTGATATATATATAATTAGTTTGATGTTATATGTTTTGGGTTAATGTGTGAATGTTAAATAACAATGTGATTAATTAAATAGCCTTTGTAAGATTACTTAATTAATTTCATCATGATTTAATAAAACTTACGTGATCTAATTAAAATATTGTTAGAGTTTTGATTAGATACAATATGAAGATTAAGTATGTTATGCATCTATGATTTAAATTAACATAACACACAAGAGTCCAATTTAAATAGTATGAAACCTAAACTAATTATAAAAATAAATTAAATAATCACTTTAGTGTTCAAGACACATACATAATTATTTTTCAAGAACGAAGCAATGGGAAAGCATATAGGACATAATCCTATCGCTCTAACAACACTACTTTATAATTCATACCATTCAAAGGGACCAGACATAATACTGATGCAGATGCATGACATTAATAGGGTCTTTAAGGGGAGTGCCATCTTGCTTTGCTAAGGTGTAAGCGTCGTATTCATAATTTGTATTCACCACATAGGGGCCTAACCAATTAGGACTGAACTTGCCTTTTTTTTTAGCGTAATCAATAGTAGTGTTTTGTTGATTTTCATATAAAACTAAATCACCCTTGTGAAATGTCTGAGGAATAACACCAGTATCATTTTTTGTGTTGTAGTTGTTTAGTGTAAGCCTGAAGATGCTTGAGAGTGTTAATGCACTGCTCATCAAGCATTTCAAGTTGATTTAATCATTGTTGCGTATAGGTGTCATTATCGACAAGACCTTGGAGAGAAATCTGCAATGTGGGGATTTCTAACTCCAAAGGTATGATAGCCTCAGTACCATAGACAAAGTTGAAAGGTGTATTTCCCATAGAAGAGTGAAGACTTGACCGATAGGCCCATAATGCATATTGCAATTGTGTGTGCCAATATTTTTTATTAAGATTAACAATTTTCTCAAGGATTTGCTCAAGGATTTTAGTAGTGCTTTCATCTTGACCATTAAATTGTGGGTAGTGAGGTGTTTAAAAGGATGTTGAAAATGAAAGGTCTCTAGGAACATCTTCACATCATTATTTTTAAATGGTGTCCCATTGTCTGAAACTATTGCAAAAGGAAGTCCAAAGTGAGAAATGATGTGTTCCAATAAGAAACAACATATCACATCAGCATTTGTGGAACGAAGAGGAATATCTTCTACCCATTTAGTGAAATATTAAGTTTCAATAATGATAAATGTATGTCTAGTGGAAGAAGGTGGTGAAATATTTTCAATTAGATCCAATCCCCACATAGAGAATAGCCAAATAGGAATTTGGGCATGAAGCTCAGAAGTAGGAGAATGAATCAAATTTCTATTTTCTTGACATTTGTGACATCACTTAACATACACATAACAATATTTTTCCATGTTTTTCTAGTAGTAACCCATACACAAAATTTTTTGCACTAAGGTCTTGCCTCCAAAATGGCCTCCACAAGTACAAGAATGGGTTTGTTTGAGGGCAATATGAGTTTTAGAATCCTTGAGGCATCGTAGGAGAATTCCGTCAAAGGATCTTCTATATAATGTATCAGCAAGGATTATGTACTTAGTGACTAATTTTTTAGGCAAATTCAGGTGTTTCTGGTTGTAGGCTTAGGAATGGTACCATCTTTTAAATAATTATATATGGTATCATACCATTCACATGAATTATATAGGAATTTTGCGATGAAATCATCGGATTTATCACTAATGGAGGGTTTCATAATTGGGTGAATGGTAAACATGACTTTTTCAGAAGGATCTGAAGGAGATATGAGAGAATCTGCACTAGCCATTGCATTTGCGTGTTGATTATCTTTTTGAGGGATGTTGTCAATGGTGAACGATTCAAGATGTTCTAACAAGGTTATTAAGAGATCCTTATATTGCAATAATTTTTCATGTTTAGTTTGATAGAGACCGTTGATTTTCTTGATCAGTAATTGTGAATCACCATATATCTTGATATCTTTAACTCCGATGAATAAGGCAGCCCGAAATCCAACAATTAACACTTCATACTCAGCTGTGTTATTTGTACATATGAAATTTAGGTGATATGACAAGGGTATAGGATTACCTATGGGAAAAATTAATATAAATTCAGCACCAGAGCCTATTCGACACTTGGATCCATCAAAGAACAATTCCCATGTAGGAAGCTCTATGGTCAACACACTATCATGAAGAAAAGAATCATTGGTAGGTAATGCAAGAGGAGAAGCAACATCGACTAAGTGGTCGGTTAAGGATTGGCCTTTGATTTCTTTTTGGGAGACAAAATTAAGGTCAAACTCTATCAACAACATTACCCATTTAGCAAGACGTCCTAATAGGTATGTTCTATTGAAAAGATATTTGAGAGTATCAAATTTGGTCATCACTTGTATTTCTGCATTTAGTAAATGATGTCGCAACTTACTTGTACCAAATACAAGAGCCAAACATTGTTTTTCATGGTGTTGAAGCATGTTTCATAATCAATGAGAGTTTTACAGATGTAATAAACAAGGTTTTCTTTGCCATTATTGTCTTGTTGGGCTAACAATGTAGCAAGGGCGTGGGGAAAAGAAGCGATGTAAAGGATGAAGGGTTTGTTTGGTATCGCACATTGTAAAATAGGTGGAGTTGCAAGATAATACTTCGAACTTTTGAAGGCCTATTTACAATCGTTATTCCAATCAAAATTCACATCCTTTTTGAGGAGGTGTGTAAAAAGTAATGTGCGATCAGAGAAGGAAGTGACAAAATTATGGATGGCTTGAATCCTCCTTGTAATGTGCGTAATTGCGAAATGTTGTGAGGAGGTGGTATGTTAATTATAGCATATATTTTATTTGTGTCTACCTCAATGCCTCTACAGATATGATAAACCCTAAAATTTTACCACTATCTACTGCAAAGACACACATTTTTTGATTTAAGTACATATTATACTTATGCATTCGCTCAAAGATTTGTTGAAGAACATTCATATTATATTTTCGAGTTAAGGATTTAGCTAGAATTTCATCAACATAATCTTCTAAGATTTTATGTATTTAATCATGAAATATTAATGTCATTTCTCGTTGATAAGTAGCACCTACATTTTTTTAATCCAAAAGAAATCATAACACAAAAAAATGTTCCCCAAGTGGATGTAAAGTTCATCTTGTATGAATCTTGTGGGTTGATGAAGATTTGATTATATCCATAAAATCTATCCATAAAGGACAAAAAAGCATGTCCAATAGTTGAATCCATGATCATGTCAATGTTAGGAAGAGGAAAATCATCCTTTAAAGAGGCTTTGTTCAAGTCTCAAAAATCTATGCATATCCTAACACAATTATTAGGTTTAACAACTGCAACAATGTTTGATATCCAAGGAGAATAATCAATAGGTCGAATGAAACCCACATCAAGGAGTTTTTCAAGTTCCCCTTTAACATGCAAAGTTGTCTTAGGGTTCATCTTTTGTATCTTTTGGCAAACAAGATTAGTATTTTTAGCAAGAACAATGTTATGAGTAACTATCTTAAGATCTATTCCTGGCATATTAGAATATTTCCAAGCAAATAGTTTAGGAAAAGCATGAGGCAAGGTTGCAAGATCCTCTTGTTCTTCATCATCAAGGCACTTCCCAATTTTAATGACTTTGTCTTTATCATCTATGTTCATTGGTATATCAATGGTATCCCCTAAAGGGAGTGCATTTGACTTAGGAAATTCTGGATCATATGGTTCCATGCTTGTGGGAATTTCATTAATGTCAATAACGTTGATCTCAAAACTTATCATAGCACAAGAGGTATTTCTCTTGGAGATAGAAGTCTTATCCGAAGAACCTAACAGTTTTTTCAAAGCTTCATCATCATTAACATAGGTGAATGGTGAGGAATCCATATCAAGGAATTCAGGATGTTTGAGCGTAAGATTGGTTCTTGGTGCACATGTGATAGTGTTGATGTTGAGTGATGGTCATTGATTTTATTTTGTAGTTTTAGAAAAGGAAAACCCTAAACTAGTCTTAGTCTCCTATATATTAGGTTCAATGGGAACTCAAATTCCTTGCTCATGGTTTCCACATCATTTACCACTGTAGCCTAATTTTTTCACAAGATCATAACCTTGGCCATAAATTCTTTCCATTTCATGTGGATTAGGTGGTTGTTGATAATCTATCTCATCAAAATTTGTTGTGTAGTTGCATTTTCTTCCAAAGGAGGCGAGGTAAATGTGTGGGAAGGTTTTTCTTCATTCCGGGTAGAGAGGATTTTTGGTTGTTCTTATTTTTCATCCTCTTTTCGTGTGATTATGTACTCACCCATAAATGAAGGTGTGAATTCTAATGATCCTCAATCATCACCAAGTAAGTAAGACTTTAATTATTCTTCTTGTTGATTCTTCTCAAGAGGGGTTATGTTGGATGTGGGAATTAATGTGTTAAGAGGATTGGTTGTTCCTTTTTCAAGTTGCAAGAAACTTTTAGGATTGGGGTCTATGTCAATATGATAAACCTTGTTATTATAGACATATTTAATTTTGCGATAAAGGGTCAAGGGCACTGTGTGCATCTCATGAATCCATGGTCTTCCCAAGAGAAGATTATATGAGAGGTCATAGGGCATGACATGAATAGGATTTTGTAGTGTAACCATGCTGAAGATAATAGGTAAAGTGATGACACCAAGTGGTTGCTTTGCAACATTGTCAAATCCTTTAATGGATAAGGAATCAGATTTTATTTGTGATTTATCCACACACAATATATCCAAAAGCTTCAGACTACACACACTAAGGGTAGATCCATTATCAATGAGGGTCCGTTTGATGCCTATCCGATCATATTGGGATATTATCATAAAGGATTCATTTTTCTTTCTTAATTCTAATGGAGGGAGCTCATATTGGTAGAAGGTGATGTCTACATTGATTGTATTCATTTCTTGTAGGAGAGCTGCCACATCATTAGCATTCATACCAGGAGGGACCACTATCTATTTCAATACTATTTGAAGCATAGTATGATAGGTTGGGGAGTTCTGGAGAAGATCCCAAAGGGATATCCTGGTAGGATTATTTTTAAGTTGTTCAATGAGTTCATACTCCCTAATTTGTGCATTGAGATGAGGGGCCATAGGTAAGATGGGGTTGGGTAATGGTAAGGGTGTTGAGGTGGCATGTTGGGGGTGTGGGTTATTTATGTTGTAATGAGTATGAGAAACAACATCATGCTTGGGTGGGTAAAGGGTATATTGAGGTTTGAATGGGGTTTGAGGTTTATGGGAAGGTGGGTAGAGAACAAGATGAGGTTGAATTGCATTGACATCTTTTATTTTAGGTTGATCACAACAAACCTTATTGGATGAGTTAGGTGAGATGAAGTCCCGAAGAGCTTCATCCAACATACCCATATCATCAAAACTAAAAGGTTTGGGAGATAAGTTATTAGGGGTTGGTTTGGGTTTGTTATCACAAATTTTAGTGGATGAACTTAGTGAGAGGAAGCCCTATAGAGCTTCATCTAACTTATCCAAGTCATCACTACTAAAAGGTTTAGATGATATGGTTTTCCTATAGTGAAGAAGTGTGTGCATGGTTTCGTGTGATGTTTCTATGATTTTTTTTTCATGTTCTAATGAATTTTCTTTAAATGAACTAGGAACTAATGCTAAAAATGAAACTTGCAAGAATCTAATGCTATTCATAAATGCCATCAAAGTGAAAGATTCTTATGCTAATTATAACCATATAGCAAAAAGTAACTGAATGTAAACAAAGAAGTAACTAAAACAAATAGAAACTTCAGAAACTAGCAACTAAATGCATAAATTACTGATGCAAACTGAGCACTAGGACTAACTAAGATGCCCAAGGTGGTGAATTAGTCCCAGTAGGGATATTTTTGAATTTTTTCTGATTTTTCTCATGAAAAATGATCTATTCTAGGCTGTAAAGTGCAGATCTAAAGGGTATATGAAAAATTTCTCTATTGTTTAAGTAAATGAGCTGCAAAAAAAAACTTTTTTCACTAATGCAAAGTATGAAACCCTAGGGTGTATCTTTAAACAATCCAACATGCAATGCAATGCTAATAGAAGAGGTTTTGAGGATGAAAATGCAGAGTAATTTAGAAGTAAGATGTTTCTAAATGTAGGTTCACCAAAATGAACTACAAATTTTAAGGGTAAAAGGAGGGTTACCCAAGGGTTTCTAGGGTTTTCACCTAGAAGGATGGAGGTCTCTTTTACACACCTAAAACATGGGTTTCATTCAATATTAGGGGTCAAATGTGAATGAAGTGCCTATATGGAGTATTCTAAATGCAATAATCTGATAAATGAAACTAACCATTGAATACAAACTAATGAAATCTACATTGTTTGAAAACACATGACGATATGGAAAAGGGATAGAATAAAGACTATACAAGGGAAGATAATAGAACAAATAAAACAAGTGTACCTAGAAACTAATGAGGATTAAAGTGGAGATTGGAGAATCCTTTGAAAATCCAGAAAATCTATTTTTTATGCCATTTGGGACATTTAAGCCAAGTTGGGTAACTTAGTCCCAATTCCCGATAAACTGCTTTGGGCTTCGTTCTAGCCAACTAGGTGCCCAAATCTCAAAAAATACCTCACATAATCATGTAGTGGGACTAAGTCACCACCATTCCAACTTTTCTAAAAATTGAAAAGTGGGAATGGAAGCCTATAGCTTGCAATCTACTTTCTCACTGAAATTTGGGTCTAGATCCACAAAATCACATGCAAAACAAAGTATATTTTGGTTTCTAATGTGGGGTTTTCCTTGGTCAAACCCCTAGTTGGTATTTAAACATTGAAAGAGATAATAAATATACATAAACCCTAGCCCTAAGTGTGTCTAGAACTAGGAAAATCTAAAGGTAAAACCCTATTTTAATGTGCTAGAATAAGATGCATGAATGAGATTTTAATGATGCAAGACTTCAATCCAAGAAACCCTACAACATTACAAATGAATGCAAATGGAATGTAAACCTTAAATCTAAATATAGATAGAAAATGGAATATGGAATCACTTTGAAAATAAGTCTTTAGGTGTAATTTGGTGGCTAGTTGCATCTCCTCAACCTATATTTCTCCATGATTCTCCATAGACATCCATGATCAACCCTTTGCAATGTGTGATCTTGAGTGAGAAGTGAGATTGAAGACCTACAAAAACCCTAGTTTTCTGCCCTAAGTTTCAACTTTACTATAGAAAGATTAATGAATCTTCTTGTGGAAGATGTTCAATACTTGGTTCTTGAGTTTGGGTATGTGCAGGATCATCATGGAAAAAACAGGCCATTAAGTGGCAATAAAAAGACAGAAAATCAGAGTTAGACAACTTGATGTAAAAATTTGAATAAGTTATCTATATTATTTCAAAAAAATGTAAAAATAGAATCTGTAGCAAATTGAATGTAGTTTCCAAAATACTAGACCTTTATTTAAAAAAAATAAATCTATTTGGTGAAAATTTGAAATTTCAATGCAGTAGTATTTAAATTTCAAGGTAAAAATAAGAAGTAGGTGTCTGTCTGACAAACATAAGCACAATAAAATGATATAAATTTTTTACAATCTTTTAGATATTATTAGAGGACTCATGCCCCGATTTTATGCATATTTTTTTATAATTTGTTTCCAAGTAAATAATTAATTATGATTTTTTTATTACAACTTTTAAAAAATATAAAAGCTCGTCTGTCTAACCACCTTAACTTGGTCAAAAATTCATGAAATTCAATTTTTTTTTTTAATCCTATAGTATGCAAAGGATAGAATGTGACACATGTTTCAGATTCATAAAATGTGATACCATTTGAAATTTATAGATGTTTTTCAATCAGCCTATCAATCAGGACTTTATTCGTAATTTTTATAGAAAATGAATAATAATAATTTATTAAATTCAAAGTAAAGCATAATTTGTATTGGTGGAAAGCTGAGAATCTTCTCTAAAAACCCTTTTCGTTTCATCAATTTTGGGTAAAAAAAAAGTTGCCAGCCACATGGGCCATCATATGGCTTACATATTGCCACTTTTTGGCCCATCATGATCCTGCACATACCCGTTTGCTTGTGAAAAATGGATAAAGGATCTTGAAAAATAACCTAAAAACATGTATTTATAAGAAACAATACCTAATTTTTGGTTATTTTGACCTAAGAGGCTAACACCCATCGAGAATTTTCAGCAATACAGAGATTTTCCCGCTCAAAATAACAAATAACCCTAAAAAAGGACTAAGTCGCCACCTTGGGTGACTTAGTCCGACCATGGGTCTTTGAGGTGAGATTTATGATATTTGAGTATTTTTAATGCTATTTTTCGGGACTTGTATGATCTCTTAGGTGAAATGGGCCTCAAAGTCAAATATAATGAGTCTTAGGGGCATATAAATGCTACTTTAGGAGGGTGATTGATGCAAGGGTGTCTAAAGTAGGACCAAATTAGGCACAAAATTATCCTTTTCTTCAAATGTATACAATTTTTGGTGACACATTACATTATCAATCATATCCACAATATTTCCTTCCATATAATACTTGCACACTTGCATAAGATGACTCCCACTCATCTTCATTAAATATATAATTTTCAAAATTAAATTGAAAAAATCATAATAGCATGTATTACTTTTATCTTACCCTTTCTAAAATGATATATCTTAAAAGCAAATATGAGTGAAAGACCTAATATTAAGTGCATCTAATATTAGGAGATCCAAAGTGTCATAAAACCCTATTCTAATGTGTTAGCATAAGATGCAAGAATGGAATATAGCGATAATGAATTAATTAAGGAGATCTCTAATCACCTTAATAAGCCATAATGATGCATGTACCTTCCTTTAGGTAGAAAACAAAGTGATAATGGAGGATGGAATCACTTAGGAAACAAGTCACTAGGCTTGGCTTGATGGCTAGTTGCATCTCCCCAACCTAGAATCCATCATGATTCACCATAGACAACCATCATCATCCTTAAAAAATATATATCTTTTATCAAAGTGAGCTTGAAGACCTACAAAAACACTATAATGTTGCTCCAAGACTTCAACTTTTCTTGCTAGTTGCTCTTGTGAAAGTATGATTTAGTGCTTATGAACTCTTAGATCTTGAATCAATATCTCTAGATGAAAATAATGATTTTAAACTTTGTTTATATAGGAACTTCATTTAATTTACCATTTATTAGATCCCAAATGAAGACATCAATCAAAAATTTGAATTTAAAACCTTAATTTCTCGCTCAAACCCTAAAAATGGGCCACACGAGACTCATACGCCACTTGTGGCATATGGGTCCCACCTAGGGGGACTCATATGCCGAATTTGGTGTATGAGTCCCACCCTAGCTTTTCAAGGTAAATGTTGGGTTGTTAGAAAATATAATGCGTTTGTTCATTTTGCCAGGATTTCAACTAAAATAAGCCTTGGGATCCAAAATAATGGTTCTTAGGGGCCTATTAATGATAAATTAAAGGGTAATGAATGCAAGGGTACTAAAATGGGTCCAAATTAAGTGTGAAATTGTACCAAATCCAAGAAGTTAGTACAATTTCCAACACTACAATTTTGAATTAGAAATGTTTTATTTAAATCAAATTTTAGTATTCATTAAAGGTAGTGCAAGATCACTAATCAGTGAGTTGATAGAAATTTGAATTATAAATTTTTTATTTTAACTTTGAAGCAAGAATCCATATTCGTTAAATGCAATGCCAGATCACTAAATTGAAAGCATTACCACATAATGTTTCCTCTCAAAATTGTACCTCTTAGAGGCAACTTTCTATATGAATCACTATAACAAATTCGAAATAGAGATTTATATGGAGAGAATATTCATTCAATTCTTAGTATGGTAGTCTAAAATGGGGATAATTATCATATGGGTGCTATTGGTGAGCATTTTTGAGGTGGAGTTCTATAGTTTGGCTACTCTAATTCCTCTGCTTGTAGAGCACCTCTACTAATTGCTAGGCAGCTCAAATGGTAGCAAAAGGAAATAGTTTTTTTGTGCACTTTCGATATGAATACCTTCACCAACAAAGAATGTGAAATAGGGAAGGAGAATCCATGTTGGTTCAATCCAAAGGGGCTCGATCTCAACCAATGGGTGAAGGTGGCCAAAGAAGCCATCTTTTTATTGGCAATTTTGACAACAAAGCACCATGATGGGTTTTACATCTAGTCTTCTGCGTATACAAATCATTTAGTGAAAAGAAGCCCATTGGAAGATGAAAGACGAGATGTTAAGGATTTATCAATAGTATTATTATAGATTTTTTTACTTTCTGGGATTTTTTATGTTTTTAGGCATTCTTATAAAACAACATAATGTTTATAAGATACTAACACAATAATTACAATAATTCCATCTTAATTCTATGCTTCCTATTTGGCAAGGTTTAAGTCCATGGGATGTCTTATGAAATGAATTCTCACTGTATTTTTTTAATCCGGAGAAGCAGTGTGTAATGTCTTGTTTGCAGTTATTATCATTGCATGTTTTGATCCAATGAATATGTATGTTATGCTTTGTTTACTATTCATACCAATACCAATACTAAAGCTTTCACATGGCTACAGACTCATTCCTTTCCTCTCATGGCTAATTCATTCATATAACATTTGAGCTGAAAATTTATTTTACATTTCTCCCAATCAATGAAACTGTAAGGAGTGCATAGAAAATATCACTTAGTAATTTAATTTCTGGCCTATCTGTAGATGTGACGAGTTGGAGTTTTTTCTTATCATGAGGGTTTCAATAGTGTGCTAATAGTTTCCATATCAAAGTTTTGGTTGAGAAAATTAAATTTATCTCTTTAATTTTATATAATATAATATATTATTCATCTAATGACTAGCTTATATATCTTAATATTAATATACGCTCAAAGATATCATTTTCAAGGCATATTTTTTAAAATTCAAAAAAGCACAAAAGAAAAAAAATTCCTTGAAATTGATATCTCTCAACCTATATTATATAGATTAATATTAAGATATATAAGCTAGTTAAATAAATCTATATCAAAAGCATCAAATAATATTTTCCTTTTTAAAAATAATGATTTTTTTTTTAATTGTAAGTATTTTAAATAGAAAATTGACTATTATTTGTGTTGGAGTAAATGGTTTTTACCATTGACCTGCTTAAGTTTACTTGGGCTTAATTTTTCATTTAATCTCTCAGGAAGTTTTATACCCATTGCATTTTTCATGGCTCTAAAAGCCTATACAATATGTAAATTTTGCATCTCCAATTTATTCACTTGTTTTGGTGAAAGAGCCTATGTGCTTCTGTCATGCATTTGTGAAGGTATTTTGTTGCAGTTGGTGATCTACAACTCACACCAACATGGTATCAGAGCCAACCATGTTGCAATCCTTCCTCTAAGAGTTTTCATCAGAGTGTTTGATATCCTCTTTTTTGCTGAGAGTTCTTTTTGGCATTTGAATTCTTTTTAAATTTCAAAATTGCCATTATTTTCAACCTTTGATTTCTTTCCTTCTGTTTGGAATTTGAAGATGAATATTGAGCATGATTTACAGATTTTGCAAGGTGTTTTTGTTCGTGGAAGGGGAAGAAGCATATTTTTTTTTTTATCTTAGTTGAGGGGTTTTTATTTGCTTGGTGGATGGGCATGTTGGCAAAACAAGGATAGACAACTTAGAGGGGGGTGAATTAGTTGTTATATAAATTAAGCTTATTTAACCTTAAACAACCTTTAATCTCATATCTGATAATTCAAAGTGAAAGCATAAATAAACAACACATTAGAGACACACGAACACCAAGATTTTTATATGTGGAAACCCTGTTAGGGGAAAAACCATGGTGGATGTTAGTCCACAAGATTATACCCTATTAGAAGTATAATGAAAGAAATGAATAGGGAATGAACATGCATTCAGACACACTACCTAGAACTCACTTCTCAAAGGGAAGGCTCACTACCTTACATAAGACAATCAGATTAAATCCATCTAATGAACATGAACCAAGAAATTAGCTTCTTCACAAGCCTGATTATAGTTTTGATTAGGCACAAATATACTTTGCTCAACCTTATTCACACTCTGCTCTGCAATCGGATGATTTGTTCTCTATTCTCACATATACACATGAATATACACCTCTACATACTTACAATGAAGAGACAATCTCTCTTATATATCCATTATACGGATTTACATCAACAACTCTGTCGACCAAAAATAAAGAATAATTACAAGTGTCGGCCTCAATACATGAACAAATATTAATGTGCACCAACCTAAGTCGATCAGAACATAGTGAGGAACTAAATCAACACCCTCAAACATGCAAAAAAAAAAATATTTGTCGATAAGGATCCACAACACACTAACACCATCATGTCGGAGAAGAATATGAAAACCTTAAGCACACAAGGAAAAATCTTGAATCATGAACACACCGATCAACACAAACATATCACACTGATAGAGTACAATATAGAAAAATCAATGAACACCTCAAGAACATACACAACAACCCAATCACTAGAATTACAATCTCATCTTCCAGAATCACCTGCTATAGTAACCGAATAACTGTAGGAACACAAAACTTCATAACTTCCTTAATTCTTGATGCATACCATTGAAAATTTCAAGAAAAATACTAAATAGGCTCAGTAACAAACCCTTTAGTGCACACCTCCTGATCATCAATGTACAAAATGTTTCATCACTCTAACCTTCTTAGCTTCACTGGATGCCTACAATATATTTTTTACAATTTTCTCAATCTCCTCGACATATACAACCCTCAAAATCACCAATGCTAATAGTGTTGACATCAATGGCAACCACATATTAGCAACACAACCACAACATCCAAAAATCTCCTCGTTTGGCATCGATGGAAACACATGATGTGAAAAATAATACCATCAACACAATTGGATGTTCACATACTTCTCTCCCTTTGATCTGTAGTTCTCCTCTCACAACTCTTCTCTCCCATTCTTTATTCTTCTCCCCCTTACTTCAATATTTTTTCACATTGTTCTTCTCCCCCTTTGAAATCAATGGAAAAGGTACACATGCTCTGAGCCACATATCATATGAATCATGTGACTACTCCTCTTGAGTAGAAGCCACAACAACATCAATCTTAAACAATATCTGATTGTAATTCCATGGATTGATGCAAAGACTTGCATTTTAGTCCAGATTAGGAGGGGAAATCACCCCTAACTTGCCTCTGAGATACTCAAAAGTATCCGTAGGAAATGGTTTAGTAAATATATCTGCAATTTGTTCCTTTGTAGGCACATATTCCAATCTGACCTCTTTATCACTCACCTTGTCTCTCAAAAAGTGATACTTGATAGATATATGTTTTGTCTTTGAGTGTAGCACCAAATTCTTAGAAATTTTTATGGAACTTGAATTGTCACAGAATATAGCAATAGGTTCATCATACTCAACTCTAATGTCTCTTAACATCTACTTCATCCACAACACTTGGGTACAGTTTTTTGTAGCAGCAATATATTCTGCCTCAATAGTAGATAAGGAAATGGAAATCTGATTTTTACTTAGCCAAGACACTAGCTTCTTTCCCAAGAAGAACACACCACCACTTGTGATTTTCCGTTCATTTACATCTCCTACCCGATCTGCATCTATAAAGGCATTCAAAGTAAGATCATCATCCTTTGGATACCATAACCCAAAGTTAGTTCTTCCTTTCAAGTATCTAAATATACTCTTAATTGTAGTCACATGTGATTCCTTTGGATCAGCTTGATATCTAGCAACCATGCATACAATATTCATAATGTCTAGTCTTGTCTGAGTCAAATAGAATAATCCACCAATCATTGACCTATATCTTGTTTGATTATCCTTAGGAGAATTATCATTTTGAGTAGTTTTCATCAGGTTACCATGGGTGTACCAGATGGTATTGAATCTTCCATGCCAAAAATTTTAAGCAACTCTTTCACATAATTTTACTGAGAAATAAAAATTCCATCATCTAGCTGAGTAATTTTCAATCCTAAGAATAATTTTAGTTCTCTCATTGAAATTTCAAATTCACTTTTCATTTCATTAACAAATTTCATGCACAAGTCATCATCACCTTCAAAAATAATGTCATCAACAAAGACTTCAATGATCAACTCTTTATCATGATCCCATTTGAAATACAAATTGATGTCAGCAGTACCTTTGTTGAATCCAAGATTGAACAAGTATTTATCCAGTCTTGCATACCAAGCTCTAGGGGATTGTTTGAGTCCATATAGGGGTATGTGTAGGATCATCATGGAAAAAACAGGCTCTTAAGTGGCAATAAAATTCAGAAAAATTAGAGTTAGACAACTTGACGCAAAAATTTGAATAAGTTATTTATATTATTTCAAAAATATGTAAGAATAGAATATATAGCAAATTGAATGTAGTTTCTAACCTACTAGGTTTATTTAAAAAATTAAAAAAATCTATTTGGTGAAAATTTGAAATTTCAATGGAATAATACTTAAATTTCAGGGAAAAAATAAGTAGGTGTCTATCTAACCACCCTAACCAAAATAAAATGATAATATTTTTTTATAATATTTTAGATATAAATAGAGGACTCATGTCTTGATGTGATGCATATTTTTTTATAAGTTTTTTCCAAGTAAATAATTAATTATAAATTTTTTATTACAAATTTTAAAAAATATAAAAATTTGTATGCCTGACCACCTTAACTTGGTCAAGACTTCATGAAATTCAATTCTTTTTTTTTAATCCTATAGTATGTGGAGTACAAAATTTGACACATGTTTCAAATTAAAAAATGTGATACCATTTGAAAGCTATAGATATTTTTCAATCAGCCTATCAATCAGGACCTTAGTCGTAATTTAAATTGAAAATGAATAATAATTATTTATTAAATTCAAAGTAAAGAGTAATTTATATTGGTGGAAAGTTGTGAATCTCCTTTAAAAACTCTTTTCGTTTCATCAATTTTGGGTAAAAAAAAAAGTCGTCAGCCACATGGGTCATCATATCACTTACATATCGCCACTTTTTGGCCCATCATGATCCTGCACATACCCATAGTGCTTTCTTCAACCGACACACCATGTCTTTTTCATCAGTCAATTAAAATCCATCTAGTTGGTCAACATAAAATTCTTCATCCAATTCACCATTCAAAAATGCTAACTTCACATCCATTTGATAGAGTTTATAATTCTTGAATGTAGCATAAGCAAGAAATAACCATACAACTTCAATTCTAGCAACAGGGGAAAATTTTTCTTCAAAATCAATACCTTCCATCTGTGAGTATCTTTTAAATACTAGTCTTGTTTTATTCCTGATCACTTCACCTTGTTCATTTAGCTTATTCTAAAAGACCCATTTGGTTCCAATCACATTTTTGTCTTGAGGTCTAGGAACAAGAATCCATGTATCATTTTTCTCTATCTGTATCAATTCTTCCTTCATTGCTTCCATCCAATATTCATCTTTGTATGCTTCATTGATATTTCTAGGCTCAGTCTTGGATATTAGACAATATTCTTCTGTAATTATTCTTCTAGTTTGTACACCTTTGTTTTTGTCTCCTATGATCTGACTTTTAGAATGACTTCACTTTACATATCTTGGAGTTTTTGGTTCTATTCTTTCTTCTGCATTTCCACTATCTTCTTCGTCATAATTTTCTTAATTCACCTTAACATTTTGAGTTTGGTTGTGTGTCTGAACATTTTTTCCATTATCAATACTATCCTTTTGGTCATTTGAGTCATCCATTGTACCTGGATGATCTTTCAATATCCTCATCAACTCTTTCATTTGCACTCTCAACAATATTATTCAATCTTTTATTGTAACACCGGTAGGCTTTGCTCTTAGTAGAGTATCCCAGAAAGATTCCCTCATCACTTCTAGCCTCAAATTTTCCTATATCTTCATCTCTTTTAATATAACATCCGCTTCTAAAGATTTTGAAAAACTTAACAGTAGGTTTGTAACCAAAACATAGCTCAAAATGAGTCTTACCAAAATTATTATTGACATTCACCCAGTTGATAGTATACACAACAATGCTTATAGCTTATTTCTAGTAGAAATGAGGAACATAACCTTCCAACATCATAGTTTTGGCAGCATCTAAAATTGTTATGTTCTTTCTCTCAACAACTTTGTTTTGTTGTGGGGTCTGAGGAATAGATAACTGTATTTTTATTCCATGCTCTTAATAGAATGAATCGAACTCCCAGGAAGTGAATTCACCACCTCACTCTGATCTTAGACATTTGATCATCAAACTTGTCTCAATTTTTTCCAAAGCTTTGAGGCTTATGGATTTCTCTAATGCGTCATGTTTTTATCTTAATAAGGAAACCCAAACCATTCTAGAATAATCATCAATAAGCAACATAAAGTACCTTTCTCCTTGCAGACTTCTGATTCTAGATAGACCAAATAGATCAGTATGTATCAAATCTAGTACTCCATTGGAATGATGTTGTTTGCTCCAAAATGAAATTCTTGTCTACTTTCCCATCTTAAATTCCTTTCATATAGTGTTAGTAGGCTTCACTAACTTAGGTAGGTCTCTGACTGCTTGTATGAAGCTTATTTTGACAATGTTATCAAAGTTCACATGACAGAGTCTTCTATGCCATAACCAGATTACACCAACTTGAGCATTAAACAACTTTCACTAACATCATTCAAGTGAAAAATATTACCTCTTGTCTTTATACCTGAAGCAATTACTTTTCTTGAGCTTCCCAATATCCTGCACTTACCATCTTTAAATTGAAGATTGTAACCTTTGTCAACCATTTGTCCAACATTCAACATGTTATGCTTCAATCCTTCAACATAAAGAACATCATCAGTATTGCATTTTCCACCAAGAGAAATAGTGCCTCTGCCAGAAATCACACCAAAATTGTTATCTTTGAATCTTACAACAACACCGTCATAATTTTCCAAGCTTAGAAACCTGATTTTATCACCAATCATATGATGTGAGCATCTTCTATTGATCACCCACTCATCCTTGTCATCAATTATGGTTGTAAGAGATTTTTCAATATTCTGATTACCAGCTGATTCAGTGGACACCAAACCATTTTACTTGATAGCAATGAATACCCATTCATCTTCATTTCCAGTTTCTTTATCAAATTCATCATCAATAACTCCTTCTTCAACATAATAACCTTTACTTTGAAATCTAATCTTATCAGGTTTATACTTAGAGGCTCTTTCAGGACATCTTGATGCAAAATAACCTATCTTACTGCAAGAGAAACATTTAATAGGCTATTTTCTTTTGTACTTATCTTTTCCTTTGGCTTCTCTTTTCACAATCAGTGCTTCCAGTTCTTCTAGCTCTCTTTCTTCTTCTTCAATCAGTTTCATCGCTTCTTCATATTTGAATGTTTTTCTTGAACTCTCTCTTGGATCATATCTTTTTTGGATTTTTCTAGATACTCTAGCTTTGAATGCAGAATCTATCTTAGGAAAGGATCCCCCAAATTCACTCAACTCAAAGGCAACAATTTTTCCAATCAGCATGTCTCTTGTAAATTTTTTTACTGTCCTGAGTTCTTCAATAGCATGAGATTTTGTTTTGTAAGAAGTAGGCACAGATCTAAGTAACTTAGCCACAATCTCATCTTCTTCCAAGGTTCCATCGACACATCTAACGTCCATCACTAGTTCATTTACCTTTTGCGAGAAGGAAAATATGTTTTCATCTTCACTCATCTTCATGTTCTTCGACTCGCCTTTCAGACTTTGCAGCTTAGCAACTTTCACTAGTGCATCTCCTTCATGCAATGTTTCCAATTGTATCCAAATCTCATGTGCAGTCTTCAAACCTATTACATTTTTCATCTCTAAATCTATTAAATCATGTAGCAATTATTTTATAGCCTTGGTATTAGTTTCTACTTCTTTGATCTCATCAGCAGTAGAGGGACCATTCTGAGGAATTATATATGCACTCTTTGTAATCTTCTAGAAGGGCTCACCAATGCACTTCAAATGACACTCCATTCCGAATTTCCATAGAGAGTAGATTGTACCATAAAATCTAGGACTATCCTTCTTGTATGATGCCATCTCAGATCGCCTCAAGTTGTTAGACTTCTTTAGAGTCCAATTGGATCTAATACCAATTGTTGGAAAAACAAGGATAGACAAATGAGAGGGGGGTGAATCAGTTGTTACAAAAATTAAGCTTATTTAAGCTTAAAAAACCTTTAATCTCATATCTGATAATTCACAGTGAAAACATAAATCAATTAAACATCAGAGACACATGAACACCAAGATTGTTATACATGGAAACCCTGTTAGGGGAAAAACCACAGTGGATGTTAGTCCACAAAATTATACCCTTTTAGAAGTATAATGAAAGAAATGAATAAGGAATGCACATGCATTTAGGCACACTGCCTAGAGCTCACTACTCAAAGGGAAGGCTCGCTGCCTTACATAAGAAAATCAGATTAAATCCATTTGATGAACATGAACTGAAAAATTATCTTCTTCATAAGACTGATTACTGTTTCGTTTAGGCACAAATATACTTTTCTCAACCTTCTTCATAGTCTGCTCTACAATTAGATGATTTGATCTTTATCCCCACATATAAACATGGACACACACCTCTACACACACTTACAATGAAGAGACAATCGCTCTTTTATATACACTATAGGATTTACATCAACAACTCTGTTGGGAAAAAATAAAGAATAAATTACAACTATCGGCCTCAATACATGAACAAATCTTAATGCACACCAACCTAAGTTAGTCACAACATAGTGAGGACCTAAATCAACATCCTTGAACAAACCAAAGAATAAAATATTAATCCATAAGGATTGACAACATGCTACCACCATCATGTCGGCCAAGAACATGAAAACCTTAAGCACACAAGGAAAAATCTTCAATCACGAACACGCCGATCAACATGGATGTATCATACTAATAGAGCACGATCTAGAAACATCATTGAACAACTCAGGAACATACACAACAACCCAATTCACTAGAGTTGCAATCTCATCTTCTAGAACCACTTGCTATAGTAACTGAATAACTGTAGGAACACAAAACTTCATAACTTCCTCAATTCTCGATGTGTACCATTGAGAATTTCAGACAACATACTAGATAGGTTCAACAAAAAAACCTATAGTGTGCACATCCTGATCATCAATGTGCAAGACTTTTCATCACTCTGACCTTCTCAGCTATTATACCGACTTCCTGCAATATATTTATTACAATTTTCTCAATCTCCTCGACATATACAACCTTCAAAATCACCAATGCTAATAGTGTTGAAATCAATTAAAACCACATATCAGTAACACAACCACAACATGCAACAAGGCATTGATTTCCAAAGGTGTTGAATTCTTCTTGTTTGTTGTTTTTTTTATAATTTTGCTGATCATGCACTTTTGAAGGCTATATTTCCTCTGTCAGCAAACATTCTATTCTTTGGAGACTGTGATAAAATCTGGAGGGTTGTTCCTTATTGTATTGGATTTTCCAATTAGTCAGAGTGCGATTGAAGGTTTGAAGGTAGTGCATTTTTTTTTGCAAGCCAATTTCCTTGGGAGAGATGCAAGTGTTCCTTGAGAGAGATGTGGGTGTTTTACCCTATGCATTGGCGTTATCTCCCATTCACTTTATTTTTTCTGCAAACCACGATCCTTTGAGAATAGATCAAGATTCTTTTGGAGTGAATTTTGATTTTTGATTTTGTTGTTCAAAGGCTGCATACTACAATTTTGTGAAGAATGTTTTTGGTTTGGCATTTAAGTCTGGTGATAGTCATCCTTGAAATTTTCCAGTGTGGTATCAAGAGGGGTAATTGAAGCCCAATTTTCTATTCAATAAGTCATGTTTCATACTGTGCTCTATCACGATTCCTTTTGGTGACTACAATTTTTGCTTTGAAGGAGGCTTCTGGCATTTAATTTTTCTCCAACACTAGGCTCTATTTTATACTTTATAGGGGCATTATTTTTTTTGGCACTAGTAACAAGTATTTGAAAGTCATTGTTTGTGTGATTTCTTTTTGGTGAGAAGGTGCGGTTTTTCTTTTCAAGGCATTTTTTCAGTTTTGATTGGTGCTGAAATTTGATTTTGGAGGCACGTGATTTTCCTAAAGGCTAAGATTTCTCGTTGGAAGCATTGACTTGGAGGCATCATTAGTTTTTGGATAAGGTGCTCAATTTGGTGTTTGAACAAACATTTAAATCAAAACTTTATATTTTATAAAGTTTACCCTAAATATTTAAGGTTAAAGTTGCTCTCCAATCGAAGAAGTGGGCCCGTTTAGAGGATTGCTGGAAAATTAATCCCACATTGGTAGTGTGGGGTGGATTTGTGCTATTCAAATGGATTTGTAGTGCCTTTTATTGTTGTGAGAAAGTATCACAAGAGTCTATCTTTCTTTTGTTCTTGGCGAGGGATTTCGCTTGGTGATTTGGTGCAGGAACTCAGTAAGGTGTTTAATTTTTTACTCAATTTTTTCAGATTTTTAGTATTTTTTTGCATTATTGCTTCTTGAAGTGTAACGCCCCACCACACAACCCTAGAAGAAGTTGCATCTAACTACTTCAATGGAATAATTTTTTTGTTTTAAAAAGAATAATTAACATGTAAGTTCACAACTAATGCCAACAACCTCTAAGGTTACGAGACAGAGGTTATATAGAACCTCAACAAAAAAAATGAACTTAATCCATGACATTCATTACTACATAAATTAAGCACATACATTCCAAATAAGATAACATACATCAAAGCATAAAGCTAACTTTCCACTTCATTAAATTCATAATTAAATATTACAATTACATCTCTCATTCCCCGAATGAGGCAAGTCCAATAAATAAGCTTACATTTACAACTTCCACCTCGATAACAACTAAGGGGTAAAAACAATACAAGATCAATTGAAATGCAATAAGGCAAGAACTGATATTGAATCTAGAGAGCTCTCCAACTGGAAGTCTCATCCATACGAACATGAATAAAGAACCCAATGGATTTAGGTGCACACCACCCAACCAAGTGGAACCCAAAGGCCCATGCCCCGTGCTAGGAGATAGTAACCATGAATCCTAGCCAAGACCATCTACCTCTAGACATAGGCTAACATAAACTGAACCAAACTGAAACAACCAATCACATGAACCTCACAAGTACAGCATAAGTTCAACACATGTACAACTCAAGTACAACTCAGATACCATGCATTTACAATACAAGTACAACTCCACATGGTAACATTGGTTCTAGGAATATAGCAGGACAAGTATGTTACGAGAACCATACCACATAATCAAAAACCAACCATGGTCACAATAGGTATGTTACGAAAACCATACCCACAATAAACAAGTACCAACTATGGTCACACAAAGTGCCATCTCATAGCACATCATGAGTTACCCACTGCAGTTCGTTAGGATGGTGGCCCCAAACTAATCCTTGGCCGTCATACATACTAATGCAAAATCAAAAACCAATTGTTGTCCTAGACAGAGTGTCATCGCACAGCTCATCATGAGTTACCCACGGGGATTCTTCCTAACCTTTGGCCCCCACAAGAAAAGGTTAGCTTGGTGACCTTTATCGAATCCTGACCCCCATACTCACTTATGCGGAATCAAATACCTTTCTTACAGACAAGATAGATGACCTTGCCATTCTAGGCCTTCCCACCCATTCGAAGCCTAACCGAGCACTTGAGTCTATGAGAGGCATAATTATCTTTTTAGTGTGAATTACTACCCAAACTTCTAAGTATATTGATTTAGTTATCACTTAATTACACCACTTACAACGAGTTACCCTAGCACCACTTCGTGTGCTCGCCCTCGTTACAAGCCACTCTTCTACTCAACAACACACACACACCAACCAAACATCAATGGTTCCAAGGTGCAACAACAAGATAACACATCCACTCCTTTCTTAGGAGGCGACAAAAAAAAACCATCTCCAAACACTAGAGGTAACAACAATAACAAGACCGCTCCTAACAAGGAGGCACACATTGCAAAATCCACTCCTTTCATAGGAGGCACAAATGTCCCCATTCGTAAAAACCGGGTACTAACATAGATGCAACCTCATGCACTATATCCAAGAGAACTCACAACAGGTATGACATCACAAATGACAACCCAAAGAACAGAAGAACCCATCTAGGAGACTTACAAATAAAACACCCTTTAATCCATTTCCCAAACAAGAGCACGAAGGGAATATTCACTGAAGGCACATGAAATAAAATACCTTTGGATATTCTAAATCCATTTCAAATGCTAACATTCAAAAATATACTGCATTAAATAAACCGATACAAAATACGTCTTTCCTAGACATGGGAGAAAGTTAATACTTAATACTTAATCCCCTACTTGCATTTAAATAATAATAAAATGACCAATTGATTCTACAAATCAAAAATACCATAATATGAAGTAATTATCGTTTCCTCAATTCAACATAACCATATGAAAATAATTAGCTTGACTTGAAGACATATTATTTTAATACAAAACTATTCTCCTTTAAAATAAGGTGTTAAAATAAAACAATGATGTAATCCAAGTTAATTATATTCCATTTCCTCAATTAAAATCAACACATACCATCACTTAAATTAAACACTTTAATATATATACATATATATATATATTTCAACTGTATATATATAATATTAAAAAAACTCATCTAATTATATACATACAGATCCATGTATATATATCATAAATAAATATGAAATTAACTAAATTAAAATAATTAATATATATATTAATATTTTATTATTATATAAATATAATATTAAATATTAATATATATTAATATTAAAATATATTAAAAAAAATATTTTTAATAAAAAAAGCGAATCCAAAAAGATCGGCCACATCTCCTAGGGAACCGTGCATGGGTTAAGGGGGAAAGGGTTGACTATGGTTAACCACAGTCGTCCCTCGGGTGAGTTGTGTTAACCACAACCGACCCACTATGGGCAGTCTGTATTAACCACAGCCGACCCACACTGTGGGCGTGACTGTGTTTAACACAGCCGACCCCGGTTGGGTGGCGGCGACGGTTGAAGGGTGTGGGGAGTGGGGAGGGGCACGTTGGGTGCGACTCCCTCCGCCCACCACCCATGGGGGTGCGGTGGGGGTTGAGCCCCCAGTGACCTCCCCAGAAATTTTTTTAAAATAAAACCCTTAACAAAAAAAATGCAACTATGTTTTTTTTTTTTAATTTGTGATTTTTTTTTAAAAAAGATGAAATCTGCCCATTTTAATTTTCGGGTTTCATTCAATAATACATTTATAATCCAACATGAACATATATATATATATGCATTTTTGGTTTATAGGACAGAATTAATTGAGAAAACCAGAATGATATGTGTGAAAGAACAATGATTTACATTCAAAAACATCATTTTATTGGAAGAAAATTTAAATTTTAAGAGGATCTTCTTGCAAATTTGAAAAACAAAATTCCAACCTTTGCTTTAATTAAATTCAAACAACAAAATTTAAAACTCTTTCCATAAGATCTTCAACCATAAAATTTAAAATTCAAAAATCTCAAAATCAAACATTTAAAAGACAAGAACCTGGTTTTTTGAAATTGATAGCAGATCCTGATGGTGACTTGACTCCCTCTTCAGATCCATAGGTTCTCCAAGCTTTTTCCAAAAACCCACCAAATTGAACAATTCTTTCTCTATATAATTCCATCTTTTTGTAAAACTCCATGAACCTCTAAAATATTGAGATGCAAAATCCACACATAAGGATAAAACCCTAAAAAAATCCAGCAACCCCCTCATAAATTCTTCAAAACAAAAAATGCAAAAATATCTAATTTCTTTAATTTTGAATTTCAAACTTTCAATTTGACTTTTAAATTCATTTTCTTTATTTTCAAATTCAACATAAATAAATTCACTTCTTTCAACACCAAAAATTTAATTAATTAATAAATAGATTTAATCAACGATTAAATTATTTATTAATTAAATTAAGTTAATAATAAATAAATTATATTTCAACATAGGGTATGTGTAGGATCATGATGGGCCAAAAAGTGGCGATATGTAAGCCATATGATGGCCCATGTGACCGACGACTTTTTATTTACCCAAAATTGATGAAACGAAAAGGGTTTTTAGAGGAGATTCTCAAATTCCCACCAATATAAATTATGCTTTACTTTGAATTTAATAAATAATTATTATTCATTTTCTATTAGAATTAGGAATAAAGTCCTGATTGATAGGCTGATTGAAAAATGTCTATAACTTTCAAATGGTATCACATTTTTTGAATCTGAAACATGCGTCACATTCTATACTTTTCATACTATATGATTAAAAAAAATAAATGAATTTCATGAAATTTTTGACCAAGTTAAGGTGGTTAGACAGACGAGCTTTTATATTTTTTAAAAGTTGTAATAAAAAAATCATAATTAATTATTTACTTGGAAAAAAATTATAAACAATTATGCATCACATCGGGACATGTGTCCTCTACTTATATCTAAAATATTATAAAAAACTATTATCATTTTATTGTGGTTAGGGTGGTCAGACAGACACCTACTTCTTATTTTTACGCTGAAATTTAAAGACTACTACATTGAAATTTCAAATTTTCACCAAATAGATTTTTTTTTTTTAAATAAAGGTCTAGTAGTTTAGAAACTACATTCAATTTGCTATAGATTCTATTTTTACATTTTTTGAAATAATATACATAACTTATTCAAATTTTTATGTCAAGTTGTCTAACTCTTATTTTCTGTCTTTTTATTGCCACTTAAGGGCCTGTTTTTTCCATGATGATCCTGCACACACCCCATAATTATAGATTACATTACTCAACAACTTAAATGCATTATGCTATTTAAATCACCCAATTTAACTTGTAATTAAATAACAAAAAGAGGGAACGATAAACAAAACAACACAACCCGACAAACAACTGACGACATACAAGGACTAGGGTGACGACTTGGCACATAAACCTAGCTACTATCTCCCAATCGAATACTATTGGGTATTGAACACGCTCCAACCTGTGAAGCTAGGTGGAGTTGATGTCCTGTACCTGTCAACCTACAATTCAAGTAACCCCAACATATAATATATCCAGCATAAAATACACACCGTGAAGGGGAAATCATAGGGCGCTCACAAGTGAGTGATGCGATGTCATCCCCTTCACCAATACAATGCAGCTAACTGACAATTCTAACATGTTGATATAATTCAGAGCATAATCATCTTTAATTCAAATAACCACTATACTAATCCAAAGCATGGTATAAAGATAACATCTGAATAACCAGAAACACATCACAACAACATACCCTCACAAGACACACATCCCAACCAGAAGGCAAAATAGAGGGGTATTACATCCTCCCCCCATAGGGTTAGGCTTACTCCTGGAAGCCTACAAACACGTAGGGATATAACTCCCTCACACATAATGCACCAAATCAAAACCTCATCTACACACCAAGGTAATAAGTGAGGTACACAACTCAAAACCCACACAACCAAAAGCTTAATGGTCCCATCATAATCCCATAGCACCCAGTGTTTAAACCTAGGCTCTGATACCATGTGTAACGCTTCATCACGCAACCCTAGAGGAAGTTGCATTTAACTACTTAAAAAAAAAAAAAAATTTGTTTTAAAAAGTATAATTAACATGTAAGTTCACAACTAATGCCAACAACCTCTAAGGTTATGAGACAGAGGTTATATAGAACCTCAACAAAAAACATGAATTTAATCCATGACATTCATTACTAGATAAATAAAGCACATACATTCCAAATAAGATAACATACATCAAAGCATAAAGATAACTTTCCACTTCATTAAATTCATAATTAAATATTATAATTACATCTCTCATTCCCCGAATGAGGCAAGTCCAATATATAAGCTTACATTTACAACTTCCACCTCGATAACAACTAAGGGGTAAAAACAATACAAGATCAATTGAAATGCAATAAGGCAAGAACTGATACTGAATCCAATGAGCTCTCCAACTGGAAGTCTCATCCATACGAACATGAATAAAGAACCCAACGGATTTAGGTGCACACCACCCAACCAAGTGGAACCCAAAGGCCCATGCCCCGTGCTAGGAGATAGTAACCATGAATCCTAGCCAAGACCATCTACCTCTAGACATAGGCTAACATAAACTAAACCAAACTGAAACAACCAATCACATGAACCTCACAAGTACAGCATAAGTTCAACACATGTACAACTCAAGTACAACTCAGATACCATGCATTTACAATACAAGTACAACTCCACATGGTAACATTGGTTCTAGGAATATAGCAGGACAAGTATGTTACGAGAACCATGTACCAATAGCACCCAAAAACACCATATCAATTCACTGACTGGTCTCAACTGACACACTTGAAAATCAACTCAATTATAACCTGATAGAGGCACCTGTTTGTTGTCAGTGACTCTTACCTAATCCCGCCCTGCTACCTTTACTATGGACAAATCAAATACCTTTCATACATACAAGATAGATGACCTTACCATTCCAGGCCTACCCACCCATCCCAAGCGTAACCGAGCACTTGAGTCTATGAGTGAGGCATAATTATTTTTTAGTGTGAAGTACTACCCATACTTCTAAGTATATTGATTTAGTTATCACTTAATTACACCACTTACAATGAGTTACCCTGGCACCACTTCGTGTGCCAGCCCCTGTTATAAGCCACTCTTCTACTCGACAACACATACACACCAACCAAATATCAATGGTTCCAAGGTGCAACAACAAGATAACACATCCACTCCTTTCTTTGGAGGTGACAAGATTAAAACCATCTCCAAACACTGGAGGTAACAACAATAACAAGACTGCTCCTGGCAAGGAGGCACACATTACAAAATCCACCCCTTTCACAGGAGGCATAAACGTCCCTGTTCATAAAAACCAGGTACTAACATAAACACAACCTCATGCACTATCCAAGAGAACTCGCAATAGGTATGACATCACAAACGACAACCCAAAGAATGGAAGAACCCATCTGGGAGACTTACGAATAAAACACCCTTTAATCCATTTCCCAAACAAGAGCATGAAGGGAATATTCACTTAAGGCACATGAAATAAACTACCTTTGGATATTCTAAATCCATTTCAGATGCTAACATTCAGAAATATACTGCATTAAATAAATCGATACAAAATACGTCTTTCCTAGACATGGGAGAAAGTGAATACTTAATACTTAATCCCCTACTTGACATAGACACAACCTCATGCACTATCCAGGAGAACTCACAACAGGTATGACATCACAAATGACAACCCAAAGAATGGAAGAACCCATCTGGGAGACTTACAAATAAAACACCCTTTAATCCATTTCCCAAACAAGAGCACGAAGGGAATATTCACTGAAGGCACATGAAATAAACTACCTTTGGATATTCTAATTCCATTTTAGACGCTAACATTCAGAAATATACTGCATTAAATAAACTGATACAAAATATGTCTCTCCTAGACATGGGAGAAAGTGAATACTTAATACTTAATCCCCTACTTGCATTTAAATAATAATAAAATGACCAATTGATTCTACTAATCAAAAATACCATAATATGAAGTAATTATCGTTTCCTCATTTCAACATAACCATATGAAAATAATTAACTTGACTTGAAGACATATTATTTTAATACAAAACTATTCTCCTTTAAAATAAGGTGTTAAACTAAAACAATGATGTAATCCAAGTTAATTATATTCCATTTCCTCAATTAAATTTAACACATACCATCACTTAAATTAAACACTTTAATATATATATTTCAACTGTATATATATAATATTAAAAAAAATTCATCTAATTATATACATACATATCCATGTATATATATCATAAATAAATATGAAATTAACTAAATTAAGAATAATATATATATTAATATTTTATTATTATTATATATAAATATAATATTAAATATGAATATATATTAATATTTCTTAAATATTATAAAAACATACATTAAATATTAAAAGAGTATTAAAAAATTTATTTTAATAAAAACACTTTAAAAAAGATCGCCAAAGATCTCCTAGGGGAATGCAAAATGCTAAGGGTAATATCAGGCACCCACATGCCTGTCCCTTAGCTAGTCAGAGCACTGATAGCCGACCTGACTGTATGTGTCAGTTAACCATGCACTGACCACACTCTGGTGGTGCTAACAGAGCTGAACACAACCACCCCTGGGCACATGCACAGGGAAGGGTGGGAGTGGGAGGCGCAGAGTGCTAATTTCCCACTGGGCCCCATAAGGCACAAGTGGGTTGAGCCCCAAAGGACCTCCTGCATTTGTTTTTTTAAAAATGTCCCTAATATAAAAACGGGACAAAGTAGCTTTGTTTTAATTGTGATTTTTTTTAAAAAAGATGAATCTGCCCATTTTAATTTTCAGTTTTCTATCCACATACATGTATAATCCAATGAGGAACATGAGTATATTATATATATACTTTACAATGTATATATATATATATATATGAATTTTTGGTTTATAGGACAGAATTAATTGAGAAAACCAGAATGATATGTGTGAAAGAATAATGATTTACATTCAAAAACATCATTTTATTGGAAGCAAATTTAAATGTTAAGAGGATCTTCTGGCAAATTTGAAGAACAAAATTCCAACCTTTGCTTTAATTGAATTCAAATAAATGTAAAATTTAAAACCTTCCATATATCTCTTCAACCATAAAATTTAAAACTAAAAAATCTCAAAACCAAACATTTAAAAGACAAGAACCTGGTTTTTTGAAATTGATAGCAGATCCTGATGTTGACTTGACTCCCTCTTCAGATCCACAGGTTCTCCAAGCTTTTTCCAAAAATCCACCAAATTGAAGAATTCTTTCTCTATCTAATTCCATCTTTTTTTAAAACTCCATGAACCTCTAAAAAATTGAGATGCAAAATCCAAACATAAGGATAAAACCCTAAAAAAATCCAACAACCCCCTCATAAATTCTTCAAAATAGAAAATGCAAAAATATCTAATTTCTTTAATTTTGAATTTCAAACTTTCAATTTGACTTTTAAATTCATTTTCTTTGTTTTATAATTCAACATAAATAAATTCACTTCTTTCAACACCAAAAATTTAATTAATTAATAAATAGATTTAATCAACGATTATATTATTTATTAATTAAATTAAGTTAATAATAAATAAATTATATTTCAACATAATTCCAGATTACATTACTCAACAACTTAAATACATTAAGCTATTTAAATCACCCAATTTAACTTGTAATTAAATAACGAAGAGAGAGAACAATAAACAAAACAACACAACCCGACAAACAACTGAAGACATATAAGGACTAGGGTGACGACTTGGCACGGAAACCTAGCTACTATCTCCCAATTGAATACCGTTAGGTATTGAACACACTCCAACCTGTGAAGCCAGGTGGAGTCGATGTCCTGTACCTGTCAACCTGCAATTCAAGTAACCCTAACATATAATATATCCAGCATAAAATACACACCGTGAAGGGGAAATCATGGTATCACAGGGCGCTCGCAAGCGAGTGATGTGATGTCGTCCCCTTCACCAATACAAAGCAGCTAACTGACAATTCTAACATGTTGATATAATTCAAAGCATAATCATCTTTAATTCAAATAACCACTATGCTAATCCAAATCATGGTATAAAGATAACATCTGAATAACCAGAAACACATCACAGCAACATACCCTCACAAGACACACATCCCAAGCAGAAGGCAAAATAGAGGGGTATTACATGAAGTATTTTTTGAAGGCTTCATTTGTAATATTTAGGATTTTCTACTTGTTGTTGAAGGTTAATGTCTTTGTATTCTTGGATATTTTTTATAGTTCATTATGGGGTTTCATTTCATCCTGTTGGGATTATGCTTGAAAGGGGAAACTATAAGAAATGGAGAGATGGTATTATAAAACATCTGATATGGCTTCATTTTCTTCCACATAATCTTGTTTCCCTTCCTCATACTGATAGTAAGAAATTTTTGTGGAATTGTAAAAGGGATCATGTACTAGGAGTTATTACAATGCATATTGATGATGCTACTATGAATGCTATTGATCATTTTGAGTGTCCTCATATTATTTGGAATAAAAATTTTGAGATACATAGAGATCATAATACTCAGCTATTCCCAGATGATCCTATTTCAGATTTTCTTGTGCCTCTTCATTTTTCAGAAAGGATACCCTATGATCATGCTACTATGCAGGAGTTTGAAGTTTTAGAATAATTTGAATCTTTAGATGAGGATAATGAGGGTTCTTCAATTGCTCCTTCTCCATCAGGTTTAATTTTTGTACCTTCACCTTTAATGATTCATTATGCAAATTCATTGATTGAGTCTCCTATTATTACTCCTTAGCAAGACTGTTCATCTTGTCTTGATGATTCATTGAGCATGTCTAGTGATTCATCACAACCAATATCTCATTATCTTCCTGATTGGGATACTTATTTTTTGGAAAATGGTTAATTATTCATGGAATCTCACATTTTTGACTTGGAAGACACATTTGAGGGTATATCACTCCTATTTGATGATAGTTTTAGCAGAACTGTTGTCACCAATCTCAGTCTCTGGAGAATGTTCAGAATAAATTTCTAGTGGTACTTTGTTTGTCACCTTCTATTTTGATTGGGCATGTTCCCGATTGGTTCATGGAATCACATTCCAAGGTATTGGTGACACATCTTCATGCTTCCTTCTTTCAATTCTTATCTAGAATGGGAAGAAAACCTACATTTGTACTTGGTTTTGTTTCTTCCGAAAGGGAGACAGGTTGTTTGTTGACATTGGATTATGTTTTGTATTCAAACACTTACCATGTTTGAAGGTGGTTACACATTGTGGGGGGATATATAGTCTCTCTCTTTCCCTCTTATTGGGGGTTCATTTATTGTATATAAATGATGTATGTAGTCCTTGGGGGGTGTGATTGAGTCCTTCATCCATGCATCATTTTTGGTTTATTTTCTCTCTGTTGGATAGGGGTTTTTTCCTATAGGTTTTTTCTCCTTTTCTCCAAATGTGATAGATTTCTTTTTGTATTGTAAATGGGTACCTAACATGGTTGTGTAGCTGGGGCCCATATTGCATCTTCATTTTTTACAAATTCTCCCTAAGTTTCACTTAAGGGGGGGTGTTGGAGTAAATGGTTTTTACCATTTACCTACTTAAGTTTACGTAGGCTTAATTTGGCATTTAATCTCTTGGGAATTTTTATATCTGTTGCATTTTTCATGGATTTAAAAGCCTATACAATATGTAAATTATGCATCTCAAAATTATTCACTCTTATTTGGTGAAATGGCCTTGTGTTGTCTCTCTCGTTTTTGTTGTGAAGGTTTTTTTGTGTGCAGATGGTGCTCCTGGGAGGTGTTTCACACCAAAAATTTGTAATAGTAAATAAATGATAGTTATTTTACACATTATTTTCTAATATTCATAAAATTAGGAACTAATTTGAATTTCTCTTTAAATACAATTTGAAGAATTATATTTAAAAAAATAAAAATTGTCCTATTCCATTTTTGTCATTTATATAAAAGGTTTCTTCTAAAAGATGCAATTCTCAAATACAACTATTTATATAAACCATACAATCTAATACTAATGATTAAGGATATTGAAACTCTCTTTGTGCATCTGCTACTAGAATTTTGAAACTTTCTTTGTGTAGATAAAGAATATGCTAACTTTCTTTTCGTAGAAAAAAGAATTTGGAAACTTTCTTTATGCATCTCCTAAAACTTTTTTTGTGCAGATAAATAATATGCTAACTTTCCTTTCATAGAAAAATAATTTAAAAATTTTCTTTATGCATCTCCTACTGGTGTTTGGATAATTTGTTTGTGCAAATAGAGAATATGGAAACTTTCCTTTTGTAGATTATTTTTTTGGAAACTTCCTTGTGCATTGGAATCTATTATTTTAAATTTCTCTTCTAATATTATATTTATTCTATTTTAGAAAAAAAAATTTGTTTCATAATTTATTTTCTAGAAAATCATTTTAATTTATTAAACAAATTAATTAAATAAATCTATATCAAAAACATCAAATGATATTTTCTTTTTAAAAAATATTGAATGTATTTTTAATTGTAAGTATTTCAAATAGAAATCTGACTATTATTTGTAATAGTAAATATATGATAGTTATTTTATACATTATTTTCTAATATTCATCAAATTAGAAACTAGTTTTTTTTTTATCTATAATAGTAAATTTAATATAATTAAAAATTTAAGACAATCCTTTCATATTTTCAATTTTTATTTTTATTATCATATTAAATGTTTAAATTTCAATCTAATTGTGTTGTCCACAAATAAACTTATTATATAGTGTTCTATTAAATCAAAGAGTTTAAATCTATTTTTACATTATGATTATCATATTAAGTTTTAAAAAATGGTATATTTTATTTAAATCTAGCTTATCTATCTTAATATATTAATCTATAATGTTCTATTAAATCAATGAATTCAAATTTAAACTTAAAAAATTAATATAATTCTATTAAAAATATAAATTTATTAAATTAAAAATTAAAGAATTTATTTATTTGATTTAATGGATGTTTCTAAATTAATTTAAATCTATTAGTAAAATATAAACATATATCTATTAGATCAAATAATGTTGGTGTACTCATTACTTAAGCCTAGTTAGCTGGTTGAGTTGTGCACTCCACTCCTAGTTAGTTGTCTTGATGGTTGAGTTGTGCACTCCACTCCTTTCCACTTTGGGTGGATCTGGATCTTGATTTCCACATCTTGTGGATCTTGATCTTCTTGTATAACCTATTTATGGTTTCTCTTTTGCATTCAATATGGATGGGGTTTTGACAGTTATTTGTGCTTGTTATTTTCATCTCCACGATCTCTCAACTATATGGACTTATCCCTGAACTAGGTAAACAATCTCAAAAGGGTAAATTGTTTAATAATCATGATCATATTGTTGGATTAATCAACTTACATATACCACATGACACTTTGATTGTCATCATGGATATTGAGGGTCCACATGCTTTATGGATCAAACTTTAGGAGATGTATGGAGACTCAAATGTTTCTCCATTCCCACATGATCCTACTATGATCACAACTCACATCCTGTATCATGATTCAAATAAAAAGTGTCCAGAGTAAATCATCATTCCTCCACCTCTTCATGTTGCTTCATCATATTTCAAAGTCACTTCTTTGAAACATGATATCAGTCTTCTTAGCATTTCTGATTGGGATGCATATCTACCTGACATTGCATGTATTTTCATAGAGTCCCGCATTGCTAACATAGAAGCACACATTGAGGACATCAGTCTTATTTTTGGTGACAACTTTAATGAAGTTCCATCATCCTTGTCTTCTTCAAATATTCTTGCTCATGCCTTACCTACATCAACTTCTATAGTGATAGTATCAAATTCTTATGGTTCCAGTTATCATCATACATCTATGATCCCTGTGGTTCCTTTTCTTGAATCTTTGTCACAGATCAACTTTGGTTTGGAGATCACCAAGCATTCTATGAAGACATTATGGGCTCCATCAACGTCTTTGGATCTTGTGCATAATTCAAAGACCTCTATACTTCTTTCTGCATGTCCCTATCAGGAATGGGAAGATAACTTACACACTTCTGTAGTTAAACTTCTTCCTAAGGGGAGAAGTATGGTTCGATGTACATGGATTTTCTTCGACATACTTCATCGAGCATCTATGCATACTACAACACATCTTATGAGGGGCTTCCAAGTCTCTCACTTTCTCTCCTATGGGGGGAACATCTCTTGTACTTTTTTGATAGAAGTAGTTCTTGGGGGGTCTTGAGTCCTCCTTCTATCTTTCTTCTTCTTTCACTTGTACATCTTTCACTCTCTCTCTTTTTGGAGGATAGTTTTTTCCCACTAGGTTTTTTATCTTTCTCCATTTCAGAGAGTTTAGTTTTGTGCATGGGTACCTCTTTTGGCTTGTAGCCAGGACCCATTTCTTCTACCCACCTAAGCTATGTTTAAGGGGGGGGTGTTGGTGTACTCATTATTTAAGACTAGTTAGTTGGTTGAGTTGTGCACTCCACTCCTAGTTAGTTGTCTTGATGGTTGAGTTGTGCACTCCACTCCTTTCCACCTTGGGTGGATCTGGATCTTGATCTTCTTGTATTTCCTATTTATGATTTCTCTTTTGCATTCAATATGGATGGAGTTTTGACAGTTATTTGTGCTTGTTATTTTCATCTCCATGATCTCTCAAATTTGACAAATAAACATATATGTATTTACGTTTTTACTTTGCTTATAAACTTTATTATCATTAGATGGATAATATATTATATTATATAAAATGAAAGAGATAAATTAATTTGTTCAACCACAAATTGGAAATGGAAATTGTTCTAGCTCACTATTTAAACCCTCATGATATGAAAAAAAATCAATTCTTCACATCTACGGATAGGTCGAGAGATTAAATTACTAAGTGAGATTTTCTATGCACTCTTGATGGTTTTTTTGATTAGGAGAAATGTAAAATAATTTTGCAGCGTAAATGTTATATAAATGAATTACCCATGAGAGGAAAGGATTGAGTTTGTAACCATGTGAAAGCTTTAGTATTGGTATTGTTATTAATTGTAAACAAAGCATAACAGACATATTCATTGGATTGAAACATGCAATAATAATAACTACAAACAAGAAATTACACATTGCTTCATTGGATTCAAAAATAACACAATGATAATTCATTTCATAAGACATCCCATGCACTTAAAACTTTCCAACTAGGAAGCATAACATTAAGATGGAATTATTAAAATTAATGTGTTAGTATCTCATGAACATTATGCTATTTTAGAAGAATGCCTAAAAACTTAAAAAATCCCACAAAGTGAAAAAAATCTATAATAATACTATTGATAAATCCTTAGCATCTCCTCTTTCATCTTCCCACGAGCTGCTTTTCACTAAATGATTTGTATATTGAGAAGGCCAGAGGCAAAAACCATCATGGTGCTTTGTTGTCAGAATTACTAGTGGAAAGATGACCTCTTTGGCCACCTTTTCCCACTGGTTGGCATTGAGCCCCTTTGGATTGGTCCACTATGGATTCTTCTTCCCTATTATGTGTTCTCTATTGGTGAAGGTATTCATATTGAAAATGTAGAGGCTCCCCACCTCAAAAATACTCACCAATAGCACCCATATGATAATTCTCCCCATATTACATCACCACACTAAAAATTGAATGATGAATCTCTTTGTATAAAGCTCTAGTTCTGATTTATTACAGTGATCTATATAGAAAGTTTCCTTTAAGAGGCATAGTTTTGAGAGGCAACTTTCTATACTATTGCTTTCAACTTAGTGATCTGTCACTGCATTTAACAAATATGGAAACTTGCTTCAAATGTAAATAAAATATTTCTAATTTGAACTATTATTAACTCACTAATAGTGATCTTGCACTGCCCTTAATGAATATGGATATTTGATTTAAATTTAAATAAAACACTTCTAATTCAAACTATTAGAACTTTACAGTTGTTTTAAATTTGAATTAAATATTTTCTAATTTGAATTGTTTGAAGCATACAATTGCCATGTATTTTTCTTTCACAAATTGTGTTGGGGTGCTATAGAGCATGTTGCCATTATAGTGTTAGGCCTCTAGGCATAATAATAAAGTCTATAAGAAAAGTAAAAAGGTAAATCCATATATGCTTATTTGATTTAATAGATATATATTTATATTTTATTAATAGATTAAAATTAATTTAGAAACATCCATTAAATCAAATAAATTAATGATTTAATTTTTAATTCAATAGATGTAATCTCTTTAAGTTTAAACTTGAATTCATTGATTTAATAGAACATTATAGATTAATATATCAAGATAGATAAGCTAGATTTAAATTATAACATATATCATTTTTTAAAACTTAATATGGTAATCATAATGTAAAAATAGATTTAAATTCACTCATTTAATAAAACATTATATAATAGGTTTATTTGTGGACAAAAAAATAAATTAAGATTTAAACATTTAATATGATAATCAAAATAGAAATTGAAAATATGAAAGGGCTATCCTAAATTTTAAATAATATTAAATTTACTATTATAGATAAAACAAAATTAGTTTCTAATATGAAGAATATTAGAAAATAATGTATAGAAAATCTATCCTATATTTACTATTACAAATAATAGTTAGTTTTCTATTTGAAATACTTATAATTAAAAAAAACATTCAATATTTAAAAATATATATATCATTTGATGTTTTTGATATAGATTTATTTAATTAATTTGTTTAATAAAATAAAATATTTTTTTATAAAATAAAGTATAAAACAAAAATTTAAATATTTTCCTAAAATAGAATAAATATAATATTATAAGAGAATTTTAAAAAAATATTCCAATGCATAAGGAAGTGTCTAAATTTTTTAGCTTCAAAAGGAAAGTTTTCATATTCTCTATCAACACAAAGAAATTATCCAAACTCCAGTAGGAGATGCATAAAGAAAGTTTCCAAATTCTTTTGCTACAAAAGGAAAGTTAGCATAATCTTTATCTACATAGAAAGTTTTCGAAGACGCATAAAGAAATTTTTCAAATTCTTTTGCTACGAAAGGAAAGTTAGCATATTCTTTACCTCCACAAAAAATGTTTCAAAATTCTAATAAAATATGCACAAAGAAAGTTTCAATATCCTTTAGCATCACTATTAGATTGTATGGTTTATATAAATAGTTGTATTTGAGAATTGCATCTTTTAGAAGCAACCTTCTATATAAATAAAAAAAATGGATAAGGACAATTTGTCTTTCTAAAAACACAATTCTTTTCAAATTGTATTTAATCAGCCCGAAGGTCAAATATACCATGTTTTGAACTTAATATGATAATCATAATAAAATTTAAAAATATGAAAGGGCAAAATTAGTTTCTAATGTGATGAATATTAGAAAATAATGTATAAAAAGACTACCATTTATTTACTATTACAAATAATTGTCACTTTTCTATATTTGAAATAGTTACAATTAAAAAAATATTCAATATTTTAAAAAAAACATTATTTGATGTTTTTGATATAGATTTATTTAACCAGCTTATATATTTTAATATTAATCTATATAATATATGTTGAGAGATATCATTTTTGAGGTATATTTTTTTATCTTTTTTTCAATTTTAAAAAATACGTTCAAAAATGATATCTCTTCACGTATATTAGATAGATTAATATTAAGATATATAAGCTAGTAAATATTCAATTTTTTTATTTTCTCTTATTAAAAAATAAAAATAAAAATCGATCTTGAAAGACCTAGAAAATTTCGTCAGCATATTACTCTGTGTTAGAGGTGATGATGGTAGTTTTTGAATCGTTGCCGAAGAAGGCAACTATGGAGGGGAAGGATTACAAAATGGGTACGTTTCGTAACAAGCAACACAACTTCCAGAGCCAACCATGTTAGTTTGTTAGCTTGGACAGCTGTTCGTCCATTTGCTAGGATTAGATAATAGTTATTTTATTGTTGAGATGTGATAATTATTATTTAATTATTGATTTCCTTTAGTGACACCTTGCAACCAAATTTGTTGTGGTTGGTAAGTTGTTATTTATCTCAGCCGTCGATTGAGAATCGATCTTGGCCGTTGGTTTTCCAATGAGAGGAGTATAAAAAGGGGTCATTGGGCATATGGAGAACATAGAGAAGTTTTTGTAGAAGCATTTGCAGTGCTAGTAAATGAGTTTGTGAGTTTGCAGTGATAGCAAACAGTCTTGCAGTGTTAGCAAGGGTGCAGTGATAGCGTTGGGGATAGCAGCGGGGGAATAGCAGTGGGAAGTTGGGAGATTGTCGGAGTTCTGCCAGTAAGAGGCAAGGAATCTTTGTGTCTCTTAATTTGCTGAAGTTAATATAATTCCTCATCTGTAGAACTGGTTTTCCCTTAGGGTTTTTTCCAGGACAATTTGTCCGAAAATATTGTGTTCATTGTGTTACACATTTCTTTCCATATTTTTATTAGTGAAGTTGCAGTTGTGTTATTTTTCGATATTAGCTATGAATTAGTTTTCAGTAGTTAAATAATCTTTTAAGATAGGAGATTAATAATCAGTGACTGCAATAGGAATTTTCACATGGTATCAGAGCTGTGTTAAGGGTAGAAAAGGTTTGCCCTAGGAAAGAAATTGAGGGTCTCTATAACCTAGTTTGATCTTTTAAATTATTATTGCTTTTATCCTTTGAGATGGCTTTAGCTAGTTTGAGAGATCAGGACAGATTAGATGGTGCCTCGAATTTTGGTGTCTAGAAGGCCAGACTTTCTTTATTGTTGGAAGAGAATGGTATCAAGGATTATGTTACCACTGTTGTAGCTATACCTACAGACGCAACACAACTTGTAGCATACAAGAAAGAGGATGCCAAGGCGAGAAGGATTATCCTTGATGGTGTCAAGGATCATATTGTTCCGCATATCTCTGAGTTAGCTACGGCAAATAAGATGTGGGATGCCATTATGAAACTGTACCAGAATGCTACCACTAATAGGAAGTTGATTCTCAGAGAAAAGTTGAGGAATACCCAAATGAACAAGGGAGAAGACGTTACAAGTTACCTCACTAGACTTAGACTTGTCAAGGATGAGTTAGCAGCTATTGGAGATAAGCCAGAAGATGATGAGCTAGTAAAGATAGCCTTAAATGGGTTTACTAAGAAGTGGGATGTCTTTGTTCAAGTTATTAATGGACGAGACACCCTACCGAGTTGGGATCAACTGTGGAGTGATTTCACTCAGGAGGAGCTTAGACTAAGTCTTGTCAATGGAGCCAGCAACAAGAGTCAGAAAAGTGAGGGAGAACAAGAAAATGTTGCCCTAGCGGGAAAAGGGAAAGCAAAGAAGGGATTTAGAAAAGGATCAAATTCTCAAGGTGAGAAGAAGAAGGACCTATCTAGGGTCAAGTGCTTTGGTTGTCACAATTTTGGCCACTATGTCAGCGATTTCCCACAAAGGAAGAAAGATAAGAAGGGCAAGAACCAAGTGGCAGCTTCAACAAGTGTAGAGGAGCTCTCTAATAAATTGGAGGATGAGTTTGCACTCATAGCTTGTATGATTAGCTCAACCTCACGGAGCGTTTGGTATATAGACAGTGGAGCATCATTTCATATGACAGGAGTTAGAGAGTACTTCTCCAGTTACAAGGAGAAGGAAACCAATATCCAGATTTCTATGGGGAACTTGTCCAAGCTCAACCCAGTTGGGAAAGGGACTGTTCAGTTTAAGAGGGAGAATGGAAAGATAGTTCCACTTCATGATGTCTTGCATGTTCCAGGCTTAGGTATGAATCTAATTTCTGTATCTGTTCTTCAGGATAAAGGGTATAATGTACTTTTTAGAGGAACACATGTGTTTATTAAACACAAGGATTGGAAATCAACCATAACTATTGGAGTTAGGAGTGGTCGCCTTTATAGGTTATAGTTTGATACTCCTAAGGCACTCATGAGCAGTAGTAATCCTAGAGATCTTGGAGAGCTATGGCATAGGAGGATGGGCCATATTCATCATGGAGCACTTAAATTGCTTCGTGAGACAGTGATAGGTGTTCCAGAGGTGAGTACAGAGCATGATGATGTATGTAAGGGATGTGTGTTGGGGAAGTTTGCGAAAGCATCTTTTCCAAGGAGTGATAGTAGATCTAAGGGTGTTCTTGATCTAGTACATTCAGATGTATGTGGACCAATGTCAACAAATTCTCTCAGAGGATATGAGTTCTATGTTACTTTTATTGATGATTTTTCTAGGAAGACCTGGATATACTTCTTGAAGACCAAGGATGAGGTTTTTAGTTGCTTCCAAGAGTTCAAGGCTCTTGTGGAGAACTCAATAGGAAGGAAGATAAAGGTACTTCAGTCAGACAATGGAGGCGAGTACAAAGGAAATGTCTTCCAGGATTTCTGTACCAGAGAAGGAATCAAGAGAGAGTGGACTGTTCCTTACAATCCACAGCAGAATGGAGTTGCTGAGAGGAAGAACCATTCTATATCAAAGGCAGCAAGGGCTATGCTACATGACCAGGACATGCCACGTTACCTATGGGCAGAGGCGTGTAGTATTACAGTTTACATTTAGAACAGGGTTCCACACAAGGTACTAGGGAAGATGACACCAGAGGAAGCTTTCACAGGGAAAAAGCCAGATGTTGGTCACTTCAAGATATTTGGGAGTTTGGCATATTGTCATATTCTAGGAGATACACGTACCAAGTTAGATTAGACTGCAGAGAAGGGGTACCTTGTTGGGTATAGTGAAACTTCAAAGGCATTTAGGATTTTTATTCTAGGGACCAGAAGAATTATTGTCAAATGCGATGTCAAGTTCATGGAGGACAAGGCGTTTAGAAGGTCCAGAGATTTGCCAGCAGATGATCAGAGTGAGCAGCCAACAAAAGCTCCAAGTCCAAGTCAAGGGCAGCAAAGCTCAAGTACTGTTACTAGTACAAGCATAGACTTAGGTAGTGAAGATTCACAGAGTATGGAGCAATTGGTGCAATAGGATATGCATCTAGAAGATATAGAGGTTGATATTTCATCCTCTACAGTTGGCAGCAGGAACCGTGAGATTCAAGACACACAAAGGGATACTCAGGAGTCTGTGGGAGCTCCTAGGAAGAGTACGAGACAAAGGAGAGAACCAGCCAAGTTCAATGACTATGTGGCATTAGTCAGCCAGTTGGTAGATAGTGAACCATCCAACTATCTAGAGGCTTCACAACATCAGGTATGGCAAGATGCTATGGTTGAGGAATATACTTCAATAATGCAGAATGATGTGTGGGAGATAGTGCCTAGACCAATAGATAGGTCAGTAGTTGGATCATGCTGGATCTTCAAGATAAAGCACGGTGCAGATGGTAGCATCAAGAAATACAAGGCAAGGTTTGTGGCCAAGGGGTTCTCTCAGAAGGAGGGAATAGACTATGAGGAGACATTTGCTCCAGTGGCCAGGTATACTTCTATACGAGCTGTAATCTCATTTGCAGTCTAGATGGGATGGTAGATCCATCAAATGGATGTCAAAACAGCATTCCTTAATGGTGAATTAAAGGAAGAGGTATACATAGAACAACCAGAAGGCTTTGTAGCACACAACAAAGAGACCCACGTGTGCAGATTGAAGAAAGCCTTGTACGGACTCAAACAGGTTCCTAGGGTGTGGTATGAGCGCATTGATACATACTTGCAGGAAATGGGCTTTGTGAAGAGTGAGGCAGATGCTAACCTCTACTACTTGGTGGTTGGGGGTGAGGTTCTCATTCTTGTTCTATATGTAGATGACTTGTTTCTTATAGGTGCACTAGGGCTCATAGAGGATTGCAAGAAGGACCTTGCAGAAGAGTTCGAGATGAAGGTTTTGGGACTCATGCACTATTTTCTAGGCATGGAGGTGTGGAAGACAGATGGAGAGATTTTCCTTGGTCAAGGGAAATATTGCATTGAAATCTTGAAGAGATTCAAGATGGAGGATTGCAAAGCCATGTCTACGCCTATGATCACTAATTGGAGGAAGGTAGATACATCTAACGACAAAGATGTAAATCCCACCTTATACAGGCAGTTAATTGGTTCGCTCATGTATTTAGTCAACACCAGGCCGGATATAGCATTTGCAGTAAACTCTCTTAGTCAGTTCATGGTTGAACCAAAGAGAGTGCATTAGACAACAGCCAAGCATGTGTTGCGTTATTTGCGTGGTACAGTTGAGTATGGGATCAGCTATGTTCGAGATGAAGGAATCAAGTTGATAGGCTATACTGATGCAGATTGGGCAGGCAGTACAATAGACAAAAGGAGCACTTCAGGGTGTTGTTTCAGTTTAGGATCAAGAGTTGTTTCTTGGTTCAGTAGGAAGTAGAAGTCTATGGCTCTGAGTTCATCAGAAGCAGAATACGTTGCAGCTAGCATGGCAACATGTGAAGCTATATGGCTTCGGAAGTTGCTAGTGGCTTTGTTTGGTCAGAAGGTTGAGACTACTGTGTTACACTGCGACAATCAGAGTTGCATCAAATTGTCTGAGAATCTAGTGTTTCATGATAGGTCTAAACATATAGATATTAGGTATCACTTCATCAGGGATTGTGTACAGCGAGGTATTGTTCAGCTACAATACATACCTATAGAGGAGCAGGTAGCATACATTCTGACTAAAGCATTGGAGAAGGAAAAATTTATCTTCTTCAGAGATAAGATGGGTGTCATGCAGAACAACTTCCTCGCTAAGAGGGAGTGTTAGTTTGTTAGCTTGGACAGCTGTTCGTCCATTTGCTAGGATTAGATAATAGTTATTTTATTCTTGAGATGTGATAATTATTATTTAATTATTGATTTCTTTTAGTGACACCTTGCAACCAAATTTGTTGTGGTTGGTAAGTTGTTATTTATCTCAGCCATCGATTGAGAATCGATCTTGGCCATTGGTTTTCTAATGAGAGGAGTATAAAAAGGGGTCATTGGGCATATGGAGAACATAGAGAAGTTTTTGTAGAAGCATTTGCAGTGCTAGCAAATGAGTTTGTGAGTTTGCAGTGATAGCAAATAGTCTTTCAATATTAGCAAGGGTGCAGTGATAGTGTTGGGGATAGCAGCAGGGGAATATCAGTGGGAAGTTGGGAGATTGTCGGATTTCTGCCAGTAAGAGGTAAGGAATCTTTGTATCTCTTAATTTGCTGAAGTTAATATAATTCCTCATCTGTAGAACTAGTTTTCCCTTAGGGGTTTTTCCAGGGACAATTTGTCCGAAAATATTGTGTTCATTGTGTTACACATTTCTTTCTGTATTTTTATTAGTGAAGTTGCAATTGTGTTATTTTTCGATATTAGCTATGAATTAGTTTTCAACAGTTAAATAATATTTTAAGATAGGAGATTAATAATCAGTGACGAATTTTCACAAGCCATACCTCCTAGGTAAGTTCTATTGGGAATCATATCTAACAGCTCACCAATTGCATGTGTTAAGCATGTTTTGCAGTCCTCAACATAAGTTTAAATCATGCCAACATTGAACCTAACTGTATATCATTTTAAATGTTGAGGTAGTTGTTGATCCAAAAAAATAATGAAGAGGGGATCAAGTGCCCTAACCGCCGCACCAAATCTATCAGGGTCAGTTGTGATATATTCAAGAGTGTGAGCAGCTCTTGTGTTGGTATCTAGTATTCCCACAAAGGAATAATTCTCATAGTGCATGAAGCACTTGGGCAGCCAAGCTCTACCACCTATGCTATTTCAACAGTTCTGGCGAACGCTGGCATTTGCCTCTTGTGAACACCTGAAGCATTCCTCTACAGTTGTGTCTCTCCAACATTGGAGCAGACTATAAGCTCTCTCTGGAGTTTGCCCGGAGACTGAGGTACTGAAACCATTTGTTGATGACGTATTCCTTACGAGATTATTCAGAACTATATTCAAATTCAGAACTTGTATAGCTATTGTCATTGCACATATACAAATGTATCGCTAAGTTGGGAACAATGGATAGTAACAGCACAACACAGAACAACTGTCGATATTTTGCACTGTAGGGGATCTTCATGTTGTGTTCCCCGTTAGAATTCATTTAGGAACCAGGCCATTTAAAGTAATTCGTAGTGATATTTCATAGTTTTCTTCTTTTTTAAGATTATCTGTTGGATCTTGTCAAGTTTATTCTCTCCACACATTTAGTGACATCTTAAAATTCTAAAATTTTCACTATTGGAATTATGACCTTAAACAGTATGATCATTTAATTATAAAATCTCTCTTACAAAATGCTTTGAATATTTTTAGTTAAACACCTGACGTGTGGAATACTTCTCAGAGAGTTTGAACAAAATTAATCCATTTTTAAAGGATGATTTGTGATCGTAGAGATCTCGTTAAGATGATGTAAGTCTTCATTTACTGCTACTCAACACTATAGCGTATTGAATGCGCGTCTATGATAGTACCCCTCTAATTTGTTTCATATGATCTCTTAATAACATGGAATCATCACTTTCCATGAAAAACCATACAATAATTCATGCTTGGTTTGTCCTTTTGACTGGAAACATTTTCTTTATGCTTCCAAAACTTTTGGACGAAGTTTGGAAATTGAGGAAGAAAGTAGACTAAACTATTTACCTATTTGCGTTCATTTTAGTATGTCGTAGTAAACACGTCTATTTATCATTTGTTTGCACTCGAATGCCACTTTCGCTTCTCTTTTCACTTGTATCAATGTTCGTCATTAAAATAATTGATTTCTCATTGATTTTATTCACTATGGAATTTTAATATTTTATTTATCTTTTTGAGTTGCCGTCTTGCTCACCTCAAAAATATGGTCCCCCAAAAGGGTCCCAAAAGAATATTTGCAGCTTTTTCATGGGATTTTTTTATAATGGAAGTTAGTAGTTGAATACATTCTTTTAAAGTGTTCCACTTTTATCTGGTTGAAGTCTTTATGTCAATTTATATAGGGGTTTAGTCTTATCATGTGAAAATATTTGTTCCTACTGTTTGATTTGAAATGGGGTTTTAAATCTAATGTTTAGATCACTAAAATTAATTCTTTTCTAATAAATATTAAATTTCAAATCAACAAGGATATAAGATTGACTTGCAATCTAATAGGTGAGGCAACCTAATTTGAATTTGGAATCTCTTATATTTTAAGAATTGATTGAAATTAATTTTGATTTATTGAATTGTTTTGAATACAAGACCTAATTTGAAAATGCAATTTTTTATATTGACGAAATTGAAATGTCAAAAATTAAAAGCAAATCTAGGAAGGGTAGAGTATTGTGCACCTGCCATTGAAATTTGAAGTTGAAATAGCTAGTCTAGGGCACAGTATGCCATAGACTGAGCTCCTCTTTTTCTGGATTTGAACTCACAGGCCTGTAACACCTGTTTTGGAATCTTCGTATTCAGATTCGAACCTATAAAAATCTTAACAAACAGGGGCAAGGAGAGGCTATATAGGAGTTTGCCTCAGTCAAACCTCTATTTTGGTATTTCTACCTCCACAAATAGATAATGAATTGAATGATAAGTGTGTGTGCTCTTAACCTTAAGTGTATCTAAATCTATTAATGAGCTAAAATGCTAAAAATCCTACTCAAATGTGTTAGAGAAGGATTCCTAAATGATAACAATGAGATCAACTCAAAAGAAAGTCAAATACTCTTAGGAAAATATAAAATGCAATAATACCTTACTTAGGGCAGCAAGTAGACTGAAGCTTGAAGATGAGAACACTTTTAAAACAATTCATTAGGTGGTTGAAGAGGTAAAAGAAATCTCCAAAATGTAGATTCTTTCATGTTCTTCCATTGCCATCAAACTTCTATCATTGTATCAATCTTGATTAAATCTGAAATTCGCCATGAAAACTTATAAATTCAAATGTATTTTGATAGAATATAATTGTATAATGATTTTTCTTCTTAATTTTGAAATAATAATTCATGTTTATATAGCGGAACTTAGGATAAATGAGAGTTTAGGCCAACATCCTTAAATTTGAATTTTTCAGGATTTAATTACTGCCAAGGCCCAAAATTGAAATTATATCTCTGAAATTAGAGACCAACAAAAATGGGAAATAAAATCTGTCAGAAAAATAGTTGGTCTAGGGCATAGTGCACCCTAGACTGGCTTTCTCACACTAAACAAGATTTGTATTGGGTGTTTAGAGTCTGCTAAAGTTAGGACTCATCCATGGTGAGAGTACTTGTTAGAGTTGATTTGATGTTTTTTAATTGATAATGCATTTTCTAAGGTGGTATAGAAACATTCTCCTAGGTTGAAAGGAAAATTTAGGGCTAGGGAATTTCTAAATGCATTAATATGAAAAGTCACTAAAGCCGGTTCCAAATAGAGCATGAAATTATGCTTTCACCTAAAAGGAAGTATAATTTTTGACACTACATTCAGCCCCCACTTTAGAGGAAATATGAAATTGCATGAATATGTAAGCTAATGTACTAAAAAAAATCACATCACAGAAGGATATTGTAGAGGATGTTCATCATTAGCTAAACAAGAGAACGAAGCCCCTAATGTAGAAATCTGTAAAACCACATGTTAGGAACCACATCTTGCAAAATTGAATTGTTAGAAATTCATAGAACATCTTGCACATACAATCATTAGTTTGAAACTTCCAAAGAGAATGAAATTTAAGGATAAATTTATACCCCTTATTTCACTTTCTTTATGGAGGTGGAATCAAGGTAGCAATCTTTGCCACTTCGAATTGATTAAGGTATTTATGAAAGTTCTTATGATAAGGTCATGCAATCGTAAAAACTTATATCAAAAAGAATACAACATGAAAAAACTGAAACTAGGATTCCAACACAACATACGACATCAAAATTGAAGCTCACTAGGTCAAGTTATGTTAAACTTAAGAGAATGTAGTATGAGAAACATAGTACTAAATTTACCCTATAAGTGATAATTTTTTTACCTTTTTGACATTCATTTCTACACTTACAGTTTGAAAGCTTAGAGGACCAAGAGTATCAACCCTAGGAGTGAAAACGTTGCAATGATGATCGTATCATATCTCAAGACTTGAGTTCTTGAGAGAGCACATCGCATGGGGCACATCAACATGAGAGGTGAGTTACGTTTTTGATTTCCTTTTAGCTTAGACATTTATTTTATACATTTCTATAAGTTTTTCTAGAATTGGGGCACTCAAGACTAGTTTGGACATCCTAGACCTTTGAGGCTGCTATTGACCTACATGGGTGCCCTAGACCAACATGGGAGCCCTAAACCAAGAAGGGAACCCTTGACTAGGCACATAGCTTTAGGATATATAATTGATTATTTAATGCCTATTTATAGTTTTGAATGCAATACTGATAATAAATGCATTTTTTTTTAATAGAATCCACTGTATATGTGAGTGAATTTGGGAAGGCATTTGATTTCACTTCTTTAAGATTAGGCCTCATAGCTTTCCATTGCAAAGGAACATCATTTATGCATAATTGGCCTATATTGCATATACACCATTCCCTTGATGAGATACCATGATTTTATACTCATGAGACTCATGGAGTGATGGGATTTAGATACGTGTACCTTTCATCTTCTGATGGGAGAGATGACCATTACGCTAGAGGATGTACATCACATCCTATGACTACCTATTTGAGGTAGGATCATTAGACATGATGATGCACAAAATCCAAATGATATCTTTGATGATCAATAATATTTCATCAACCACAATATACCCCTAGAGGGTAAGTGCCAAATTCTACTTCGATTGTTACTACATACTAGCACCGATGTACCACTTCTTTGACAAATTGTGATCACCATAGTAGCATTGGTTATATCACCAGATAGGAAAGGAACACACCTACATGGGGGCCTTTTCCATATGATACTAGCTATGGATGGGTAGAAAGACATGTTTTTGTTTGGGAAAAGCATGCTTGCACACCTATATTATGATTTTGGATGGTTTATGCATTATGAGATAGGGAGCTGCATGACTTGCATATGACTTCAAGCATGGGCATTTGAGAGCATTAGTTGTAAGATGCCTATGTGATATCCCATGGAGGCATCATGGACCTATCCATGTGTATTTTTTTATACACTTAGGAGACCTTGGAAGTATGGAGACTTACTCTACTTGTGAGTCACTTTTGATTGACTAGAGACCAAGGACATCATCACAAGACCATATATGATATTACAAGCTTGGGTAAGATCACCTCAGTAGTTAGCCAAGATGCAGTGAGATCGCTTTTTTATTGGTATGAGCATATTCTCATGCCTTTTTATTTTGATCAAGTGATGAGACTATTTAGTCTCACCCAAGTTGCACCTATCATTCGATTAAGCTATCTGAGATTGAAACATAGTGCCACTAGACCACATGAAATACCTCATCTTACCATCAAAAATATCTATTTGAGTGTTTTAGATGATAAGGAGTAGGATAGGTGTCATATATCTAACACCAATGATGTAGGATTTACCGTTGCATATAACAAATGGTGGGAGACTACATGTCCAGAACTTATATTCCCTACCAACCATCTTACTAGCGATCTCGAACCATGGATACGACATCGAGAGGATCATGAGGATGAGGATGAGAATGATGATTGAGATGCAAGAGGTGATGATGATGATGATGAGGATCATCAGACAGGTACAACAACTATGAGAGATCAAAAGGAGCATGAGGAGACTAGAGATTCCCCCAAGGAGAGACCTACTTCTTGTCCCTGTGTATCCCAAGAAACTAGTATGACACTAGAAAGACCACCTACTTACTAGTATGTAGAGAGAAATAGAATTTCTCATCACATGCCCCCAACCTCTCGAGGGAGTCTAAGCTTAGGCACAGTAGTGATATATCAAGATCTCAATTGGTGAGTTGGTGATCCAGGTTGTATGATATTGTAGTGTAGAAAATTGTACTCCTTCTATGTGATAGTGCAATTTCACACTTAACTTGGACCTATTTTAGTGATCTCAATATATGCATTTTATCCTTCATAAATAGGCTCCTAAACCCCTTTATTATGCATTTGAAGGCCTATTTTAAATATTTTTTGACATTACAACATGCATTGAATAAATACATTTAATCAATTTAATGCCTTGAAATTCATAAATCTTAGCAATTTAGGTTAGGACCCATTCAGCCTTAGGCGTATGGGCCCCCTTTAAGATACCAAATTCAAATTTTAATCATGTTTTTGGTGGAATTTTAAAGTCCTAAATTTAATTTTTCTGTTGGCTTTTGGGATTTAATAATGAGGAAATTAAAAAGGAAGCCTATAAAGCCTAGTCCTTTCACCATTTTACACTAGGTTGAGAAATAGATTGAGGAGTTATTCACAAGATTTACATTCAAGGTCAAGGAGAACATTCAATCAAGAAAATTTTAAGTCTTGGAGAAAAAAATTTAGTTGTTTTTGTAGGTCTTAAAGCTCATTTTGTGAATATTGATCAAGCATTGTTCATGATTGAATATTGATTCCTATGATAGATCATGACGGATTCTAGATTTGGGACATGCAACTAGCTATTTCCCTTGATCTAATGACTTGTTTCCTTGCAATCCCATCTTCTATCTTCATTCTACTAGCCACCTAAAGTAAGGTATAATTAGATTTTTGATTTATTAGGGGATTTGACTTCTCCCTAACTAGGTCTTGTGTTCATCATTCAAGTTCATTTAGGGGTCTTATTCTAACACACTTGAATAAGGTTTCTTTACATGTTAGGTCTTAAAAATATTAGACACACTTAAGATTAGGTCTCACACACACTTTTAGGTTTTTTATCTGCATTTTTCATCAAGGTTTAATTACCAAACTTGGGGTTTGATTGAGGCAAACCCCCATACAAACAAACCAATTTTTTTAATTTTTGTCACAGGCCTAGATCTAAAAGCGAGGATTGAAAGGTACAGGTTGGAAGAGCAGATCAAAGGATATAGATCAAATTTTAAATTTTCAAAAAGGCCTACAAGACCCATTCACCCTAGGGTGAATGAGTCTCAAAAGGACACTCAATGGGAGCTTTTTGTCACAGGTGCATAAAATGACAATTTTCTTAGATCCATTAAAATTTTATGGATTCTGCTAGATGAAAGTTTTAAATTGATGTTTCAAGTGTTACATTACATAATTGGGTTTGTTTTCTATTTTTTAGTCTTTCTCCCAAAAGTTCATTTCAAGTTGATTTACCTTGTCCCAAGTCATAAGAGAAACAACAAGATCTCCATGAAGGTTGACTCACCTAAGGGTTGAAAGTCAATATTTCCCTATGGGGTCTCTTTTTCTTAATGAACTAAGGAAGGAAAGTGTAGGAGCATATCCCCATTTAAAATTCATCACCCACATTTTCACCCATTTCATTTTGGTCAACCTAACATTGTACATCATTTTTTTTGAATTTGGAGTCCATTCAAACCCTAGATCTAAGATTTGCATTAGTTTGCATCTCATTTAGGGTTGTTAAAATTGCATTAGTTTTCATCTCATTTAGGGTTTTAGGGTTTCATTTTGCATCCTTTAAAATCTAAAAAATTCAAAACTTTGCATAGATATTACATTGATTTTTCATAGTACTTGCATATTAGTGTATGTTTAAAATCATTCACATTCACAAATTGAGTGAAAATTGCATTTGAAATTTTTTCCTATTGTTCATCATTTTTCATTCATTTCACTTGCATTTAGACATCATAATCTAGAAAAAAATTCCATTGAAACCATAGTTTTCCATAAAAACCCATAAACCCTAGCAATAAGCCTTAGACTCATATTTGAATTTTTGAAACCCCTATGCTAAGATCCATTCACCCTAGGGCGAATTTGTCCTTGTACAGGTAGTTTTCTAGATTTATGGGTGCATTTTTATGTTTTCTCATGCATTCTATTTCTACTATTACATATACATTTTGAAAATCTAGAATAGTATGATTTGAACATTGAAAAAAGGTTCTTTTGGTACAAATTTGAGGAATTTTTTTTTTAGTATTAGATTATTGTAGATCTAGGGTTTTTTATTTCATCATTTCATTGCATTAGATAGATTAATTTTCATTTTACAAACATTAGAAACTATAAACTATCTCAAAACATTAAACAAGAAACTACACATTAAATGGTCAACCTTGGAGAAAGCATAGTTATTTGACAATGTTAGATCTCTTTCTATAAGTTAACATATCCCTCAAGCCCTTTAGTAGTGATGAATTTGATATTTTAGATTAATTCCTTCAGGATTTCATCTCACAAGGATCATCCACTAAGTCATGTTATGACAAATCAAAACCAAGAGAAGTTAATGCAATCACACCTCAACTTACCATTTATCCTCCCTCACATCAACAAACACAAATTCAAACTAAACCTCTGCTTATCATAGGACCACCTTAAAAGAAATCATTACCACAAGGAACCATTTTGAATTATGCAAGGCAACTTACTAGTAACAATGTTTTGTAGCAACCAAGTTACAACACCATTTCTGATATATATAAACAAGGAACAATAGACAACCACAAACAATACCTACTTAATTACCATTGCCTCAACCAATTTTTACTAGTGCTCCTTGATTTCCTTTGCATAGTGGAAAGGAGTATGATCTTGTGGAATAAATTAAAAAAACTCTTGCTAAGATTTATCTATGGGTCCTTATTCAAGCTTCACCTAATTACCATAACATGCTTCAAAATGATTTGAAACAAGTTTTTATCCCTCCTAGTGTGCAACCAAATGATGTAGCAGCCCTAATTCAAGGTATGAATTCAGTTAACATTGATATTATATTTCACCAAGATTAGTTACCTCCAATGGAGATACAAAAATAGAATGATGCCTTCATGGTAATGGCTATCATTAACAAATGTGGAATAAAATAAACTCTCATTGATAATGGTTTGGCTCTTAATTTGTGTAGTGTGAACCTCTTAGATAAGGTTGAAGTGGACAAGGCTACGATTGAACCTGATTCTTTAGCTATTCATGGATTTGATAATGTGGGAAAATAACCTTTGTGTGATAAAACTTCATATTATAGTTGGAAAGGTCACATTTCAAACACCTATCCATGTGATGCCCCAAGATCTCTTAGATAATATATTTTTATGTAGACCATGGATCCATGAGATGAATTGGGTACCTTGAACTCTTTATCGTTTAATGAAGTATGTCTACAACAATAAGTTCTATACAATCAAAGCTGACCCTCATCCAAAATGTTGTTTGCACACTGAGAAAGATAAGGAAATTCCTTTGAAAATATTCATACCAACTTTAAAAGTAGAGGAAATGTGAGAGGAAGAAAAAGAAAATGATATTTAATAAGTCACAAATTTATTGGAACATGATTGGGGTTCATTGAATTTTACACCTATGTTCATGGGAGAGTAGAAATCATAACAAAATATTCTAAAAAGGGAAAAGAAACAATGGTTTAATGTTAACAAAAAATTTGGAGGAACCTTCGAAAGCATCTAGTTCAACAACTTTAGAAGAGGACACAAGTTAAATAACAAGCTTGGATGAAGTTGATTATGAACAACCACCAAATCTAAAGGAAATGGAAAATCTTTATGGAAGAGGTTATGAGCTCTTGAAACAAATTGGTTATAGCAGAAAAGGATTTGGTGTGAAAGAACATGGCATTTGTGTCCCTATAGAGCCTAACATACAAGAAACAAAAATTGGTCTTAGAGATTTCCCTTCTAAGATAACAAAAGCAGCAAAAGGGCCTTCACTTAATGTCAACACCATTATGTGCAGTTCTTCTAAGACAACTCTCACTCTAAACCATCTTGAATTAATTGATATAACAAGTTATAGATCATTAGAATATTTTAAATATGATGAAGCCTTGACAAAAATGTTAGCCTATGTTTATTATATATCACCAACCCCACTTCACAAACAAGGATTCACTTGTGTCATAGTTAGTACATAATATTTTGATGAAGAAAAGAAAACAAGGGATGTTGAACAAGACAAAGAAGCACTTATTCCTAAAATTCCAAGTCAAAGGGCACTACCTATGGGAGATACAATTAACACATTAATGGAAACATCTAAAAAAGAGAGAGTGATCCAAATAGGAAAGTTCCTTGATGAGGATGAACGAGAAGACCATGCAACATTATTACATGAATTTCGTGAACATTTTTCTTGGACTTATTCAGATATGCTGGGTATTGATGATAAGATAGTTACACACAACATTGTCCTTGTGTATGATGCTATACCAGTAAGACAAAATATGTACGCAATATGAATCCTAAGATAGCTTTATTGGTTGAGGTTGAAATTGAAAAACTCCTAGAAGTTGGCTTTATTGGTCGTATTGATTATTCCCCATGGATCTCAAACATTTTCGTAGTCAAAAAACTTGATAATCATATTAGGATGTGTATGGACTTTCGTGATCTTTATAAATCATCTTTAAAAGACAATTTTTCCCTTCCTAATATTGACATGATAGTTAATTTGACTATGATCCATTCTTTGTGATCATTCATGGATGGTTTTTTAGGATATAATCAAATCTTTATCAACCCTCAAGATCAATACAAGAAAACATTTACTACACCTTGTGGAAAATTTTGTTGGGTTGTCATTCCTTTTGGATTAAATAATGACATGGTGCAACATATCAAAGAGCTATGACATTGATATTTCATGATAAAATATATATTTTGGAAGATTATGTTGATACTTTAGCTAAACCCTTATCTTGCGAAGACAATGTTAAAATCATTCGAAAGATCTTTGAAAGAATGCACAAGTACAACATGAGATTGAATTTGAAGAAAGTTTGTCTTTGGTGTGGATAGTGGAAAACTCTTAGGTTTTTATAGTATCCCATAGAGGAATTGTGGTTGAAACAAAGAAAATTGATGCTATCATTAGCATTCCACCTCTGAAGAACATTTATGAGTTACATACTTTACAAGGAAGGATTCAAGCTATCAACTATTTTGTCGTATCTTTGGTAGATCGGACCTTACCCTTTACACAAATTCTTAAGAAGGAGTTAGAATTTAAATGGAATGGGGATTGTAAACAATCTTTTGAAAGTTTGAAAGAGTACCTCACTATGCCTCCTGTTTTACAACCCACCATGCAAGAAAAACCAGTTATCCTTTATATATCAGCATTCACCCATGCTTTAGTAGCATTTTTGGCTCAAAAGATTATAATGGTAAATAGCATTCTATTTTTTACATCAGATGAACTCTAATTGATTATGAAGCTTGATACACAATGATAGGAAAAAAATGTTTGGCTCTTGTGTTTTCTTTTAAGAAATTGGGACATTATTTACTAAATGCATAAATTCATGTGGTTACAAATTTTGATCCTCTAATACATCTCTTTGCTAAAACAAACTTATCAAGATGCTTAGCTAAATGGGTTATGTTGTTAACTGAGTTTGATCTTAAATTTGTCTCTCAAAATGCAATCAAAGGATAATCCTTAACCGACCATTTAGTTAACGCTCCTTCTCCATTAATGTTACCTAATATGGACTCATTCCCTGATGAAAGTGTGTTGACTATCGAAAAGGAAACATGGGAATTGTTCTTTGATAGTTCTAAGTGTCGAATTGGATCCAGAGTAGGGGTTATAATAATTATTCCTTTAGGAAATCCTATCCCTTTACCTTACCATCTAAAATTCCTATGTACAAATAACATTGTATAGTATGAAGCCTTAATTATTAGAATATGTGAAATGTTATCCTTAGGTGTCCAACACATTTCCATGTTCGGCGATTCTCAATTGGTAATAAAATAAATTAATGGATCTTATCAATATAAAAACCTCACGATGACATTATTGGAACATTTTGAATCATAAATCATTGACAATATTCCTCAAAAGGATAATCGACATGCAAATGCAATGGCAAGTGTCGCTTCCCTTATATCTCGCGATGATCCTTATATGGATTTGACGTTTATCATCCACATGATTCTAAAACCATCAATAGATGAAAAAGTAAAAGAAGCATTAGTGACCACTATTGAAGCCTCTCCTAAATGGTACACACAAATATTCAACTACTTAAAAAAAGGTACCTTTCCTGAACAATCACTAAGAGCAATAGAGCTTGTATTCAAAAACTTTCTACTCGATATGCCATCCTAGCAAATGTTTTATATAGATGATCATTTGATGGTATTTTTATTAGATGTCTTAAAAAATTGAAGATCCCTATAGCCCTTGAGGAAGCTCATGCTAGTGCTTGTGGGGGACATTTTGGAGGAAGATCCCTAGTTCAAAAATTAATCCACATAGGATATTATTGAAGACATATGGAACAAGATTGTTTCAACTATTTTAAGAAATGTCACAAATGTCAAGAACATAATAATTTGATTCATGATCCTACTTTCAAACTTCATGTCCAAGTTCCTATTTGGCCATTTTTGGTTTGGGGTTTGGATCTCATTGGCAATATATCTCCTCCCTCTTCTTCGGGACAAGCATTCACAATTACTGCAATATATTATTTCATGAAATAGGTAGAAGCCATCCCTCTCTACTCCACAACAACTGATGAATTTTTTTTTTTCATATTGGAACACATTATTGCTCACTTTAGCATTCCTTCCACATTGGTTTCAGACAATGGAATAGTATTTAAGAATAATTATGTGAGGAATCTTTTGGAAACATTCCACATTCAACACCATTTCTCAACACCCTACTACCCACAATATAATGGTCAAGACGAATCAACTAATAAAATTCTCAAACAAATCTTAAGAAAAATAGTAAGCAAACACAATAAGGATTGGAACACTCAATTATTATATGTGTTGTGGGATTATTGCACTAGTACTCGAACACCTCTAGGAAACACACCTTATAATCTTGTTTATGGTGTCAATGTATTAATTCCTCTAGAGTTAGAAATCCCTTCACTAAGGATTTATTTTAGAGGGATTATTGATGAAACTACATATAAAGAAACATGATTATAACAACTTGGAATGCTTGATGAGAATCACATCAATTCTCTTGAGCATCTTCAAGCCCATTCCAAAAGAATGCAATGTACTTACAATAATAATTTAATTCCATTCTCATTTAACAAAGGTGATTTAGTGTTACATGAGAATCAACATAATGTTAATGTTGCTCCAGGTGAAAAAAGAAAATTTAGTCCAAATTGGTTAGGACCCTATGTAACTAGTGGAAGCTATGGGTCTGATGCATATACATTAATAGAAACATATGGAACACCTCTCAAAGAACCTATCAATGTTGTGCATTTGTGCAGATATTACATTTAGCATTTCCTTTGAATAGTATGGGTATTAAAGAATGTTGTTAGATTTAGTAGATAGTTTTCTATTTTTATCTCCCATTTATTCATTCTTGACAAACATATCTTGTGTGTCTTGAATTATATAGAGTAATTATTCAGTATGTTGAATTATTACTTTATTTTTGCATATTATTCAAATATCATGTGTGTTCTATTAAATTATATCATTACATGTATTTAATTTCTTAATTAGATCTTAAGTGCATTTTAGTTTAACACATAATACTTAGTCAAAATGTAGTATCTAATATAAACTTAGATGTTTAGGTTAGGTCACATAAAACTTAGATCATGGAGGGATTTATTAAATACTCTTGCAAAAGATAACTTAATAGATCACATTGTAATATAAATCAAAACAAACATAAAATGCTCATGTATATATCATGAAAATTTTATATACATGCCATTTTAAATACAACAATGCTAGTGAGGCCTATGGCTACCAAAATCCTCAAGGCCTAGTGGTGGTGCTCATTACAAGATGGTGGATCATGATCTACTAATATATCTTATATTCTCTTGTAGGCCATGTGCTTCACCCTATTGGATTGGATCTTGATTCAAGTTGTGGTGGTATATCTTCTTGGAGATTGTTATCACGATGTCATGATAGGTTGTTAAATTCATTGGTTACACTTTTCAGTGGGAGATTTTGTCAGTGATGGATTGGTGGTGATGGATATGATGGCTTGGTGGTGTATCTTCTTTCTTTATAGGCTGGTTATCATGTTGTCATTGAGAGCTTGGATTCACGGGTTTGGTGTGAGCTTATGATAGTGATGTGGAGTTGGTTGTGTGCATAATGATTCCATGGGATTTATCAGTATCATGGTTTAGTGGGAGCATTTGGAAATTATGTGGATATTTTGTTAATTATGGACGGTTGTCTTTAGTAGGGGTTGATTGGTGTCATGGAGGAGCTCTTGGATTATGTGTGCTATAGTGAGAGCTCATTGACATTAGGTGTTGGAGATGTTGAGGTATTGTTTATGACTTGTTGGTTTTGATAGGTGATCCTTGGTTGTAGGATGGTTTTTGTTATTATTTCATGGTATAATCTTGATAGCCAGTTTAGAGTTGTAGCATGGTACATGTTATGATGATTTGAGCATGTGATCTTCTTTTGAGAAGATGTGAGATAATGGTGTCATATTTATGTTCCTGATTCTGTAGTTGGAGTTACGATTTTGATCTTGGTTGGTACTCTTTTTATTCAGTACTTTGATCATTTTATTTGAGTTTAGCATGGATTTATTGCTTGCAAGTGCTCATGGATACTTGGAGATGTAGGTGAGGTTGGAGTTCTCTTTAGATTAGAGATATTTTCTTGAGACAATTACTCTTTGGAGGTTACAATAGGAAGACCGAGGATCTTTCACCTAGGTATGGACACGATTTCATTATGGACCGATAGAGGAGATTGTTCTTGGTTGAGTCATGATGACTTGGATATCCTGGAGGAGCATTCTCATTCCCCACTCTTGGTCTACTCAACGGTTCACTTGAGACATATTTCCCATTTTTCTTTTAGGTGTTTTATGTTTATGCTTTTTCTTCCCAGGGATATGGATCTTAAGCCATGGATATTTTATTTTTGGAGGGTTCATTTAAGGATTGTTGGCATGTTTATCTCCTCGTACATGTTGGGTTTAGGAGATGGTTTATTGGGATGATTTCCTTGGTTTGGGAATGGTTACATTGAGTTTTATATTCTTATTTTGAGATGCTTACATCCATGATTAGTTAAATGATACATATGTTATGTTTGATCTTGGTGATTAGATGGTTGGATGTTGTTATGGATTTTTTTATGGGGTGTTGTGGAGGAGATCATAATTCACACAGTTGGGATTTAGAGGTGTGTGTAGGATGACATTTTATAGGTGTTTGGTTTTTAGGTTTTGCATATCATTGTGGATTTTCCTTGGTACTACATGTTTACATCTTCTATGTGATGTTGTTAGTAGACTTGGTATGCCTTGATCACTTATGATGGTGCCTTGTTTCTGGAATGTTAACGAAGTGATGTTTTGAATGTGCTATTTCAAAATCTTCATTCATTTGGAAATTTCCCTTGCATTGGGAGCTCCTAGATGTGTATGTCACTCTTTGATAGGTTTGCACACGCAGTTTGTTATTATAGTTTATGGGTGGATATGTGATGGCATGAGTTTACTATGTTATGCATACCTTGGAGGTATGGATAGTTGGATGTGTTGGCATTTTCTGTGGGTATAATTTCAGCTATTGTGATTCATTCTTGACAGCTATTGGTGCATATTCATTACCTTTGGATTGAGTGTTTATATTTTGAGATATCATTTTGAGGTAGGATTATGCTTCTTTGTGACAGTTAGTGTGACATCTTTTTGGATGTGTTCTTATCTTAGTTCATTGGCATGGTGGAGGATAAGAGAATTCATGGATGAGATGGTGGTCACCTTGGGTCTTATTATAGGTATCTTGATGGAGCACATACAACACTTGGATTCTAGGATGGTACATTTTTCCTATGGAGTTTATTATCTTGATGTTTGAGCTTACTTGTTACCCCTTATGCAATATATAAAAAAAGTGGGAGATTGTAAGGATTAGGTCTTGTACACCTTGCATAATTTGCATAATGTTTAATTTATTATTATGTGTGTGGTGCACCTACGAACTTACCTAGATGGACATGCATCACTAGGAGTTATAATATTGGGGCCACTTTATGTTGTATGTAACATTGGGACTTAATTGTAAAATGTAATTATTTAATATTGGGGAAAAATAAAATATAATAAAATACCCAATATTAAATGAGGGGTCACATGATTTTGTAAGTTCATGGTTTTGGGCATTTGGTTTATGTAATACCACTTGGTGGCTTTATAGGAGCTTGCTTCTATAAAAGCAACCAAATGAGTAGCTTTCTAAGGTTGGAGAGTTTTTTGAAGGTTAGCAGGTTGAGCTTGTGCATGTGTGAAGGTTTAAATCATGGCATGGGATATGTGGGTTCATTCTTGGTCACATGGAATGCATGGATAGCTTGTGCTTCAAAAGTGTTCATGGAGTCTCTAAAGATGTATTGTAATGGGTTTCCATTGCTAAATAATACATGGAGTGTGGATGGTTTTGGATGCTCAGTTTTTCCTAGGGTATATCTTGTGTCATCTTTCATGGGTATGTTTTCTATTCTCTTGCATGTTGATATTGAGTATTTACTTACATGATTTCAGATTTGGGTTATGTGGAAATTGTCGTACAATGGATGCAAGTTTCCTTACACACCCAACGCAATCCCCTCGAATACCATGGATGCCACATGCTCTTGATCTATGCAATATCTCTCACCCTATAGTCTAGTGATCTCTCCCTACAACCTGATGAGTTTCAATCTTATGAGGGCCTATACCTCAGTGTCAGCTAGAACCTAGGAAGCTTGAAGCTCCTCATATGTAGTCTATATCTATGCATGATCACCTCTTGCTTTCTCCTCTCTAGTAGTAGATAGATCAACACACCTCATGGTTATCTTGTACATAATCCTTCATCTCACTAAGGGCTCAAATAGGTTAGCATGATGCCCCATACTAGGTGGCGGCATGTGCTCCACCTGTATGTCTAATTTTGGGGGCAGGGAAGGGTCCATATCTGCAATGAATCAATGGAAGAGGTCTCACCACTCTCACATACACACTACACAAAGAATACAATAAAGAACATCATAACATGCCATGATATATATATATGTAACTTTAAATACATAATAAAATGAATAATAGCATATCATTACCTAGATCTTCATCCCGCCACTCGAGGTCTCACTATGGGACGATGGGCTCCTTGTGTGCAGGAAGTGTGGAAGGTGTAGTATCATTGGCCTCCCCATGCTCATGGATGTTGAGGCTTGTTGCAACTGCTGACTATGCCTAGGTGACTCATACATTAGATACATGTCTCTCCTTGGGGGAATTTGTGGCCTCATCCAACTCATTAGAATCATCGCTCATTAGCTCTAGATCCTCTTCATTCTCATCCCCTAGGTCATCTGATTTTTCCTCCTTTTCATCTCCATCGACCACCTCCTCTCTCTCATCTTCCTAACCTGGAAGAGGTCCAACGATGCCTATAGCATGATCATAAGGGATGATGTGTGTCAGTCGATCCCTCGCTCACCAATGCTCATAGGCTATAGTGGTGCCTACATCATCTAGGTCTAATTTTGGCGGAACATTATGGTCCTTGTCTGAGTCACTAAAGTACACATGATTCACCATGGTACATCAAATGTCTCTAGGTCTAGAGCCGCTCTATGTTGATCTTAGGTACGTGGGTCATGGCCTCAATGATAGTTGGATTTGTCCAAACTATCTCATCACCTGATCATAATAAAATGGTATCACTATATAGTCATGTTGACCAAGTAAGATCCTATTATGTTGCATCCTAACAAGTTGCTACATGTGATCTAGCCACTAGGGTATATTGAGGTAGGGTCCCCATACTACCTCCTCCTCCTCTAGATAATCAAACTGAATCTACCAGTATAGAAAATATTCGAACTCCTAGGCCCATCTCAAAGTATAGCTGAAAGCTGATAGGTACCCCACAATCACTACTATGGGATAACATGTAGGCCTAGTACATGTGATATGCTTGAAGGCCCACACCTGTAGGAGTGTATAATGTGCTATGCTATCCAACTCTCTATACACAAACCACCCGAGATCATAGTAAATGTGAGCTAGCATAATATGACCCTATACATACATGATTTGATGATGCTCTATCTTCCAAATATTATAAATGAGACCACCATCTAGGTTTTCACCTTTCCCATTAGGAACAAGCAATATTTCCATAGTAACAACCATTACCTACCACATTAACTATGAGTGTGCATGCAAGAGCCACTTAAGCTCCACATGTGCCCCGATCTTTGCTAGTGTAATGGGCTGACCAATACAATAATCGATATCGTGATGCATTTGTGTCTATGAGTGGTCCTTGTAAATGTGGATGGTCTCGACCCTGGATGGGTAGTCTAAGGATATAGTGAATATCCTCAAGTGTGAACATCATTTCTTAGGATGGTAGATGGAATGTGGAGGTGTCTACATCCCATCTCTCCACTAATGCCATTAGCATGGCATCATGGTATCTCATCAGTGGCATAGTATAGATCCAATAAAATCTAGTCTCACATAAAATATTTATCTCTTCTATGGTTAGCTAGGTAACTTGCTCTCGGAGAAATGTAAACAACCTACCTCCTAACCACTAATGTGCACAAGGTGGAACTTGGAAAAGAAGAAAGAATTCATCAATCAATTAAAAATAACCTAGAGTTTCTCTAGGACACTTTGGAAAAAAATCAACACTTGGTATAATTTAGGACCGAGGGGGGTCCTGAACACTTTAGCCATTTTGGGATGCTTTGCAACATTTTTGGACAGGGTCCCAAAACCTCCTAAAAATTCATAAAAAATATATACAAGTAAAAATTCAAAGATAAAGTAGAGAAAAATGGACTAACCATATCCTGAAGCACATTGGAGGCCACCTCATCTCTCAAAACAGTCAGTCTAGGAGGCTTGTACGACACTGACATGATAGTTTTAATCACTCTGCAAGAAGGTAATTTATCAAAAGGTAAATGTCAAAATGATAGTTATAAATTTCATTTTAACTCATATACTAAACTCTATTAAAGAAAGCATATTTTATTCTAAGTATATTTCATTATGATTAGCATATTGGGGGCTAGAGAACTCTGTTTCTGATGCCATTTGTTATGTTGTATTTTTGGTTCCATCCGCGATATTATTCAATGTTTGCCAATATGTGGTGTTGTATAATGAATACCCTATTGTTGGCATTCACATTATCAAGAAAATAAATTTGATGTGGTAAAATTAGTACCTTGATTCCACCTCCATAAAGCAAGAAGAATCAAGGGGGGCATACATCTACCCTCAAATTTGATTCTCTATAGAAGTTTGATTTTGGATGACTGACAAATCAGTTTTGTAGGATGTGGTTCCTAAAATTACAGTTTTGCAGATGACTACAGTGGGGGCTTCATTCTGCCCATTTGTGAAAAATCCATATGAGTATCCTTTTCATAGTATGATCTAAGACTTTTAGCTTGCATATGCACATAGTGCCATATGGCTGCTAAAGTGGGGGATAAATATGGTGTAGAAAACTATACTCCTTTTATGTGATAGTACAATTTCATACTTAATTTATACCTATTTTAGTGACCTTAATTTTATGCATTTTATCCTTCACAAATAGGCCCCTTAACCCCTATATTATGCATCTCAAGGCCTATTTTAAATATTTTATGACATTAAAACATGAATTGAATAAATGCATTTAATTAATTTAATGCCCCAAAATTCATAAATCTTGGCAATTCAGGTTAAAGGTGAATGAGTCCCCTTTAGGATCCCAAATTAAAATTTTAAACATGTTTTTAGCATAATTTTAAATTCTTAAATTCAATTTTTAAATGTCGGCTTTTGGGATTTAATAATTGAGAAATTAGAAAAGAAGCCTATAAAGCCTAGTCTTTTCATCATTTTACACTAGGTTGAGAAAGAGATCAAGGATTTATTCACAAGATTTGTATTCAAGGTCAAGGAGAACATTCAAGAAAGAAATTTTGAAGTCTTGGAGAAGCATTTTTAGTTGTTTTTGTGGGTCTTCAAGCTCATTTTGTGAAGATTGATCAAGCATTGTTCATGATTGAAGATTGATGCCTATGGTGGATCATGATGGATTCTATGTTTTGAGACATGCAAATAGTCATTTCCCTTGATCCGATGAGTTGTTTCCTAGTGATCACATATTCTATCTTCATTCTACTAACCACCTAAAGAAAGGTATAATCATATTTTTGATCTATTAGAGGATTTGACTTCTCCCTAACTAGGTCTTATGTTCACATTCAAGTTCATTTAGGGATATTATTCTAACACACTTGAATAAGGTTTCTTTGCATGTTAGGTGTTAAAAATATTAGACACACTTTAGATTAGGGCTCACACACACTTTTAGGTTTTAGGTCTATATTTTTCATCAAGGTTTAATTACCAAAATTTTGTTTGACCGAGGCAAAGCCCTATACAAACAAACAAAAAAAATTAGTTTTTATTGCAGGTCCAGATCCAAAAGTGAGGATTGAAAGGTATAGGCTAGAAGAGTAGATTAGAGGCTATAGATCAAAATTTTGAATTTTTAGAAAGGCCTAGTGTCAGCATCCTACAATGGTTTTAACAATTAAGCCCTTGCAGCTGTGATTCAAAGATTGGATATCTAACCCGAATATCTATTTCAATCATCATGAAGGTGCATTTCAATTGTCAACCCAGGGACATAAACTTCAAATGGGTCAGCATTGTATGTGCACTAGGAATCCAAAGTAGCCATATTCATCCTATATCTAAGAAAGACACAATACTAAAAGTAAATTGCTTGGAAGGAAATAAAATAAATGTTGAACATCAACGAATAACTAGACTATACTAAAATGCATGAAAAATATGAAAATCTAAGCAAACAAACAGGAAACTACTTTGTCTACTTTGGCTATAGGAACAGTCACAAAATGGAATTCTAGTGGCTACAGGAACAAGTAGTTCTAGATTCTTAACTAATTACTGAACATAAAATACTAACTAAGTTAAAGGGCAGAATAATCACCAAGTGGGCCCCCTTGGATAAGTATTCCCTAAAACTAAGATAGACTCAGATGCATGAACTTATAACTTCATTTGATTTATTGGAAAACATGAGTACAAATGAGCAACATGATTGTATCACTGAAAAGCTCAAGAGTGTGATTACATCATTAACATTCTTTGACTAACTAGCTAGAGCTGAGAAGGAACATCAGATACTTATTTAAACACCTAGCAAGGCGGTGAACTCTAGTGGACACGGAGGATGCCACATTAGGGAAAACACAGAAAAGAGCGGAGGTGACTACGCATGCATAGAATCTGTCAGGCATGTTTGCCTTAACGTGAGTCTGGCATAATAGTAATGCCAATATTTTCTCAACAATAATTAAGACCATTACAAGGCAGTTACAATTTGATTTGCATGAGGAATCTCTAGCTATCAAGAGTCTTTCCTCCATTAAATGACCACCTTGTTGATCAATATGATAGATTCCCAACTGGAAAAATCTTCCAAAATTACAGGCATCTAATTATCCCCATGACAATGTTAGTACATACAACAACTACATATCCATAATCATCTTAAAGTGATTAATTAATCACATGCAAAATTAACACAACCAATTCATATAGCATGTCAATATCATTTGAAAGTTATGAAAATAAGTTCATGTCCAAAATCTATAGATTTTAGGAAATATTATGAAAAGATCAACTCCCAAGTATCAAAGTCTTATGAAAACTACAAGAAATGGACAACAACCCTATTAATAATTAGACCATAAAACAGAATCATCACCCCCCCCAACCTAATGTCTTATTGGTCCTCCAGCAGAGGAAGAGTTGAGCTTTTGTTTGGTCAATGCTTTAAAATTGAAAACTACAAGCTCTCCTACATCAGTTTTTGTTGTGTCTGAATTAGGATCCCAATACAACCCTTGTTGTCTATCTAGCCCGCTCCATCTTTGTCTCTCATCAGCTATGTCATACCTATAATACCTTAAGTTTGGCACAATCCATAGTAGGATAGGTGGCTGAAAAATTAGTGGAAGCTAGAATTGCCCTTTTGTTCTTCCAATCTACATATACATATCGTCTCTCTTAAGTGTTGTAGCATATTTGTGCGTGGAATGAGGCTTATCTTGCTTCAAATCATCAAAGAGGTTGTTCCACCTCAATTATAGGTATCCCATTATAGATTCTCCTATGGTTCTTTCCATTTCCTCATATTCTTTATACACTACCTCTCTCTCAGGCAGGATCCTACTTCCATAGCTTGGTTGATATAAAATTTTGTGCCAATCCTTAAAAATGTCTCCTGGATGTCTATATTTAGCCCTAATGGGCAGGGGAATGTTGGATTCAATTTTCCTATAATTCCTATACTACTTTCCCCAACTTAATTTGTCTTGTATCCAGGACATGAATTCCCTCAATTAGACATCCCCAATATATAAAAGTGGATTCCACTCATGGTATTTGGTCACAAAAAAATTATGTAAATAGAATTCATGCAACAATTTTTTCATCTCAAGAGGAGCAATCTGATAAGCATTGAAAAATTCAGCAGGGGTCTCAATGGAGGGGTTCAAACCTGAAACAGTTCTGGCTAGCTTAAACGAAATATTGATCTCCTTTAAATACAAAGGATAGACCCTTGAAGGAGTCATGCAATCTAATATTTGTGGTATTGAAGTTTTCATGTCATCCACCTTCTTCTTTAAAACAACAATTTCTTCATTCTTATCCTCAATCTCCTCGTCTCTCTTTTCAATTTCCTTCTTTAGCCTATGTTTTTTTGCTTTCCATTCTTCTTCCCTTGTTTGCATTTCTTTCCATAACTTTAGGACTACCGTGTTCATTGAATCAGAGGGCCTATGTACTCCTACCATCATTTTACCTAGCACTTGTGCTTGCTCTTGGTAGAGTACCAGCTGCAAGGCTTTAGTTTGTTCAACCAATTCTGGCTGCAAGGCCTCAAGTTCTTGTTCTTTCTCACATTGCAGGAACTAATTTTCCTCACACAACTGGTTTTCAAATTTTTCTGCAATATCAACAAGATTTGGTAGCGTTAAATTTTTTGCTTCCTCAAATATGTCCTTTTCCTAAACATTTACCTGCTCCATTGGAGCTTCTACATCCTCTCATGGTGTTTTCCCAAGTCTAGGGCTTTCATGCTTTTCTTTTGCTACAAGAAGAATAGTGTCAACCTTTCATTTCCTAGAGCTTAGCACTTCTTTTTCTGCCATTTTCTTTTTAGCTTTTCCTTTCTTTAGTTCTGCCTTCTTCTTTTGTGCCCTAGTTCTCATTAGGGTGCCAAGAGGAACATCATCATCAAAATCAGGAGAGGAACTCTCTTGATCAGAATGCTCTGCCTCAGAAGAACTAATCTCAATAGTTTTTTTGGCTACAGGAGGGTTTCCACTAGGTCTTGCATCAGAAGTTGAGGCTTCAGGAGTGGCCCGAACATTTCTCCTTCTTCTCCCAACCCTACGTGGTTGAGGCAGAACCCTAGGTTACAAATGCTCTGGTCTAATTTGATAAATATTCAAAAATTCTTTCCAAGAAATATCAGACACATCATGGAGAGACCTTTCAACTAATAATTTGATCAGAGAATGGTGCGAAATAAAATTTTCCCTACCTTTTTGGGTCTCGACCGCCATGATTGAAAGAAGGTGGTATAGCACATTGGGCACATTCATTCTCCTTTCGTGCCTCATGTGGTTTAGGATTTTAAAATAAATGGAATGTAAATTCGACTAGCGACCTTCATATGTAATATATTTCACAATATAAATAGATGTCTACCTCAATAGCTTGGGTAGAGAAGTCCTCTTTGCACCTTGTTTTTCTATGCTCAACAGAGGGTCATTAGGTTCTGTAAATTCGGCCATAGCCAACCTCGCATCTTTGGCAGCAGGGTAAAGTTCACCATTGATAGGCGACCCTGTAACTTCTGAAATTCTTTCCTCTATAGCTGTGACTTCCAACCCTTTTACCGTGGCTTTTCCTTCAAACAATGTCTAGGTGAATTCCAATGCAACATCTTCATCAAAACCATTCATCTTTAAGAAATAATCTAGCCATCCACAGTTTCTAAACTCGGCTAGGCAAGGTGCATCCTATAATAATACATCATGAACCATGGAATCATTTCAAATTAACCCACCTCCCATTTTCTACAATCAAATAGTCACTCTGCAAATTTTTTCTTCTTGCAATTCTTGTCTGAATGCCAAACTTCTTCTTCCTGCAACTCTGCTACATTTTTGATGTTGGTGTCATTTGAATTTTACCTCTGGCTTAAGATTATGATTTGAGAAATTAAAGCAATAAAGGATTAATAAATACAAACTATGATTAAGAAAAATGATGGTAGAGGATTGTCATTTCACACATATGAGCCATCATCTCACTCATAATTCAAATTGGCTCAATAACTTAAATTTTGTTGATGTGAGACAATACAGATAGACATGCAAACATGGCATTGACATGTCCCCCCAACCTAAACTTGCACATGTGTCCTCACATGTGAGGTGGAGTGTTGATTTGACAGGGGAAGGGAATAATTGCATGCAATGGTGAACGTCCATATTAATTCACAAAAAAAAAAAAATGCACTAGAAGACAATTAAGATATAAAAATTGATGTGCATGTACCTGAATTTGTGGAAGATTTATTGTAAATATTATGGAGAAATTATTAGTCTTGTTTCAAGAGATCAGTTGAGAAATTAATGAAAGTGGAGCAGGATAGAATGAAATGGAATGAAGTGAAGTGAAATAATGGCGAGGTGGAATATAGAGAAAGGTGGAATGAATGGGCAGATGGGTGAATAAATGGACCCCCACAAAGTGGGAATCTTTATTATGAGAAGTTACATATGTTAATTAGCCAGAAGAAGGGACACTAGGTCCACTTCCTTCGGCTGCAAGAAGTTTCATTGTTGCATGTTGAGTGATTGATGCAGGAACTCTTCCTTAGAAGTTGGCTTGTGATACAATCTCAAGTGATGACCATTCACTAGAAGCTTAAACTTGATAGGGTCAATGGTAGTAAGCTAAATAGCTCCATTAGAAAATACTTTAGCCACCTTATATGGTTTGAGCCACCTTATCTATAATTTTCCTACATTATCCTGATATCTTGAGTCATAGAGAAGTGCCCAATCTCCAGGATAAAACTTCTTATCTTTGATGAATTTATAATATCAGTTTATTCACTAATTTTGCACTACCTCTATGTGATGCAAAGCTTCCTTCCTCATCTCATCCAAAGCATTCAACTGCATGATTCCATCTCTTTGTGCTTCATAAATATCCATTTCCAATTCTACTGCAGTCCTAAGAGTCTTATGCTCAAATTCAACGAGCATCATGGTTGTCTTTCCATACAACATCTCAAATGGAGTGAATCTTGTAGTTGTTTTCTAGGTAGTTCTATAAGCCCAAACAACTTCTCGTAGCTTGCTTTCCCAATCCTTTTTATGGATAGCCACTGTTTTGGTCAAAATGGCTTCAATTTCCCTATTGGTCACCTCAACTTGGTCATTGGCCTGGGGGTGATAAGGAGTAGACTTCTTGTGCCTAATGTTGTACTCATTGACCAGTGTTGTAATAAGGGTTGAAGTGAATTGAGTCCCTTGATTAGTCACTATCTCTCTTGGAACCCCATACCATGTGAAAATTTCCTCATACATAAATTTTGCAACCTTAGTATCTCTTACATGGTTCATGACCTTAACTTCTACCTATTTAGTTATAGGATTTACCTCTTGATGGAGGATCAATGGGTCCTACAAAATCCAGTCCCCACTTATCAAATGGAGCAATTACTACCTGGGGGTAAAGTGGCATCCCATCAGTTTTGGCATCTATCACATTTCCTTGTATATCTCCATGCATCCTCGTGGAGTGTTCCCCAGTAATATCCTATGTTCAAAATATCGATTGCTATCCTCTTGATTGCAAAATGTTCTCCACAAGGTTCATTGTGACATGCATGCAAAATATCAAATGTCTCGTCTTCTCTCATACATCTTCTCATGACCTGGTCAGGTCCAGTGTCGTAAACAAATCCAGCAATCCATGAGAAAGGAAACAATTTTTCAATGAGCACTCTCCTCTCTTTTGGAGAGAAGTGAGGAGGGACTCTCCCGCTGACCAAAAGATTAGCTATGTCAACATACCAAGGTGTCTACACACTGATGGAAAATAAGTTCTCATCAGGGAAAAAATCATCTATGACCTGATTGTCCTCTGATGTGGTCAGCCTTGAGAGAAAATCTGCAACAACATTGACCTTCCCTAGTTTATCCACAATGGTTATGTCAAACTTTTGCATCAGTAATAACCATCTTGCTAGCCTTCCTGAAATCATAGGTTTATTCATGAGTTATTTAATGGTTGCATGATCAGTGTGCACAAATATTTGGTATCCTATTATGTAATGTCTGAATTTATTTAAATCATATATCACTGCTAACATTTCTTTTGTTGTCACTGTATAGTTGAATTCAACTCCTTGCATATTTTTGCTGACAAAGTAAATGACATTCTCAATAGATCCTTCTTTATGTCCTAGGATTACTCCTATAGCATATTCTGATGCATTGGTATGGATGTGAAAAGGAAACTCCCAATTATGTCCCTTGAGCACAAGAGAATGAGTTAAAGATGCTTTCAAGTTAGAAAATGCCTTGTCACAGTCTTTTGTCCATTGGAACTCAACATCTTTAGTTAGAAGATTATACAATGGTGCTACCATTTTTCTGAAGTATTTGATGAACCTCCTATAATAATCAACATGTCCTAAGAAACTCCTAACATCTTCTTTTTTTTCGTAGCGATAGGCAGATTGGTAATCACCTCAATCTTTGCAGGATCTACTTGAATTCGTTTGTGAGAGATGTAGTGGCCAAGAACTACACATTCCTGCATCATAATGAAGAACTTTTCACTATTTAAGGATAGATTGTGGTATTCACATCTTTGTAGGACTCTCTTAATATTTTCCAATGCTTCATTGAAATTAGCACCATAAGTAGTGAAATCATCCATATAAATTTCCATGCAATCGTGAGAGATGTCTGAAAATATGCTAATGATTGCCCTCTGAAAAGTTGCAGGTGCATTGCATAATCCAAATGGAAGTACTGAATAGGCATAGGTTCCCCATGGATAGGTAAAATTGGTATTCTCTTGGTTCTCTGGTGCAATTTGGATTTGGTTATAGCCACTGAATCCATCAAGAAAAGAAAAGTATTGCTTTCCTGCAAGTGAGTCCAAAACTTGATCTATGAATGGTAAGGGAAAATGGTATTTTTTGGTGGCAGAATTAAGTTCTCTGTAATCAATACAAACTTGCCACTTTTTTCCTATTTTGGGCACAATCACCAATGGGGGCATCCACTGGCTATATGAAATGGGGTAGATAAATCTAAAATCTAACAATTTTTGCAGTTCCCCTTTTACTATTTCTCTCAACGCAGGGTTAATTCTTCTTTGTGGTTGTCTCACTGATGTACAATCATCTCTTATGTATATCCTATGAGTTCAAAGCTTAGGATCCAATCTCTTCATATCATGGTAGTCCCATGAAAATGAACTTTGGTGGGCCCTTAGTAAGTTTTCCAATGACAACTGTTGTTCTTCACTCAATTTATTGTTGATATTCAGATATTTCCCTTCTGACACTTACACTTGTGTAGTTAACTCTACCATAACTTCTTTAATAATGCTTGGTACCTTGTGTACACATCTAAAAATGGTCATGGTTAATCAAACCTGTTAATTAATTAAATATGAATTATTTAATTAACATTCTTAAGTCATCTACATATAAATAAATTTAATTATTTATTTATAGTGTTCATTTTTCCAATTCTTTTAGTTTAAATAAATAAATAAGTTTATTTGATTATTGCTATCTTCCTCTTCATTAATTAAATAGATTTCACAATTTATTTATATTAATTATCACAAATTTAAATTCTAAATTTAAATGATATTCTTCATTTCACATTTAATTAAATATTTCCAATATTTAATTAAAATGCTTTCTTTCTAAATTCTTTATTCTTTTCCACTTAATTAAATATTTCTAAAAATATTTAATTAAAAGCTTTCTTTCCTCCATAATTAAATATTCTAGAAAATATTTAATTAGAAACTTTCTTCTTTTCATATTTAATTAAATATTTTATATATTTAATTAAAGCGATTTTTATCATCTCTCACACATAATTAAATATTATTTATTTAAATTATGGAAACATCTTCCATTTTTTTCACAACCTTCCATCTTTCTCAACTTCTTGATCTCTCACCATTCATCTTAGCAAGCTTAATCTCAACCGTTGATCCTCGCCAACTAGATTCTTGCCTTCAAAAATCTATAAATATAGCCCTCTTATGAGCTGAGAAGACACCTCAAATCTTAGATTTTATACGCAGTTATTATAGTTGCATTTCAATATTATCAGCATTCTAGCATCATAGCATTTCAATTTCATAGCTTAAATAATTTAATCATGCACACACATTTTCAATTAGTCTCATTCTCCTAAGCTACCATTTCACCAAGTTGTTGCTTACACAACTGAGAGCCGACACCTTTAATCAAATCCTTGGAGATAGAGGACGATGGGACGAATTTGAAGAAGCTGTTAGAGTTTGCATTTATACTTTTTAATTAGATTTCTTTAATATAATATCTTATCGGTGTGTTAGTTTACTGTTTAGTTAATCCACATTTTCTAACACATTTTGGCACCCACCGTGGGGCATCCCCCCTTTTTAATCTTTTTATTGCAGATGTTTCTGACAGGTGATGGACTGGAGTTGCACTTCGGCGCATATGATCTTTCTTTCGGCGCATCCAGAGACTATTTCGGTGCATTCAGAGACTGTTTCAGTGCATTCAAGACTATTTCGGCACTTCCCATATTGATCTTTCGGTGCATTCAGGGACTGTTTCAGCGCATTCAGTAACTATTTTGGCGCACTGGGGACCTGTTTTGGCACATACAGGGGGTTTGTAAACATAAATTTTGATTCCGATGCCATCCGTGGACAAAAAATTTCTTAGTGCATGCAGGAGGTTTGTAAACAAAAATTTTGATTCCAACACCATCTACGGACAAAATTTCTCATTTCAATTTTTAAAGAGAATAAACCAATCCTAGGATAGAAACTTAAAATATGGAATCTATCAATCCTAGCATAGTCACCACACACTATTTTTTTAGTTAAAATGAACCCCATGGCTATTGTGAAGCAACATCTTCACTTAGTATAAATCAGTGTCATTTGGTTCTATAAAAAGAACATTGTTTGCTTTGTTTGTGGCAATAGGTCTATGCTCTCCCCTTAACTGGGTGACCAGAATACCAAACTGCCTTTTTATTTTCATGCAATGTTTATGCTTTATTACATCCTTTAGAGGGCCTTCCATAGTGGGAAAAAATACTCACCCTATGGGAATGACCTAAGTGGGAACAACCAAAGCCGGGTTTTCCAACCCACTATAGTCAAAAGTGAATTCGGGGAAAGTCTGCAATTCGACGATAGTGTGCAAAGATAACCACCCCCATAGTCTTTGTTCTAAAGATTGGGAGGTCTCTTGAGGGATTTTATCTATTGTCACGTCGAACGGAAACCTTGACTACAAACCATAGAGTAGAAAGCCAGTCGTGTTAGTATCCAAACATCATTTTAATCATGGTGCAAGGGGAGGGAAGAATCTTCCCCCAAGACACTCACCAGATAATCGCCATAGATTGTTTGCTAAGGGGATTCGGTATCCACTTCCATCACCTTGAGTACGCACCTGGAAAAGACAAAAACATGGGCGCCCTTTAGGGGGTGACATGGCTATGTGAGTCGATGAGATTTTAAGCTGTGGGCTATGATTACTATGATGACCTATTTGAAAAATTAAGAGTGAGTCTGACTGAAGTGCTTATCTTGTTCAAAACCTATGAAAATCTCAAGAACATATCATCTTTGTTTAGATTTAGGATTAATAAATCAACTGTTTGCTTCTCTATGCTATGTTTTTCACATTTAAATCAAATTAAGATCATCCAAAAATATCAAAATGTCCAAACATGTCTGTCTCAGAAGTCTAAATGGATAATTTAGCGCATCCCTGGTCTATTTCGGCACATTGTTGCTCTATTTCGGTGCATCTGTACTCTGTTTCAATGCATCTATGCTCTATTTCAGCGCATATGTGCTTTGTTTCGGTGCATCTGTGCTCTGTTTCGGTGCATTGTTGTTTTGTTTCAGTCCATCCATGCTCTGTTTTGGTGCATCGGTGTTCTATTTTGGTGCATAGGTAGTTTGTTTTGGTGCATCCATGCTTTGTTTTTGCGCATGTGTTTTCTGAACATAGGTAACTTTCTGACATTCAGAAATAAGTCATCTCAGTCTAGTCTTTTCCATGCTCAGAGTTTGGAAGTCTGCAACCTTTGCCAAGAAGTCTCTAGAAAGGAAGGTTAGAAAGCCAAAGAAATCTCTTAGTTATAAGAAGCTATTGAAGAAGAGGGAATTTCTATACCAAATTCGAAAGGTCTTGCTTGAACATAGGACCTTTATTCACCGATATCACTACTATATTAGAGGTTTCACTGATGATTATGTTGTAGAACCTTTATACTCACGAGCCTTCTTTCAAAGAAGAGCCCTCTCTCAAAGGCACAACCATAGTCAGCGTATTCGTTCTTCTTATATTCCCCAACTTGCAATTACGTATGCTACTAATCCCAATCAAATTCTGCAATAGAGAACTCAAGCACATTAGGCATTCATCAAACCCATCTTTTTACAAAGCTACGATCAAACCTCACAAAGTGCAAAATCCTCTTTATTTTCTTATCTTTGGTTTAATTCCTGCAAATAGGATTTTCATCCTTCCAATCAATGAATCATGAGCTAAAGATTAAAAATCTTTCAAGTCATAGAATCTTCATTCTATCCTGACTTTCATATGCATCAACATTGCACTATTTCATTCTTTGATCAAGGTTAGTAAAATTTGAGTGAAGCTTATTCCTATTGTCATGAGATCTCAAAAACACATAGAAAAAGATGAAAGTACAGTAAGCAAAATGGGTGATAATAGTGAGAGGGAAGAGATCCCCTATCATAATTCAAATATTGAAGAGATAATAGAAGAAAAGCTCCAAGAAGCAGAGCAAGATTCCCTATTCCATACTCTTATGGAAAGGATTTTAGAATGAAACAAGGAAAGATATTTCCTTTCATTAGCTAATCAAGGAGCTAAGTTACCTGTTGATTTTGACATAGAAGGGATTAAAGAAAATCATGAAACTCCTCCTTATGATTTTAGTGCCCTTACTCAACAGATTAAGGAATTACAAGGGCAAATAAAAGAAATGTAAGGGGGTACCACAAAGAAGTATGTTTTGGATGACATATGTCCTTATCCTTTTGATAGGAGTCTTTGAATGATTCCTTTTCCAAAATATTGCGAAATCCCTAAATTTGATAGGTATAATGGGAAAACTGACCCCATTGAACATGTAAGGGATTTCTAAAATATGAGCTTAGAATTTTCTCATGATGACACCTATTTAATGAGATTGTTTCCATGAAGTTTGGGTGGACAATCCATGGAGTGGCTTTCAAAGATCACCCCCCCAATCAAAAACTTTGAGGAATTGATAAAGAAGTTTATAAAACAATACTTTTACAACATCCAACACCAAATAACCATGCTTGATCTTTGTAAGGTGAAACAAAAAGTAGGGGAATCTTTCACTATATTTTTGTAAAGGTGGAGCAGAGTGTTTGCTAGATACTCTCATCTTCTTCCTGAAACAGAAAAGATGGAGATCTTGATCAATAGTCTGAATCAAGAAATGAGTTACAGACTAAACCTTCACTGTCCTCAATCATTTGAAAAATTGATTGAAAACACGATTACTATTGAAGGTACTTTGATCAAGCGTGGAGTTCTAAATATTGATAAAGAGGGTTCAAATTCATACAACAAAAACAACCATAGTAACAACAATGACAAGTCAAGATTTTGGACTCGAAATAAAAATGTTGTGAATGATAGGGTAGTAGATGCTAACAACGTAAATACGAAGCCTACCATCCTTAATGTGTCAAGTGTTCAACGTAGCAATAATGCTGGAAATTCTAGTACCCAAGGCAATGTTTCCAATCAAGGGAACACAACTAATAATCATGGAAACAATTTTGGCAATAATCAAAATTCAAATATGCCCAGATCTTAATATTTTTCGAATCGACAGAGTTTCACTCCCTTGGGCCAATCTTTGGAATCCATTCTCAAAGAGTTATTGAATCAAAACGCTATTACATTGCCACCACAAAGAGACTATGAGCCTCGAGTTAAACCACCATCGTGGAATGACTCACACTTTTGTAAATATCACAGGTGTAAAGGTCATAAGACAAACAATTGCCAAGGATTAAAGAATATCGTTCAAGATTTGATTGATAACCGTACCATCATAGTTGAAGGACATAATGCAAATAATGACCATCAAGCATTCAAGGATCCCCTCCCCAACTATCAAAAAGGGGAATCTTCTGGTGACAAGGGCAAGAATGTTAATTATGTCCATGACGTCATTATCAATCATATTTATATTGACGATCAGCACATTAATGCTATCCGAATCAAAGGTAAGTAAGAATATCGAGAGGTCAATGCTACAAAAAGGGGACAAGCCAAAATCATTGTCAAATGAAGCTCATCTAAAGCATCAATTCCCCCTCCAAGTCAATACAATTTGGTTGATAAACTATGAAAAACATCAGCCCAAATTTCTATCTTGGAACTTTTAAAGTTATCACCTACCCATAAGGACATTTTGGAAAAGGCCCTTGTTGATACAATTATATCCCCTGATCTGGATATCAATAAATTTCAAGCCATGGTGGGACACTTTTCCTCATCCACATGTTTATGCTTTACTGAAAAAGATGACTCATCCATAACCCATCCACATAATTCATCACTCTACTTAGAGGTCATGGTTCACAAAGCTCGCATTAGACGTGTCCTAATAGATGGGGGAGCTGGATTAAACATTTGTACTTTGAAAATGGTTCTAGCTTTGGGATATTCAATAGAATCTATAGATCCACAAAGAAAGATTACAATCAAGGCATATGATGATTAGGAAAGGACTTCCAAAGGCCTCATCATGCTACCAATCAGAGTGGAACCTGTTGTGAAGAATACATTTTGTTAGGTTCTAGATCGGGATCTAACTTATAACATACTCTTGGGTCATCCATGGATCCATGACATGCAAGTTGTTCCATCTACTTATCATCAATGCTTGAAGTTTCCATATGATGGATAGGAAATAACAATACCTACTAATCACATTAGCAGTCAAACTTGCTCTAACCTAAGAGCAACTCAAGTCACACTCATCCCACACAATAGAGAGGCCTTGGCCATCTCTACCTCCAAGAACAACAAACAAGGAAGTGAAATGATAAGTAATTTTGGCACCAAGCTAAAATTGATAGATAATGGAGTGGGAGAATATTCTTTATCTCTCTCTAATTTACCCATATCTCTAAGATCCCATGGTCAACCATCAACATCCATACAACAGGCTACAACAACTTTAGCCTCAGCTTCAGTTCCCATCACCAAGTTTAATGGGATATTTATCAAAGAAACCGAAATGGAAGATAGAGCTATCCTTGAATGGCTCTATAAAGATGAAGAAGAATCAGTACAACATGTCAAGTTACCCACAAAATAGTATGGAAAAGGTTATGTTATCATGAAACAAATGGGTTATGAAGGAAATGGCCCTATAGGTAAAAGTAAAGAGGGTATTGTTGAACTGGTCCAACTAAAAACAATGCACCCAACTGATAAAACTGGGTTAGGATATGGTGAAGATACAAAGGAAGAAGTAGTACAAAGAATGTCTAAAGAGGAGTTAGCTGAAACAATCCTGAGAATTCAAGAAAACAATTGTGACACTAACTCCAATGAATATGAATGGGACAACCTCTCTGATGATACTTTCATCTCAGAGAAAAGGGTGGACGTCATACACAAATTTACACCCACATTCTTACAAGGGGAAAGCTCAAGGCCTCCACTTGATTACGTCCTACAAAGCGATCATGACTCAAGTGAGACCGATTCGATTCAAAGTGAGACAAATCCTTCATAGGAGGATATCATCCTAGACCTCCCCCATAATGATGTTAACAATAGCATCATGTCCCTAACCGCTAGTGACCTTACTCATCCTAATGATCCATCTCCTTTGGTCCATCTCGAACTCATTGATTGGGAACTAATCGCACCCATTGATGTCCAAACTTTTCCTAATGATGAAACCATCATAAAATTTCTTTGTTCATCCCAACCGGAAACAAGTACCACTAGGGAATCACAAGATCAGAGTTTTCGACAGGAAAGTGCCAAGTTTCTCAGCTATGAAATAAACAATATAAAAGAAAGATCTAATGGTGAAAACCTAACAAAGGAAGTACATTAGATCAAGAAAAGAGAAAAATAAAAAGTGTATCTAATGGTGAAAACCTTCCAAAGGCACTAGAAGATGGGAAACTTGACACTCTTCTAAAGAATTATCAGGAAAGGTCTTCCATTCTAATTGAACCAATGACAACACTCAACATAGGTTCTACAGAGCATCCCAAAATCTTGCAATTAGCCACATCTCTAACAGAGGAGGAAGTACCTAGATTCACAAAATTTCTCAAGAACAATCAAATTAGTTTTGCATGGTCCTATGCGGATATGCCGGGATTAGATCCAAATCTCATCATGCATCATCTATCTATCATGACGGGGGCAAAACCTGTAAAACAAAAACTCAGAAAAATGCATCCACATGTTGCATTATTGGTAAAAGAGGAATTAAAGAAGCTTTTAGATGTCGGATTCATTCGGTCTATGGACTATGTGGAATGGATCTCCAATATTGTACCTATTTCAAAGCCAGATGGAAGGATTAGAATTTGTAAAGATTTTAGGGATTTGAACAAGGCATGTCCCAAAGATGACTTCCCCTTGCCAAACATAGATATGATTGTTGATTTGACTACTGGACATGCAATGTATTCATTAATGGATGGATTTTCATGATACAACTAGATAAAGATTGCACCAGAGGATCAGGATAAAACGGAATTCACATGTCCTTGGGGTACCTATTGCTGAAACGTAATGCCATTCAGGCTGAAGAATGCAGGAGCTACATACCAACGAGCAATGACAACAATTTTTCATGATATGATGCATACATTCATGGAAGATTACGTTGATGACCTCCTCGCCAAGTCTAACACTAGGGAAGGACACATAGATATCTTATCTAAAATTTTCAAAAGAATGTAACAATTCAAAGTGAGACTTAATCCAAAGAAATGTGTCTTTGGAGTGAAATCTAGAAAGCTATTAGGTTACATTGTATCAGAAAAGCGAATTGAAGTGGATCCAGCTAAATTCCAAGCAATTCTTGATATGCCACCACCAAGGAACATTAGTCAACTACACTCTTTGTAGGGATGTTACAATCCATTCGAAGATTCATTGCTCAACTGGCAGATAAAAGTTTATCATTTACACATCTTTTACACAAGAATGTTCCATTTAAGTGGGAGCACAAATGTGAAGTACAATTTGATCAGATAAAGTAGTATCTCATGAATCCACTAGTGCAAGGTGCACCTCTCATATTATATATTGCTGCCACAAAAGTATCTTTAGGAGCATTATTGGCATAGGAAGACAATTCAGGAAAAGAGCGAGCAATTTATTACATTAGTCAAACCTTGACAAGTCATGAGCTAAATTACACCTTCATTGAGAAAACTTTCTTAGCAGTGGTTTTCACTTCTCAAAAGTTACGACACTACATGCTAACTCATACAGTAAATCTTGTGGCTAAAATTGATCCACTCAAATATCTTCTAAGTAAGGCAACCTTAACTGGTAGGTTGGCTAAATGGGTTATGATCCTAAGCGAATTTGATATTCATTATGTGGATGGAAAAGCTATAAAGGGACAGGTAATTGCAGATCAATTAGCAAATACATCAATACTAGCAGAACACCCAATACATGTTGATTTTCCTGATGCCGATGTATTCACAGTAGATATCCAACAATCATGGGCACTCTGCTTTGATGGTTCTTACACTCAACATGATTCAGGAGCCGAGATTCTTTTTATTACACCTCAAGGAAATACAATTCCAAAATTTTATCGACTAATGTTTCCTTGCACAAACAACATAGCTGAGTATGAGGCATTGGTAATTGGCATAAGAATTGCAGTAGAATAGAAAACCACAAAACTTCAAGTTTTTGGTGATTCACAACTTGTTATAAATCAAATCAATGATGAATATCACACCAAAGATGACAAATTGATACCTTACAAAAGAATGGTGGACGATTTCAAGAAATACTTTGTTAATATCAAGTTCATACAAATTCCAAGTATTGATAATAAAGCAGCAGATGCTATGGCTACAATCGCCTCTCTACTTCAGTTGACAGAAAATCAAACACGGTATGATTTCCTAGTGGAACAATTATTTTCTCCCGCCCATGAGAATCCTGAAACTCAAATAATTTTCCATCTAACCAGTTCTGATTCTCCCTTGTATAGACAAATTTACACTTACCTAAAGGATACTATTTTACCCTTAGACTTGTCTAGGAATCAAAAAATAAATTTCATCCGTCAATCATCCCGTTACACCTTAATTGTTGATGTCTTATACCGGCGTGGTCTGGATGGTACCCTCCTTAGATGTCTCGAACACGATGAATTAGAAAAGGCCTTACAAGAGGTACATGGTGGAATTTGTGGGACACACTCAAGTGGACTAACCTTAGCAAAGAAACTTGTGAGATTAGGGTATTACTGGTCGACCATGGAGAAGGAATCATTCATCTTTGTGAAGAAATGTGCAAAATGTCAGATTCATGGGAATCTCATCCATGCTCCTGCTCAGGAATTACAACCTTTCACCACAACATGGCCTTTCACTCAGTGGGGATTGGATCTGGTTGGCAAGATACACCCATCATCTTCAAATGGACATAAATTCATCATTACAACCACTGAGTATTTTACTAAATGGATTGAAGCTGTTCCCCTAACAACTGTTACCGGCAAACAAATCTCTTCATTCATTTTGAACTATATCATCTACCCATATCCATTATCACAGACAATGGAAGACCCTTTAAAGATCGGGATTTTGATGAACTATGTGAAAGATTTTGCATCCAACACAGATTCTCTATGCCTTACTATCCACAAGGGAATGGTCAAGCGGAAGCTTCAAATAAAAAAATTCTAAAGATTCTGAAGAAGATAGTAAATGAAGTAGGTCATGATTGGCATGTCCAATTAAATCCAACATTATGGGCATACAGTGTTAGTATTTGCACACCAAGAGGAACCACCCCTTATGCTTTGGTCTACAGAGAAGAAGCTATTTTACCACTAGAAGTTGAGATTCCCTCACTTTGAGTATCATTAAAGGGGTTACTCAATGATAAAGACTATAGAGTATCATGATTGCAAGAGCTAGAACTGCTTGACGAATGACATCAAACTGCAGTTAATCACTTGAAGGGATATCAACAAGTTATGTCCCGTAACTACAATCACAGAGTCAAACCATGAAATTTTCAGGTGGGTGATTTAGTTCTCAAAGAAAACCCTTGTAATCAACAGGATTGGGAAAATAAAGGCAAGTTCGAACCTAATTGGCTGGGCCCATTCGTTATCATTGCAGCATACGGATCAGGTGTATATCAGTTGTCAACAACAAAAGGGGATCCGTTTGAGGATCCAACCAACAACATTCATCTGAAGAAGTTATACGCTTGAGAAAATATCAAAAACAATATAAAAAGTCCTGAAAAAATACAAAAAAATCAAAAAGAGCAAAAAATACAAAAAAATCAAAAAGAGCAAAAATACAAAAAAATCAAAGAGAGCAAAAATACTAAAAAAATCAAAAAAAGGAAAAAATCGTTGCCTTGATGAAAACCTGGCAAACAGGCATCTTGGTAATAGCAAAAAAATCATAAAATCAGGAAAACGTGCAATAAAAAATAAATGGTGAAAACCTAGCAAACAGGCATTGTTTGTGATTTTGTTCGGCCCTCTCATCTATTGGGATTCATTCTATCCATCTTTTCATCGACATCACACACATGCCTCGCCATTGTAATTTACATCGCACCATTTCCTTGAAATGACAAGGACCTCATCATGGCTTGATGAATTAGGATTATCTTTAGTAGTAGTTGTGTCTAGCAAGAGTCAAAGTATAAGGTCACTAGGGGACAATTCGCTTCTTGGAGCTTTTTGAGCAAACGACAACATGTGTCTAGAATAAAAATATCAAGAAACAACAAACTTGTCCAATTACAATGAGGTTGCATAACTGTTTGACAAATGAACAAATTGGATGATCTTAATCTAAATAAAATGAATGATAAACTTAAAGCAATAAATTGCAATTGTTGTTTTGATATTTGATGACATCATGTCTTTGGAGTGATACAATGATGTACTGAACTAGAATGACAAGGAAGAAGTATGATTTTTCTTTGCTTGTTGTCTGTAAGCTAATCATTAGTATTGTGCAAATTTGTCATGGGACATGCTCTACAATGTATCATTGATGACATTTCAGAATTTGCATAGGAAAATGGTTAACTTTTGTCTGTTTATACAAGCAATACTCAAGTCATCTTGGTTCAATTATACCTCGATGCTTGTATTAACTTGCTACATCAAACATCATGAAAGAAGTACTCAGGTCATCATTGGTGCTAACATACCCTTTGATGCTTTTACTAACTTTCAACATATCAAAAGGCTCAATGATGAAAACCAAGCACAACATGAAATGGAAACAAGGAGAATAGTTCATTACTACATTTAGGACTGCATAGTTCATTATTGCATTCTAGGATTGCATAATTCATTTACATTTTGAGGGCTGTTTAAATAGATTTTTGAAGGTTGGCCAGATTCTTGTATATCTTTTCAGACAATGATTGAGTACGAGTGGACATTTGTTACATCTCATTTCATCATTATTCATATCATTTCACCAACACTCATTTACAGTATCATCATTATTACATTTTTTGCATCATCATTTCATTATTAGTTCATCATATTCATATCATATGCATAAGTCATTTATTTAATAATCCATCTCATATCACATTAGACATTTATATTTTGCATTCACATTCACATCATTTATCACATACATCTACAATAAAATTGCATTCATATCACCTATTTCACATCATCATTTAGGTTATCATGTTCATTTCCATTTCATCGTTATCATTATTATCATATTACATCTTTTTTCAAGTCATGTGCATATCATTCATTAAATATTTCGTCTTCATAATCATATCATTTATCCATTTATCCATTTAAATCATTCATCATTACCTCATATCATTTTCACATCATTCAAAGCATCCACCATTACATATTACATCTTGCATTCATTACATACATTATAAAGGAAACATCATTTTAGATTGCATCATATATCATCATGGTAGAATCATTTCATCACAACACATCCTGCATTACGATACATAAAATAAAAGCATCATCATTACACCATCATTTGCATCATCATACATTAGGAAAATAATACACAACATAGCATATAGAAATAAATAAACATCCTTAACATGAGCATAAATAATCCATAACACATGCATAATAGAATCACCACTGCATCTCATAAATCTCATCAAAACAAATGTCCAGGAATACAAGGATATCAAATGTTTTAACAAGATATATCAAATACAATGAATGTGTCAAAAATGCTCATCACTGAGGGGCATCTGACTGGGGCACATGACTGCTATTGTCTACTGAGGTAATGGGTCGCGATGGATCTCTGCTCCCAGAAGCTCTGATCTCTCGTCTAACTAGCTAACCCACACTCATGGTGGCACTCCTGGAATGGTTGCGTGAGTGGGTCCGAGACTGAGTACCCGACTGTGTGAAGGAAATCCTCCTCTTAGGTGGTACTACCTCAAAATACCTCATCCTCTAATACTCGGCCTCCCGAGCAGTCTCCAAACCCTCTGCCACAACCTCCCCAATGAAGGTACTCTCAACTAATCTAAGAATTCTCTCGGCTACCCCCTCGGCTTGTACACATCTCTCCCAGAAATTGTCCCTCTCGGCCATAAGCTGAGCTACCTATGGGTCAGGATGTGGTGGCTATGCAACCTATGCCTGTAGCTGACTGATCGTCCCTTGAGCTTGTGCCAACTGACTCTGAAATGTCTGAACCTCTACCTACAACGCATCAATCTGTCCCTGTGAGGGAGCCCTGATAATGATCTATGGAGCCGACGTGCTCAGCTGGTCCACCACTCTTGAGGTTCGTGGCCTTGTCTTGAAAGGAATATCAAAGAAATACCTATGTCCTCCTCCCACACCACCTCCGTCATCCCCACTGTCATCACTGCTGTCATCCTAGCTGCCAGAGTCATCCCCCTCATCTCCCTCCTCATTGACATCCATGGTCGTTGGGTAAAAGCCAATGCTAATCCAGCTTTTAAACTTGAATCACTAAAAAGTAGAATATATGTTTTGAATTTTTAAATGATGTAAACTAGTAAAATATGTATTTTTTAGTATATTTTATGTTTGTATTTTTTATAAGAAATTAAAAAATTATTTTAAACTAGTTTTAATAAATTAACACTATAATTTAGTTGCTGATAAAATGCTGAAAAATGAAGTTGCGTGGGACGTCAAAATTTTTATAGTAAATTTATTTTTTTTTCTTTCAAATTTTGTGTGTGTATTTATAACTTGAAACTTTAGTGCATGGATATATTTTTTTCCAATTTTGATAAATATATATTTGTATATAAATATTAAAATGTGTGTGAATAAAAAATAACTGTTTCCATCGGGCGTCAACATTCATATTAAATATTTATCTAAAATGGAAAAAAAATTATACCATCTTGAAATAGATTCTTTTATCTAGTGCATCATATTTTTTTCAATTTTTTTTAATAAGTTTTAGTATTTTTCCTTGGGATGGTAATCAACCTAATATTTTTTACTGATAACCTACTTTTAGTATAAATAAAAATATGAATATAAATAATAATTAAACTATTAAAATAAATATATTTTTGAAAACTACACTTATGGATCTACAAAAGGGTATTTTTACATTTTAAAAAAAAATGTTATTTACATGAGGAGGAGTTATTAAAACTTCAAGTTTTTCAAATAATTTTTTTTTTGGTAAATTGGACTCAAAGTGGTGCTCCATATATTTTTAGCCAGCAATTTTTGTTGAATAAATTGTGGAAGCATCTAACTTAGCTAGAATGAATCTTACTAGGTCATATGTTTGACCAAAATTTATTTTTAGTTAGAAATACTTAAATTCAGTTGTGCTGAGATGTTGGCTGAAAGTGTGACACAACTTTGTGCTTTTACCCCGCTGCATACTTTGCCCTTGCCTGAGCCTCTCCCTGTGGCTTCCCTATTGTTTCCGATGCTTGACCTCACCCTTTCTATATAATCGATCCTCCCAATAATGGAGCAGGCTCCTCTGGACTAGTAAACCTCGGGAAGGGATGTGTGTAAAAGTATCCAGCATACTCATCTGTCATCCCTGCATCTGTAACCTCTAGATGTATAGCCCATTGTGCTGACTGCAACTCCAAATACTCTGCTCGGGCCGCCTCAATGGTCACAATAGGACGCCACTCTGGTACATCCTCCTGGCGTCTGGCATAATGTGCCACACCCTGTGGCATCATCTATACTAACCCAAGCTGCCTCAGGACCTGCATGACTAAAAACCGCTCCATAATGTATGGGGTACGACCAATCAAATATCTGGATCTCGTACAATAGCGAAACTCTATATCATTTGCCTCCCACGGATCACAATCTACATACAACCTCCAGTTTACTGTATCCAAATCACCCAAAACACGCTACCAATACTCCAACTTACCCAGCCTCAGTTGGACAAGTGGCCATGTGTATGTATAGACATATGGGAACCCAAGGGGATGATCCCTCCATACAATGGGACACGTAATTGCAAAATTCTCCCATGCAAATATCTATAAAAGAGTCACTCCACATGAGAGACTCTTCCCATCGATGTATAGGACCTGATGAAGATCGTGGTACAGATGGGCAAGCATGCATGATCCTCATGCATATCTGGTCTAGTGGAGAAGCATATCCTCCAAGATCCTACCCCAACCAACTAATAGTCCCTTTGCCCTACGATTAGGAGAAAGGAAACCACCGATCATACCTGCTAAAACTGAAGGCAGTGGGGCATATCCCTCCACCATCTCCTTCCAGGGAAGCTCATATCCAGAGACATGAGGATCCTGGAAGACTTGCCTAAGTGCATCGGTCCCTCCGATCTCCTTATGATCATAGATCACAAGCTCACCAACCATAGGAATACCCAGAATCCTGTACACATCCTCCAGAGTCACTATAATCTCTCTTGTGGGCATATGAAAGGTGTAATGCTCACTGTGCCACCTCTCAGCTAATGCAATCAACAGTGCCTTATTGACCCGATACTGTGGGATCCCCACCAATGGACCCAACCCACAGTGGTGTATAACCTCTAAATCATCCTATGACAGTCGCAAAATCATCTCCCATGTCTAAGGAAATCTCTCTCTGATCTAGAGGAGGTTAAATTCCTCCTTTACAACATCATCAAGCAATCATACAAATCAATCAGCAAGTAATCTCTAATAAAATTGGTACATCAAAAGCAAAATTTTCAGTACATCAATAGGCAATCAGCTCAATCAAAATCAACACTTATTTGTCTTTTATATCGCATGGAAACAAATCTATCTATTATCTCTACTATTTGTCTTTCATATTGCATGGAAGCAAATTTATCAATCATTTCATCTACTATTTGTTTTTCATATTGCATGGAAACAAATTTAACAGTCACATGACTCAACATCTATCTATTTGACTTTCAATCGGGAAAACAAATCTACCATTACTATTTGTCTTTCAAAAAGGAAAGCAAATTTATTAGACTTATTTGTTCTTCAAGTACGAAGAAAATTTTCTCAAATCAAGCTAATCTATTCTTGATGTTATTCAAAAGCATAAAATCAATTGTCTAATCTAGCAACAATCATCAAGCACTTATCAAATTTTCTTCAAATTTTTAAAATTAGGAAAAATCCATGGATGCGCCAAAATAGGCCATCAATGTGCTAAAACCTGTATGCACAACTTTAACCCATGGATGCGCTAAAACAGAGCTGCTATGCACAACTCCATCAATGCACGACTCTAACCAGCCTATGCGCTAAAATAGTTACTCTATGCGCTAATCCACATATGCAATATTCTATCACACAAACGTGCTAAAATAGTCACCCCTATGCGCTACTCTGGATGCACGACTTTATCTACCTTATGCGCTATACTATGGCTCATATGTGCTAAACCAGGAACTTAAAAATCTAAAAATTACAAAAAAATCCAAAAAATCATCAAAAAAAATTGCGAAGAGGCTCAAGTCGACTTACCGGAGGTTCGTACTCAGCTGGTCTCTGATACCGGTGGGCTCGCTTGAATCTATGGCACTCATAGTGGATCGGCATCTCATTTTCACCTCTCAAAGCTCTGAAAATTATCAAAGGTTACTGTTCAAATGACAGTGACTTTTCACCTTTTTCACCTTTTAAGGGGGTAAAAGTGTGAAAATATTCAATTTTTTTGCAAAACAGAGCACTATTTTGAGAGCTAAATCACTAATTTTCCTCTAAAAATCATTCTGATTCTTTTATCATGCGATTTATCTCTCGAGGGGGCATATAGCATCGGTAATTCTGGGGCAAAATTCTTTGAAGCAATGCATAAAACACATCACTTCAAAGAGGGTCAAAATGTACACATCTAAAAATGGTCACAGTTAATCAAACCTATTAATTAATTAAATATGAATTATTTAATTAACATTCTTAATTCATCTACATGTAAATAAATTTAATTATTTATTTATATTGTTCATTTTTCCAATTCTTCTAGTTTAATTAAATAAATAAGTTTATTTGATTATTGCTATCTGCCTCTTAATTAATTAAATAGATTTCACAATTTATTTATATTAATTATCACCAATTTAAATTCTAAATTTAAATGATATTCTTCATTTCACATTTAATTAAATATTTCCAATATTTAATTAAAACACTTTCTTTCTAAGTTCTTTATTCTTTTCCACTTAATTAAATATTTCTAAAAATATTTAATTAAAAGCTTTCTTTCCTCCATAATTAAATATTCTAGAAATATTTAATTAGAAACTTTCTTCTTTTCATATTTAATTAAAGCACTTCTTATCATCTCTCACACATAATTAAATAGTATTTATTTAAATTATGGAAACATCTTCCATCTTTTTCACAACCTTCCATCTTTCTCAACTTCTTGATCTCTCGCCGTTCATCTTAGCAGGCTTAATCTCAACCGTTGATCCTCGCCAACTGGATTCTTGCCTTCAAAAATCTATAAATATAGCCCTCTTATGAGTTGAGAAGACACCTCGAATCTTAGATTTCATATGCAGTTTTTATAGTTGCATTTCAATATTATCAGCATTCTAGCATCATAGCATTTCAATTTCATAGCTTAAATCATTTAATCATGCACATGGATTTTCAATTAATCTCATTCTCCTAAGTTGTAATTTCAACAAGTTGTTGCTTACACAATTGAGAGCCAACACCTTTAATCAAATCCTTGGAGATAGAGGACGATGAGACGAATTTGAAGAAGCTGTTAGAGTTTGCATTTATACTTTTTAATTAGATTTCTTTAATATAATGTCTTATTGGTGTGTTAGTTTACTGTTTAGTTAATCCACATTTTCTAACAACACACCTTGAGTTTATGTGGTAGTAATGTATGAAGCATACCTATTTTGTAGGAAATTCAACTATAGGAAAGACATCTGTAGGACAAGTGGTTGCAGGAAGAGCGGCTGCAGGATGAGCAACTGCAGAAAGAGCAACTACAAGAAGAGCAGGCAGGTATGTTTTCACTATATTAGCATAATAAAATACATGAGAGGATGATTCTTCCTCTATCTCATAATGGTTTTTAATTATGTTAGACAATACTTCATCTTCATCTTGAAGCTGTAGGGAAGGGCTTTTTCCTAACATCATAAGTTGTGCCATAGAATTAACTTCTTCGGCCTCTTCACCAACATGTGGCCATACTGGATCATCCTTATCATGGGATGGCTAAGTAGGAGGGTAGAGAAAAACTATTTTGGTGCTCTTTCCATCAAAAATGGTCATGTATCATGTTCGACATCCAATATAAGCATTTGTTGTTGCTATCCATGGTCTTCCAAGAATAATGGGGTACTCACCTAGTGTGGATTTAGGAGAAAGAATCATAAAAAATTTTGGGCACTCCCAAGAGTCTAGAGTTACCACTAGATCTTCCACTATACCATCAAGCTCAACAATAGAAGTATTAGCAAGCTATAGGATAGTAGGAATAGGTCTCGTTCTTACAATATTTAGTTGTTGTAGGATGCCCTTGGTCATCACATTTATTGTTGCTCCCAAATCAATAAGAGCATTCTTTATCTACATCCCATTTATAACAACTCCTACTACCGGACTCCCTGGATCATTATACTTGGGAAAAGTCACTTTCCCAAGCATGATGTCAACAAGATATCCCACCACATGAACTGTAGTGGGGTCTTTCTTCTTCCTACTTGGCTTCTTCAGGCGTGCTTCCTTGATTTCTTTGACATATATGGGAACATATTTTATGTCCTAAAATAGAGGTATTTGGACACATATATGCTTCAACTGATCTAGAATTTCAAAAGTTGTGTCCTCCTTTTCTTCCTTTTGTTTCACAGTTTCTAACCTTTGGGGAAATGGTGGTTCAGATTTAGTCTTCTTGGTTGGGACTAGTTTTGGATTTTTAGGTGCACTTGGCTGAACAGGGATATTTAGAGGCTCATCTTCTTCCACAGGAAGTTCACTGATAATAGGTGTGGAAGGACTAGTAAATTAGTTCCTAAATGCAAATGGATGTCACTTACACTCAAAATATATGCAAGGAATTTATTTGGATCAACAGAGTATATTGGTTGTTATTGTGGTTTATTATTTGGGTTAGGTGTGGGATGGGCTAGTAGCTGAGTAGGTTTAGGTGCATTTGAACTTAGATTAGCAGGAGGATGCATTATAGTAGGTTTTTGGGGATGAGAAGGTGGTTGCATGCAATTGGTTGTCTTGTTTGGCCATTGTTGTCCTCCCCTCCATTGAGATGTTTCCTGCTAGTTTCTTGGAGGTGGCTACCAATTTCCTTGAAACTATTGCCGATTCCCCTGAGCTTTCTACCATTGGGGTGGAGAGTTTTGTTGATTGGGCCAAAAATTTGGAGGGTTATTCCAATACTGTAGTGGATATCCTCCATAATTGGATGGATATGGGGGTTTCCATTGATTACTATATGAATAAGAATTGAAATATGGCCCAACAAAAGATATTGGATCTAGTGGCATACCCTATCTTGGAGCCCATGGCCTCCTCTGTGCAACATAGTATACCTTATCTTCTTCACCCTTGATTGGTTTGAACTCGACTGCCATCTACTTTTTGTCAATATTAGCTATCATCTTGTATTTGCAGTCCTTCTTCTTTTGTCTACAATGATGAAAATATTCTACCAACATTGCCTCTGCCTCCTCTTGATTCTTTTTGGTCTGAAGTGAATCAAGCTGAGTAGACATATTATTTATAATGTCTTTCTAGAAGTCTTCCAGTAAGTGAGTAATCTCCATCCTTGAAACTCCATTGGTAGATGACTTACCCATAGAAGATTGGTAAGCTCTCCCCTTCTTTAAAGTTGCTCTAGAATAGTTCTAACATATCTTCTTGATATCCTCCCAAGGAACTTGGGTGATATCTCCTCCTCCCATCAATTCCAAGGCATCTGCACAACTGTCATTAATTCCTCTCAAGAAAATCAGCTTCTATGATTCTTCATTGAGTGTATGGGGTGGAGATTTCGATAAGAAAAACATAATCCTTGAAATGTGATCCTCCAGGCTCTCATCTTCCTTTTGTTGCATCTTAAAAATGCCATCTCCTCTCATGTCACCGCCCCTGCAATACTCTTTGTATTTCTCAATGAATTTTACCTTCATGTCCTCCCAAGTCTCCACAGTATCTTTGCCTAGGCTAATGAACCATCTTAATGCAACTTCTTTCAAAGTGGTAGGGAATAGCTTAATCCTATGGGCATTAGTGGTATAGTCATAACTCTTGCAGAGTATATCAAACTCAAACAAGAATGTATCAGGATCTTTTGTGACAAGTCCATAGAACTTAGGAAGGACTGAAGTAGAGATATTTTTGAGGTTGTCTACTTCATTCTAATGAGCAATGGAGAAAGGAAAAGTTGGTCAGTTAGGTCTATTAGGCCTAGTTCCATTTGCATCACCTATGTCTGCTTTATGAAGTTCCAAAGAAAAGGGGTCTTCAATCAGATTTTGATCTTCAGAGGAAACTTTAGAATTGGTCAGTTTTGGAAATGTATCAGCAAAGAAGTGTGGCTCTTCTTCTTCTTCATTTCTTGGCAGGTTTTGATACTCAACTATCTGGAATACATTAGGATTGTTAGGAAGGAATATCCCATGATCATATCTTCTCCTTTCTCTATGCATATGGTATCAATTCACGATCGGCCAGCTCACACAAAGAATTGGAAAAAAATAGGGGGTCATAACTCTTATAAATGAGGGGTACACTAAGAAAAACTATCAATGAATCCAAAGAACTTCCTAGTTTGACACCATCCTTGACAACGGTGCCAAAAATGTCGGCCTTTTACAATGGTTTTAACAACTAAGCCCTTGCAACTATGATTCAGAGATTGGACATCTAACCTAAATAGTTATTTCAATCATCATGAAGGTGCATTTAAATTGTCAACCCATGGACGTAAAATTGAAATGGGTTAGCATTGTATGTGCACTAGGAATCCAAAGTAGCCATATTCATCCTATAGCTAAGAAAGACACAATACTGAAAGTAAATTGCTTGGAAGGAAATAACATAAATATTGAACATCAACCAATAACTAGACTAAACTGAAATGCATGATAGAAATGAAAATTTGAGCGAACAAACAAGAAACTCCTTTGTCTACTTTGGTTGCAGGAATAGTCACAAAATGGAATTCTAGTGGCTACAGGAATAGTCAGTGCCAAATTCTTAACTAATTACTAAACATAAAATACTAACTAAGCTAAAGGATGGAATAGTCACCAAGTGGCCCCCCTTGGATAAGTATTCCCTAAAACTAAGATAGACTCAGATGCACAAACTTATAACTTCATTCCATTTATTGGAAAACATGAGTACAAATGAGCAACACAACTGTATTACTGAAAAGCTCAAGAGTGTGATTACATCATTAACATTCTTTGATTAACTAGCTAGAGCTCAGAAGGAACATCAGAGCCTTATTTAAAAAACCTTGCAAGGTGGTCAACTCTAGTGGACGCGGAGGACACCACATTAGGGAAAACACAAAAAAGAGAAGAGGCGGCTACACATGCATAGAATATGTTAGGCATGTTTTCCTTAATGCAAGTCTGGAACAATAGTAATGCCTATTTTCTTAACAACAATTAAGACCATTGCAAGGTGGTTACAATTTTATTTTCATGAGGAATCTCTAGCTGTCAAGAGTCTTTCCTCCATTAAATGACCACCTTGTTGACCAATATGGAAGATGCCCAGCTGGCCGAATCTTCATAAGTTGTAGGCCTCTAATTATTTGCATGGCAATGCTAGTACACACAACAATTTCATATCCATAATCATCTTAAAGAAACATTCATTAATCACATGCAAAATTAACATAGCTAGTTCATATAGCATGCCAATATCATTTCAAAGTCATAAGGGAAGCAACAAGATCTCCATCAAGGTTGACTCACCTAAGGGTTGAAACTCAATCTTGCCCTAGGGGATCTCTTTTTTCTAATGAAATAAGGAAGGAAAGTGTAGGCGCATATCCCCATTCAAAATCCATCACCCACATTTTCCCCCATTTTAGATATGTTATGATGTTTTAGTTATGCTTTATATGATGCTTGTATTTGATGTTATTCCATGTTTCAATATTTTGCAGTTGATACCCAAGAGTGGCTCAGCTTTATGGGTCAAATTCTACTACATATGGTTCTTAAGATACCTCCCTAGTAGCTGATACAAGCGGAGCATAGGACACAATTGAGTGTAGGGCACCAGGAAAACTTGTTTGATCCTATATCACGATGGAGGATGATATACAAGGATTTGATAGTTTCTCATTAGGAGACGAGAGTTGAGAGATACTGAGCCCCTACAAATAGTGAGGTGTACATCATCCTATGAGAGGATCTTAGTAGGGTACGAGCAAATAGAGATCATCTCTAGGAGGAACACATAACAATGCTCATGGCTCATATTGAGATCAGAGGTGAGATGTAGGTTGTACTAGAATGAAGTATCTCTAGGAGCCACTCCTGATATATGGTCTCACTATAACCACCACCACCAGGTCTCAAGGAATCTAGTAGCCATAGGCTTACTTAGTTTATGGTGTATTCATGACACACCACATATTTTAAACATGGTGATTATGATGATGCATATAAACACCATGAGATATATATTTGAGTATTTTTTACTTGATTTATCCTGTTTAATATGGTTTAGTACATGTGATGTTTCTCTTAATAGCATGCATTACATCTCCATATATGTCGAATTGAATACAACTGTGATTTATTAAAAAAATTGGTTAAGACTATTTAAAAGATACTACAATAATCTAATTGATATATGTAAATGAATGGTGTGATCTAACTAAACACATAATTTAATTGTCTTATTAGATGCTACATTTTGAATAGAGTGTACATATGTTAAATAAAATTCCACTATGATCTAATTTGGATAAAATTAAATGCTTATAATGATCTAATTTACATGTTACATAAATTTTTGAATAGTATGTGTGGTACATAATAATCCATTATGAAAATTACTCAAATAATCTAAGACATACAAATGTTTGTCAAGAATGAAGCAATACGAGATAAAAATAGAAAATAACATCTACTAAAATCTAGAATCATGTTTAAAAAATATAACATACTATTCAAAATGATGATGAATTTTTAAGTATAATATCTACACATATACATAGCATTAATAGGTTCTTTAAGAGGTATTTCATCTAGTGTATAAAGTTTGTATTCTCCTAATCCAATATTTTCCTCTATTAGATAAGGTCCTATCCAGTTCAGGCTAAATTTCCATTTTTATCTCGATTTTTATTTCACATTGTGTTTATTTTCATATAGGACCAAGTCACTTTTCATAAAAGATCAATGAACAAATCATTCATTGTACTTTAGATGAAAACCTTTGGAACAAACTTGAAGATGTTCAAGAGCATGTATACACTATCCTTCGAGCATGTCAATTTTTTAAATTCTTTGTTCTTTGTAGGTATTATCATCAATGATGTTAATGAGAGAGATTCCTAGTGAAGAAATCTCCAATTCCAATGGAATAACATCAACACCATAGACAAGGTTATATACATTATTACTTGTATCACTACAAAAACTCATCTGATAAGCCTATAATGCATAATAAAGTTGAGTATGCCAATCTTCACCATTTTTATTGATGGTTAAGCATAAGAATTTTTTGATTGTTTTGTTAGTTTCTTCCCCTTTTCCATCCGATTGAGGATAATATGGTGTAGAAAAAGGATGTTGAATACAATTTTTTTGAAAGCTCTTTTATATACTTTTTGAAAATGATGTACCATTATCTATAATCAAAGCTAAAGGAAGATAAAATCATGATATTATGTTATCTAAGATAAAATGACAAATAACTTCAGCTATCATGAAATGAAGAGGAACTGTCTTAACCCACTTTGTGAAACAATCTATAGTTGTGATGATAAAAGTATGTCCTAAAGATGAGGAAGGAAAAATCTTCCCAATCAAGTCAAAACCTTCAAAAAAATGGCCAAATAGCTACTTGGTCACAAAGTTCATGAGGAGGATCATGAATCAAATTTTTATGTTCTTGACACTTAGGAATTGTTTTTAAAAAGGTGAAAGAACCTTGTTCCATGTTTTTCCAATAATATCCCATATTAATTAGACTTTGAACAAAAGATTGACCACCTAAGTGTCCTCCACATGAACTTGAATGTGCTTCTTCTAGGGCCACATGAATCTTAGATTTAATAAGGAAAGGAAGAAAGAGACCATTATATGATCATCGTTATTAACACATTAGCCAAAATTATATACCATGCTGCAAGTTTTCAAATATGAGAACAAGTGTTTTCCATAGTAGGTTAAAGGAAAATACCATCATGTAGGTATGGATATATGTGTGAGTACCATTCATCTAATTTATCTATATGACATATGATATCTTCTTTCATGTTATCAGTGATCGATGACAATGTGAGATTATAAATGGTAAATTAAAAATCCATGAAAGAATTATTGAGAGATTTAAGGGAAGTTGCACTTTCCATTACATCCACATTTTAGTTATCCTTTCATGGAATATTATTTGTAGTATATGATGAGAATTTTTTTAATATGTTAACACCAAATCATGATATTGGGATAGTTCATCTTGTTTTACTTGATATGATCAATTGATTTATTTTGTGATTAATTGAGAATATCCTAATATGTGAAGATGTTGGATATTCAAAGATAATTCCAAACATAAACTTGAAATAAGAGCATCATATTTCACGATTTTTTTGTACAAAGGAAGTTGAGATAGTATGATAAAGGAATTGACTTTCTTGAAAGAGGTATTAGGAGCACCCCAACACCAAAACTATTTCAACACTTAGAATCGTTAAAGTATAAATCTTGTGTCATATCTTCTTCAAATGTCAATGCATCTTCACTGAGAAATGAGTCTTGGTTTGGTAATTCTAGTGGTGAGGGAGCTTCGAATAAATGGTCGGTCAACTCTTGTCCTTTAATTAGTTTTTGAGAAAAAAAATTAAGGTAAAATATTATTAACAAAATCACCCACTTAGCTAAGCATCCTAATAAATTAGTTTTAGAAAACAAATGTTTTAGCAAATCAAATTTTGTCATTGCATGCACTTCAACATTTAAGAGATAAAGTCTCATTTTTTTTGGGGGAAAACACAAGATCCAAACATTATTTTTCTATTTCTATGTATCATGTATCATAATTAATTAATGTTTGACTAATGTAGTAGATAAACCTTTATTTTTTATTCTCATCTTGTTGCACTAATAATGTCACAAGAGAATTTGGTGAAGAAAAAGTGTAAATAATAAAGGAATGTCCTTATGTTGTTGGTTGTGAAATAGGAGGATTAGCTAAACATTATTTTAGATCCTCAAATTATTTTTGACAATATTTTTTCAATTTGAAAGGATATTCCTTCTTTAGCAATTTTGTAAAGGGAAGATTTTGATCCACCAATGATGCTACAAAATGATAGATAGCTTGAATCTTTCCTTGTAAGATGTGTAGTTGAGAGATGTTTTAGGAGGTGGCATGTTTATTATTTCATCAATATTATTTGTTTTTAAATCTATGCACCAATGTGATACAATGAAACCTAATAGTTTTCCACTATCCACACCAAAGACACATTCCTTAAGATTCAATCTTGTGTTATATTTTCAAACTCTTTAAAAGATTTGGTGAAGGATTTTGACATGATCTTGATGTATTATAGATTTACCCAAGATATCATCAACATAATCTTCTAGAATGTTATGCATGAATTTATGAAATATTAACATCATAACTCTTTGATATGGTGCTCCAACATTTTTAATCCAAATGACATTACCACCCAAAAAAATATTCCCCAAGGTACAATGAATGTTGTTTTATATTGGTATTGAGGATTGATATAAAATTGATTGTATCCAAAATATCCATCCATAAATGATAATAGAGCATGTCCAATAGTTGAATCCATAATAATGTCTATGTTCAGAAGAGGAAAATTATCTTTTAACTTAGATGCTTTATTAAGGTCATGGAAATCTGTACATATTCGGATGCGATTAAATCTAGTTTTGCAACAACCACTATGTTGGATATCCAAGGTGAATTTTGTTCTCTTGGAGACATTAGGCACAATGATCCCTTAGAAGATACCTTACATGAACTAAGCAAAACCCCTTTGAATATCCTTTTTTCATTTTATTCTTGAGTGCCTAGCATAACACAACTTTCTAGCCTTATGAAGCTTGAAGTTACAAGCATTTTCATTGCCACCAAGCATAACAAACCTTTATTTCTAGTAGGGTCATACTTATTCATAAGTTTTTAGCATAACGTAGCTTGCTAAGCTTTATGACGCTCAAAGTTCATATTGTATGACACCTTATCAGAGTTATTGGAGGTATAAATTTGGTATGGTTAGCTCAATGGTAGCCTAATATGACTCTCTCATTGGCCACTTTCTAGGGGCTCACCTAGTGGATAGCAGATTTCACTAGCCTGTGTGAGCACATTGTTTGCATAGTGGACAATAGGTTTCACTTGTAAATTTTTTTGGAAAAATAGTCAAGGCTTGATCCACCCTTTTTCTTTTTCTATTTCTTTTCTTTTAGTCTTTGACATGGTATGTTTGGGTATCTTGTTTTGTTGTTGTATATTATACATCTTGTGTGTGTCGCTTTGTGCTTACGTTGGTTTTCCATGGGACCTTGATCCTAGGAGCATGGCCACCTCCTTGATCTTTTTCATCCTATCCCACTAACATTTTAACACTTGGACCCCCTCTTGGTTAATATTTGTCTACTTTAGTGTGATTTTGAGACAAGGTCATTCTCTAAATAAAGTGGGGGATAAATGTAGTGTAGAAAAATGTGCTTTACATTTTCACACTTTGTTTGGGCCCTCTTAATTAAAATGGAATTAATTATGCCTTAATAAGCCCTATTTTACATCTAAAAGCCTAATAAATTACATTTTTTGAAGGGAAACCCTGAAAATCATTAATGCCAACACATAAATCTTTACCTTGAGCAATGTGTGTTCCAAGAATAGGGACATAGGATCGATTCTTCCATGAGAAAATGGGTCCACCCTAGGCCTTTGAACCTGAGTTTAAATTATGTTTTTGCAAGTATTTTAACTTCTCTAAATTCAAATTTTTATGTTGGATTGTAATGTTTAATTTATGAGAAATTAAGGATACATACCTATAAATACAAATTTATTTCATCAACTTCAAATCCTAAGAAGTCTATATTTTCAAGAGAGCATTCAATCAAGTTTACAAGAGAAAATATTATGATCTAGGGAATTCAATAGTAGATTTATTAATGATTTATTGTAGCAATCAAGATCTTAAGCATCATGTCAAATTCTTCTTACATCATGCACATTTTTGGAGCTAACATTGTGATGTAGGTTTCAAAGATCAAGTCAAGCATTCATAGCATCAATTCAAGCATCAAAGATCCACATCCATTGAAGCCATTTCATGCAAGATCAAGATCAATATTGTAGACTTCCAAAGGTTTATTCAAGGGTTTGGTGAGTTGCAACATTGCATTTTTCATTCATCATTCCTTTCACATTTCATTATTTCAATTCAAAGCTTAATTACACAAATGGGGTTTGACCAAGGAAAAACCCCATTCACCAAAAACAAAAAAAAAATCCCCCTTGTGTTTGTGCTGCATATTTTAGGTCGAAGAAGGATTGAAGATCTCTTGAAGAGCAATATTGGAAAAGTTGTCAAAGTTGTCATCAATTCAAGGAAAGTCGCCTATAGATCTGATTTCTGACTTTTTGACACTGAAACCTAGATCAAATGGAAGCTATAGATTGACATCATAGGCTCCTAAAATGTGTTTATAACCCTAAATAGAGACCCATTTTCCCATGGATGAATGAGTCCCATAAAACCTCTCAAAACTACCTTTTGGTGACCTATAGACAATGTTCTACCCTTCTCAAATCTGTAAAATGGTTTCTATTTTTGTTAACTTATTGACCTTTAAATTTGTGTTTCAAATTTGAACGGGCATAATTGAGTTAATTTTCATTTTTTTAGTTTTTCTCCCAAAAGTGTTGTTCAGGCCAAAACCCCTATCCTCAAGCATAAATAAATCAGTAGATTCCCTCATTGAGTTGACTCACCTGAGGGTTGTAAGTCAATTCTTTGTGTGGAATGATCTTGTATAAGGAATCTTCATCCACTACCTTACTCATACAATTTTGGATAAGGAATTCATTATGAAATGAGATCCACACAAAGAAATGACTTATAACCCTTAGATGAGTCAACTCAATGAGGAATTCTACTGATTTCTTTATGCTTGAGGACAGGGGTTCAAGCCTGAACAACACTTTTGGGAGAAAAACTAAAAATAGAAAATCAACTCAATTATGCCCATTCAAACTTGAAACAAAAATTTAAAGGTCAATACTAATAAAAATAGAAAAATTTCTATAGATCTGAGAATGGTAGAACAGTATGTACCAGCCACCAAAAATAAAATTTTGAGAGGTTGTCTAGGACTCATTTGCCCATGGGAAAATGGGTCTATTTTTAGGGTTTTCAACCAAATTTTGGGAGCCTCTAATGTCAATCTATAGCTTTTGTTTGATCTAGGTTTCAGTTTCAAAAAGTCAGAAATCAAATATGTAGGTAAGTTTCCATGAATTGATGATAACTTTGATAAATTTTGCAACTTTGACAACTTTTCCAATCTTGCTCTTCAAGAGATATTCAATCCTTCTTCAACCTAAAATCTACAACACAAACACAAGAGGGAAAAATTATTTGTTTTTGGTGAATGGGGTTGCCCTTGGTCAAACCTCATTTGGGTAATTAAACTTTGAATTGAAATAATGAAATGTGAAAGGAATGATGAATGAGCAATGCAATGTTGCAACTCACCATACCATTGAATAAACCTTTGGAAGTCTACAATATTGATCTTGATCTTTCATGAAATGGATTTAATGGATGTGGATATTTTATTCTTGAATAAATTCTTTGAATACTTGACTTGATCTTTGAAACCTACATCACAATGTTAGCTCCAAAAACTTGCATGATGCAATAATACTTTGACATGATGCTTGAGATCTTGATTGCTGAAATAAATCATTGATAAATCTACTCTTGAATTCCCTTTATCATAATATTTTCTCTTGTAAAATTGAATGAATGCTCTCTTGAAAATCTTGATTACTCAAGATTTGAACTTGATGAAATAACCTTGTATTTATAGGTATGTATCCTTAATTTCCCAAAAAATAGACATTTTAAGCCGATATCAAAATTTGAATTTAGAGATGTTAAAATACCACCAAAAAAAAAATTTAAATTCAGGTTCAAAGGCCTAGGGTGAACCTATTCGAACATGGAAGAATGGGTCCCAGGTCCCTATTCTTGGAACACACATTGCTCAAGGTAAAGATTTATGTGTTGGCATTAATTGTTGTCATTTTTTCCCTTCAAAAAATGTAATTTATTAGGCTTGTAGATGTAAAATAGTGCTTATTAAGGCATAATTAAGTCCATTTTAATTAAGAGGGCCCAAAGAAAGTGTGAAAATTTAAAGGAGTTTATTTTTCTACACTACATTTAGCCCCCATGATAGTGAGAGGATGGCCTTGTGTCAAACTCACACTAGAGTGGACAAATATGGATGAAGAGGGAGTACAAGTGTACAAATTTTAGTGAGATAGGATGAAAAAGATCAAGGAGGTGGCCAAGCCCCCATTATCAAGATCCCATGGAAAACCAACATAAGAACAAAGGGACACACACAAGATGTATAATATACAACAATAAAACAAGATACACAAACATGCAATGTCAAAGACTAAAAGAAATGAAAAAGAAAAAGAAAATGGGTGGATCAAGCCTTGAATGTTTGTGTCCAACTCAATGTGGATCAAACCTCAATTGTTTGTTCAAAAATTTTTACAATATAAACCCGCTATCCATTATGCAAACAATAATGCACTCACACGGGCTAGTGAAATCTGTTGTCCACTAGGTGAGCCCCTAGAAAGTGGCCAATGAGAGAGTCATATTAGGCTCCCACTAAAATAGCTATACCAAAGTTATACCTCTAATAACTCTAATAAGGTACCATACAATATGAACTCCAAGATTCATAAGGCTTAGCAAGTTGTGCTATGCTAAGCACTTATGAACAAATATGGCCCTACTAGCAAGCAAGGTGTGTTATGCTTGGTGGCCATGAAAAAGGTTGTATCTTCGAGCTTCATAAGGCTAGAAAGTTTCATTATTCTAGGAACTCATGAAAAAATGCAAATAGGATATTCAAATGGGTTTTTCTTAGTTCATGTAAGGTCTCTTCTTAGGGAACATTGTGCATAATGTCTCCAAGAGAACAAAATAATCACCCTAGATATCAATGATGAATGAACAATTCTATGTAGAAAATCACCAAATTATTGAATAAACCTTTGTAAATATGAAATTTTGATGTTGATCTTGCATGAAATAGCTTCAATTGATGTGGATATTTTTCCTTGAAATGGGACTTGAATTCTTTCTTGAATCTTTAAAACCTACATCACAATGTGAGCTCCAAAAATATGCATGATTGCAAAAGACTTTGACATGATGCTTGAGATCTTGATTTCTACAATAAATCACTGAAAAATATTCTCTTGAATTTCCTTGATCATAATATTAGCTCTTGTAAACTTGCACTTGAAATCTCGGATAAATGAATTTATGAAATAACCTTGTATTTATAAGTTTGTATCCTTAATTTCTTAAAATTTATATATTACAAGCCGACATGAAAATTTGAAAATTTAGGGATATTAAAATACTATCAAAAAAATAATTTAAATTTAGGTTCAAAGGTATAGGGTGGATCCATTCGCCCATGGGAGAATGGGTCCTAGGTCCCTATTCTTGGAACACACATTGTTCAAGGTAAAGTGTTATGTGTTGGCATTAATTATTGTCAAATTTCTCTTTCAGAAAATGTAATTTATTAGGCTTGTAGATGTAAAATAGGGCTTATTAAGGCATAATTAAGTCCAATTTAATTAAGAGGGCCCAAAAAAAATTGGAAAATGTAAAGGAGTACATTTTTCTACATTACAATTGCACTTTCCCTAACTCATTATGTAGTGTAGAAAAATGTATCCCTTTACATTTTCACACTTTGTTTGGGACCTCCTAATTAAAATGGACTTAATAAGGCCTTCATTTATTGTTTAAAAATGTATCTCTTTACATTTTCACAACTTTTTGGGCCTTCTTAATTAAATTGAACTTATTTATGCCTTAATAATACCTATTTTACATCTACAAGCCTAATGAATTACATTTTTTGAAGGGGAAACCCGACAATAATTAATCCCAATACATAACACTTTACCTTGAGCAATGTGTGTTCCAAGAATAGGGACTTGGAACCCATTCACCCATGGAAGAATGGGTCCTCCCTAGGCCTTTGAACATAAAATTAAAATATGTTTTTGGTGGTATTTTAAGGTCTCCAAATCCATATTCCAATGTCGTTTAGTGATATTTGAATTTCAAGAAATTAAGGATACATACCTATAAATACAAATTTATTTCACTAAATTTCATCTAAGCAATCTAGAGATTTCAAGAGCATTCAAGAGAAAATATATTAGAGATTTATTGCAACATTCACGATCCAATCATCATGTCAAATTCTTCTTGCATCATGCATGTTTTTGGATCTAACATTGTGATGTAGGTTTCAAGATTCAAGTCAAGCATTTGAAGCATCATTCAAAGTATCAAGATCCATATCCAATTCAACCATTTAATGCAAGTTGTAGACCTTTCCAAGATCTCCATTACCAAGTCTCATTCAAGGGTTTGTTGAGTGGTAACATAGCATTGATTATTCTTCATTCCCTCTTTCATGTTTTGTTTCATTCCAAGGTTTGATTACCAAAATGAAATTAGATCAAGGAAAACCCCCATTCACCAAAAAGAAACAATTTTATCGCTTGTGTTCGTGTTACATATTTAGGTTCAAGAAGAATTGAAGACCTCTTGAAGAACAATATTGGAAAAGTTGTCAAAGTTGCAAAATTTATCAAATTTATTGTCAAGTCACATAATCTAACCTACATATCCGATTTTTGGATTTTTGAAACTGAAACCTAGACATATTAGAAGCTACAGATTAGAATCAAAGGCTCTCAAAAGATTTCTGAAAACCCTCATAAAAGACCCATTCACCCATGGGTGAATTAGTCCCGGACAACCTTCAAAAAGTGACTTTTGGTGACTAGTAAACAACTTTTCACTCTTCTCAGATCTACAATTAGTTTTTTGGTTCTACTAATATTGAGTTTAATATTACTATTTCAAGTTTTTATTGGCATAATTTGGTTTATTTTCTATTTTTAGTTTTTCTCCCAAAAGTGTTGTTCAAACCTAACCCCCATCCTCAAAGCATAAGGAAATCTGAAGATTCTCACATTGAGATGATTCACCTAAGGGTTGTTAGTCAATTATTTGTTGGGATCTCATTTCCTAATGAATTAGTGAGAAATAGGTGCATCATACCCCTTATTATCATTCCAATTTTCATGAACCTATTTTCCACCTATTCATTCTAGTTAACCCGACTTTTTAGCATCATAAATTTATAATTTTGGAGTCCATTTTCAACCCTAGATCTAGGATTTACATTAATTTACATTGCATTGCATTGATTTGCATCTTATTTAGGGTTTTTACTTGCATTTTTTTACATCTCATTTAAGATTTTAGGTTTGCATTCTTTAAAATTTAGAAAATTTAAAAATCTCAATCATTTTGCATAACGTTGTGACTATAATCATAACATGACTTAAATATACCAGATCCATATGAAATTAAGCTAGATTAAGTCAATTAAGCTATAATCCCAACAAAAGTGTTGAAAACAATTAAAAGAGGAAGCCATTAAACACAAAGAACAAGAAATGAATAATGAAAACCTATTCTAATGACCCAAACTTCATTCCATTGGAGGAGTGGTGTTGCATATGATGTGGAATGTATCCCTTTCCCAATCCCTTGGAAAAACAAGTCTTCAAATGGTTTTTTATTGACAAAAGTTGATGAAATTGATTAAATGTGAGCTAAACATGAATGAAAAGCTAGATTAACATGGAAATTGAATTCTCAAATGCTAAAATGGTAATGATAAATGTTAATGGAGATGGATGAAAACTAAGCTAGGTGGAAGCAATGCTAAAATATGGTAGCCATTAATGGAAACTAAGCTAAAAATGGATGCATAAGCTAATTAAGATGAAGCTAAAATGCTAAAGATTTCTCTAAATTTCACTTTAGTAACTTTGTTGTAAAAAAGTGGATCCCTATTTCATTGAAGTGAGGTCTATTTATAGGTAAAATTCTGAAACCAATGGTCAAGATTGATTAACTTAATAAAGGGGTGAAAATCAATGAGAGGATTAGGCATGGATTGAGGATTCTAATCCATGGTCAAGGTTGAAATTTGACAAGGATCAATAAATTTGATCAATGGTCCCAATTTTCTCTCAACAAACACACTTCCTATAGATTAGGAAGTTGTTAAAGATATTTTTATTTTGAATGAGTGCATAGGGAAGAATATTCTATAAGAATATTCCCTTTTAGAGGAATGTACACAAGAGGAATATTCTATAGGAATATTCCCTTGCAAGTGAGAGGGTGAGGATTAATTAGGAATTTGATAATTAAAACAAAGTTTTAATTGTGCAAATTAGAGGAATTTAGGATTAGCATTAAATAATTAATTTATTTAATGAAAAGGGGGTTACGTGACATTTAATTAAATAATTTAGATTATTCAATTAAATGAGAGGACATAAGGGGGTTTAATTTAAATAATTTGCATTATCCAATTAAACAAGATGATAAGTTAGTGTGAAAGGGGGTGAATTAACCTAATGAAATTAATTAGATTAATAAATGTGAATAATGCATTTAATTAAATAACTAGGATTATTCAATTAAACAATAGAAAAATGGGTGAATTTAGGGCAAAATGGTGTTAGTAATCAGATTCAAGTATATTATATCATTCAAGACAATTTTAAGTGTACAAGTGTTTACATAACATTGCATGATCAATCATTTACATCAAAAAAATGAATCAAAATTGCATCTCAAATTAGGTCTTTTTTCTTATCATTTAACATCATTTTACACCTGCATTTCGACTTGATTAATTAGAAATATCAAACTATAACTTGTTGTTTGAAACTTAAATATGGAAAGCATAAAAATTAACTCAAAAATCTATAAATCAATTTTTCAAAACCCTGAAGAGAGACCCATTCGCCCATGGGCGAACGAGTTCCTGATCAAGGATCTTTCTAAATTCTTGAGCATCAAAAACACTATTTCTGCATTCTATGTTCCTGTATTTAGTTTGTTGTTTTAGTTTCCGAAATTTCTATTTTCTAAAATTGTTTATATTAAGGTTAATATGTCAAAATCAGTGCATTGTTTGAATTCAAAATTGCATTTTAAAGATCATTTTTTGGGTTTTACATAGAATAATAATAAAATATCTTGTTTTAAATCATCAAATTAATTTTACATACTTGCATTGCATTTTATATTCTAGGGTGTTTGATTGCATTTTATCTACATAGTTTGAGACTCATGTCATCCTAGGATACACCACTTGTTGTGGATCTTGGGTTTTCTAACTCTTTCACTTATAGTGTTGAAACTAGTCAACCCACTATGGACCATACCCTTGATGATTTGTTTCCTATGACCTCCTTACCAACAACTACTATGGCTAATGTTGAATCAAGTGTTGCTAATGTCCCTCAAGAGAAGCTAAGAAGAATGGATGTTTAGTTAGAGAAATTATAAAACTTTGTTAGTTCTGAACCCATTGTTGGTAATGTGGTTCCTATGATAGAAAACATAAGAAAATTAATTAAAAATGAGCAAGGAATAGAAATGGTCTATAGCCTTGGTCGCATCATGCAACATCACATAAGAAATAAAGAGAAGTATCCTATAAACCCTTTAATTCATTGAAGTTCCACCTCCTAAGGGCCTAACCAAAATGCCCCTTGACATTACTTTCTCACAACATGACATAATCAAACATGCACCCGATGGTCCTCTCTACATAGATGGAAGAATCAATGACAAGCCTACTAATATATATTAATTGATCATGTTTGTGTAGATATTGTGATCACTAAAGAATTCTTGTTTGTGCATAAGATTTATCAAGATACTTATGAAAAACTAAAAGCATGGATTAAAACACATAATGGTTTTTCTTGCCCTACAATAGGTTTGATAACTTTTCGTTTAAAATTTGGAATGAAAATATTAAGTGTCTCATTTTCCATCATCGCGTCATCAGACCAATTTCATGTAAAGTTAAGCTATTCATGGCTTTTATCCATGAAATTCATCCCATCAGTAGTTCATAAATGCTTAAAGTTTCCATTTGGCAATTATATGTTTTACTATGCACCATAGTGGCTTTAATATTGTGTCTTCCCATGGGAGTTTATCAGTGGATTTATTTTGGCTCAAAACTATGGAACCTATTAGGCCTTGTGAGGAATTCTTTTTCAAATCCTATCAAAAGTTTAAGGAAAAATGCATAATAGAATTATCCCTTAGTTATATGCCTCAACCCATGATTGAGCCTCCTATTCTTGATGAAAGCATGATTAAACCAAAAGCCCTTCCAAGTAACCAAGACCAAACCATAGCAAACCCTCCACTTATTTCCTATAAAAGACCATGTGTAATACCCCTCCATTTTTCTTCTTGTTCAGATTGCTTTATGCTTTGTTTGGTTGCAGCTACTATGATACTGGACACACCTTGTTATTTGTGTTTTGATCGTTACTTATTGAACGATGAGCTATTATTGTGTGATGTGGTTTAATTGATGATTGCTTTAAATGCTTTAATGGTGTAATGATGTTAGTAGATATAACTTTTGATTTTAATATGAGATTATTGAGTAAGATGTAAATGTCAGTTTTGATGAGTGTATTGGTGAAGAGCACGAGTTCGCATCACTCGCTTGTGAGCACCCTGCGATTCTGTGATTTCCTCTTCACGGTGTGTATTTCATGTTGTTTATATTATATGATGTTGGTTACTATGTTTTCAGGTTTGCAGGTACATGACATCGACTCCACCTAGTTTCACAGGTTTGAGCGTGTCGATCCAATGGTTAAGTTGAACGAGAGATAGTAGCTAGGTGACTTGTGTCAAGTCTACACCCTAGCCATAGTGTGTCATCAATCGTGTGTGCCAAGTCATTGTTTGTCATGTTTTTAATGTTATTTGATTCTGAAAGGATTCTTGATTTGGAAATAAATACTTAGAATTATTGCATTAACTTATGTTGATGGTAATTTAATTAAAATTATACATTGTTGATAGAAGTTATTATTTAAATTAATTAATTAAATTAAATTTAATCCATGGGGTTGAATTTACTTATTAAATAATTAAATTAATTAATTAAATGTGACGTTAAGAAAATTAAAAGAAAGAAAATGATTAAAATTAATTTTGAAATTTTATTTCAATTAGTGGGAATTAAATTAGAATTTGGTATTAAATTTGTATTTGGGAAATTAGTTTCAATTTTTGGAATTAATTTATTATTTGGAATTAATAAATTAAATAATATTAGATTTGGTTGTTGAAGATATTTTCAATTATGCCAACATGTGTGAGTTTCATTAATTAAAAGAGTTTGCTGCAAATTCATTCACGGAGAGAATTTTGGAGAGGAAAAGCTTTTCAGTGAGAGGATATTTTTGGAAAAATATTACATAGAGGATTGTTTTGGGAAATTATTGGCTGTGGAGTTACATTGGAATTGTTCTGGTAAATCTAGTTGTGTTTGTTGGTTGTTTTCTTGGTTGGAATCACTGTATTGTTGGATAGAAGCCATGGAAGCTTTGGAGGAGGCTCTGTATCAAATTTCCATTTCCTAAAGCTTCTTGACTCAGGTTTTCTTCTATGATTTTTGTATTGTTCTTTGTTGCTTTCATAATTGTAGTGATTAAAGAATTGGTTGTTAAATCTGTTTTAGAAAAGAATTTGTTATTAGAAGAAAGAAAATAAATAAATAAATTTAAAGCTTTTGTTATTCTAGTGAAATTTCTTCAGGGAAATTATGAAACCTCTATTGATATTAGTTTATTTCAAGAAATAGAGGATTTGAAAGCTTCTGGGAGTAACTTAGTTTTCTTTTAAGTTTTATTGTTCTTTTATTGTTTAAGAATTCAAGAAAATGGATTAAAAGAATTAGTGTTGAACTCTGTGAAATTTGTTGTTCTCTAGAAAAATTTGCATAATTTCACCTGTAGGTGAATATTTTCATAAAATTCTTCCAATTTATCTTTAATTATGAAGTCTTTATTTATATATATATATATACATATATATATATTAAAACTATTTGGAAAAGGAATAGTATTCAATAATTTATTAAAGAATCATTGTACAACGAATTCGTATTTTATTGTGTTTAAATTAAAATCCATATTTTATTTTAGGTTGTATGTAAATCTGTGGGGAGGAGTTGTGGGAGGCGCTGCCCCCACCGCCGCCCCCATAAGGGGACGTCTGTTGAGGAAAAGCCTCCACCGTAGCCTCCCCTTAACCCATTTGGCCGCACCCTATTGTTATGTGGGGAAGGGTCGGTTGTGTAGACAGAACACCCTCCCCACATACATTGTATATGTTGGTGTGTAATAAAAGAACCGCTGGTAGTATAAAGTGGGGCGGGGGTTTGGCTGTGGCCGACCCCTCCCCAATATGAATGCTTTTCTTTTTTTTAATTCGTGAACTGTGCTTGGCGTCCGCATGAACATGGATGTGGAATGTATGTTATTAATAAAATATTTTTGGTGTTGTTATATAAATAATATGTATATATAGTATGTATACATATATACATATGTATATGTATTATGTATATATATTTATTGGGTGAAATTTTAATATATGGATATATTTTAATATATGTAGATATAAGAAAATGTGCATGATTATATATGTATATATATAATTGTGTATATATTTTATATGTATATATATAATTTTTAATATTATTAATAGGGTTTTATTTATTTCAATTTATCGAATGGATATTATGAAGAAAATAGTAGATATTATAAAGAATGTATAAATACAATTAAATACATGGATATATATTTAATGTATATATTACATGAGTAGTTTCTATTGAGAGTATATTCTATATTTATCTTGTTTTATTTGGGTGCAAGTAATTCAGCTTTGGATGGAGTTTTTAAAATATAAGATTTTGTTGCATGGTCAAATAGATAAGGAAAAAGATATTTTTTTTAAATTGCATGTTTTATATAGATAGTTGAAAGAGATATTGAATGTGGTTAGAAAAGTGAAAAGATTTAATTGCATGGATTTATGTTGGTTTTAAAAGTAAATTTAGGAATTGATTATATTGAAGAGGCAATTAGTTATTTTAATTTATTTTATTTCTATTAGGGAAATTATATTATTGAGAATGGAGTATGTAAGGGATATGGGTTTAGAATATCCAAAAATAGTAATTTCCTCATGATTGCCTTAAATGTTTTATTTTCTCTGTATTTCGTAAAGGGAAGTGAGGTTATATTGTTTAAGATTTCTATAATGGAAGAGGAAATAGGGTTAGATGACTAACTGAGTTAACCCAATTATTGTGTCTTTGATTTTGTCAATGTTACCTATTGATTGAAGATGGATTTAAGAAATCCAAATACTAGATTTGAATTATGACTTGAATGCTTTTTGTAGCTATGTCGTCAAGTTGTATTTTGGGATATGGGATTAAGTGTTAGTCCAAAATTGTAAGTCTTCCAGAGGATCTTAGAGGATAGGGGTTGTCGATTCTTTATGTCAACCAATTGTTTTTCCCTTGGGTAGTGCATGGTGTCTTTTCGTTAATTTACCCGATTTCCACGAACGGGGATGTTTTGTGCCTCCTTTGGTAGGAGTGGATTATGTGTTTTTTTGCCTCCAATTGTTGGAGTGAGTTTCATTTTATGTTGCCTCCTAGAGTTGGAGTGGTTGTTTAATCCAGTTTGTATGCACTTGGGTTTCCCTTGGAGTATGGTTTTGTATAGTGTGTTATCCATTAGAAGAGTGGCTTTTGTTAGGCGTCAAAGCCCAACGAGGTAAACTGGGTAACCTTCAGAAGTGATTAATCAAGTGATAATTAAATTAATGTACTTAGATGATTAGGATGCATTTCACACTAATCAAGATAATTTAGCCTCACTCATAGACACAAGGGCTCGTTTAGACTTGGGGTGAGTGAGAAGGCCTGAAATAGCATAGTCATCTATCTTGTCCTTACGAGAGATATTTGATTCCGCATGAGTGAGCATGAGGGCTGGGGTTCGGTTGAGGTCACCAGGATTTCTGGAGCCTATGAAGAATGCCCAGAGGAGATCTCATGACTAATTGTGCGATGACACTCTGTCTAGGATAACATTGGGTTTTGTGTTATGTGTATGGATTCCTTATTATACTTGATCAATTTTATGTCTGGAAGTAATGTGACCATGTTAGTGCTAGACTTATATTGTGCATGTGTTTGGTTGAGTCAGTATGTGTCAGTATGAGTCTACCTTTGGTTAGAGGTTGTAGATCTTTGTCCATGTTACATAGTTACTATCTCCTAGCATGGGGGGTGGGCCTTCGGGTACCACTTGGTTGGGTGGAACATGCACCATACACTGTTGGGTTCCCATTTATCTTCAATATTTGGTGGTGAGACATCCAGCTAGATAGCTCGTGGTTCTTATTTTTTTTCAAGCATTATTTTATTTCAAATGTAATAAGTTATTTTACCCCTCTTGTATTTATGAGGTGGAATTATGTAATTGTAACACTTTTGTATTATTGCCTCATTCTGGGAATGAGTGGTGTAACCATATTTTCAAGTAATGAATTTATGTTATGGATGTTTATTTTCTATCTTATGTTGTTTATGTATGTTGAATTAATGCTTTCTGCATGAGTAATTAAATGCAATGGTTTTAATGATGTATGTTGTATGGGTTTAAGTGATCTTGGTTATGTAGCCTTAGGGGATGTTGTCAATTGTAGATGAACATGTATGTTTAATTCACTTTAATAAAAAAAAAATAGTATGCTTTTATCGTGAATTGAAACTTCCTCTAGGGTTGCGTGGCGGGGCATTACACATCCCAACCTTGTAGCCTTAGAGGTTTTTGTTAATTAGTAAGTGAATGTGTATGTTAATTAAATTTAAAAGAAAAAATTGGTTCACTTAAGTCATTAATTACAACTTCTCCTAGGGTTACTTGGCGGGGCATTACACCATGAGATAACCAAATAAGTTTCATTGTGCCTCCTAAAATCAAACAAGTTTATGAAGCTAAAGAGAAAGTGGTTTAACAACCTCCTATGGTTCCTTTAGTTCCTCCCTTTAGGGAATAAAATAAACCTATGGTTGATAAAACCACTCCTACACAATCACAACTTTAAAAAGCGAATGAAAATAAACTGAAATGCTAGAGAGTGTAGGCATAAACATTGTGCTATTGCTCATTTTTTGCAGGAAAAAGAAAAAAATAACAACATAGAAAATCAAAATTCAAACTTACATCAAGTAATGCATGATGATTCTATACCTTTTATGAAACAATAAAATATTAAATCTTGAACACAACAAGAACAAGAACCTTGCATGGATATTATCATTAGACCTTCTATTGTGATTAACTATAATGATGATAATGAAATTGAAAAAAATGATGAGGAAGTGCATAAAGAGTTGAATTTATTGTTTTCCTCTTCTATGAGCTTAAAATTATGATCCTCCTAGAAAGAGTGATTCACCATGTGTTGAGCTTGGTGATTTTCCTAGATTGGCACTTGACGTTGTCCCTTTGGCTAGTTTCCTTCCTTCTACATATGATGAACAAGATTGGGATGTCGATGAATTTCTATAGGTTGAATCACATGTGCCTTACTGGTCTTGTCTTTGTCTTCTTTTCAATTTTTTTGTGTGATTGCATGTGCATAATATGATCGCCTATATCATTCTATTTGATGTGTCTTTATGTTCATTCATATATTTATACATATATTATTTTATATGTCATAAACCTGTATCTTTTCTTTTATCTTGTGTTTTCCTATTGAGGATGAAACAAGGTCTCGAGACATTTAGGTCTCTTCCATGTTGACCCAAAATATTTTTCTTTGTTTTCGCTCTCTATGTGTCATTCTTTTTGTTCCATGAGCTATTTAGGGAATGATGATGTTTTTGAGCTCTATAATATCATTGTAGAAAAGACATACATTGACCCCAAATCCGTGGATCCCTTTTGTGTTTGGGATTTCATTTTGGGGACCACTTTTCATGACGTAGCTTCATTTAGAAACATATGCTTGATATATGTATTTCCAAATAATCTCTCATTTCTTCTTTATTATTAGTAGTGATTATTTTCTAATTTAAATTAATTTCTCACAACATGGTGTGTATAAATTTCTTTAAAGTGGGGGCATACATTGGCATTATCATTTTAATTTTTTTTTATGATATCTTATGTTTCATAGTGCATTCTTCTTACTTCTTGGGATGTGTCTTGCTCTTGGTGGTGTAATTGGGTTTGATGTCCTCCAAGAGTGTGAACTTTCTTGGTATATGAAATTCCTCTTAGTGGCGATGTTATACATTTCATTCATTAAGTTGGAAATATTGTTCCCTAGACTTGTCCTCTCTTGGAGACATTAGGTACATGATGTTCCCTAAGAGGAGACCTTACATGAACTAAGGAAAACCCCTTTGAACATGTATTATCCTATTTGAATTTTTTTCATGTGTTTAGCATAACTCAACTTCTTAACCTTGTGAAGCTCGAAGTTACAACCCTTTTTCATGGCCACCAAGCATAACACACCTTTCTTGCTAGTGGAGCCTTGTTTTCTCATTAGTGTTTAGCATAACACAACTTGCTAAGCCTTATGAAGTTGGAAGTTCATATTGTGTGGTGCCTTATTAAATTTATCAGAGTTATAAATTTGGTATGGTTATGGGAGCCTAATAAGATTCTCTCATTTTACACTTTTGGGGGAATACCTAGTAGACAATGAATTTCACTAGTTCATGTGAGCTTGCATTGTTGTTTAGATATTGGATAGCGAGTTCCACTTGTAATTGTTTTTGGATAAATAGCTAAGCCTTGATCCACATTGAGTTGGAAAAATAGTCAAGGCTTGATCCACCCCTTTTCCTTTATTTTTATTTGAGTCTTTGAAATTGTATGATTGTGTATCTTGTCATTGCTACATATATATGTTTAACATAGGCATGTGTCTCCTTGTGCCTTTGTTGTTTTTTCCATGAGATCTTAGATCTTGGGGGCTTGATCATACTCCTTGACCTTTATCATCTTATCCTTCCAACAATTGTACAATTAGACCTCTCCTGAATATCTACTTTAGTGTGAGTTTGACGCAAGGTCATCTTCTCACTAAAGTGGGGGCTAAATGTAGTGTAGAAAAATGTATCCTTTTACATTTAAATCACATTTTTTGGGCTCTCCTAATTAAAATGGACATAATAATGCCTTAATTTAGTGTTGATAAATGCATATTTTACATTTTCACACATGTTTGGGCTGTCTTAATGAAATTGAGCTTAATTATGCCTTAATAAGCCATCTTTTACATCTACAAGCCTAATAAATTACATTTTTTGAAGGGGAAACCCGACAATAATTAATGCCAATACATAACACTTTACCTTGAGAAATGTGTGTTCTAGGAATAGGGACATTGAAACCATTTTCCCATGGGTGATTGGGTCCTCCCTAAGCCATTGAACCTAAATTTAAAATATATTTTTGGCATTATTTTAAGGTCCCCAAATCCATATTTCAATGTGGACTTGTGATATTTGAATTTTAGGAAATTAAGGATACATACCTATAAATATAAGGTTATTTCACTAAATTTCATCTAAGAAATCTAAAGATTTCAAGAGAAATTTCACAAGAGAAAAGTTGATGATAAAGAGCATTCAAGAGTAGATATATCAGAGATTTATTGCAACATTCAAGATCCAATCATCATGTCAATGTCTTCTTGCATCATGCATGTTTTTGGAGCTAGCATTGTGATATACGTTTCAAGATTCAAATCAAGCATTCAAAGTATCATTCAAAGTATCAATATCCACATCCAATTCAGCCATTTCATACATGTTGCAGAAATTTTCAAGATCTCCATTACCAAGATTCATTCAAGGGCTTGTTGAGTTGTAACATAGCATTGTTCATTGTTCATTGTTCATTCCCTCTTTCATGTTTTATTTCATTTCAAGGTTTGATTACCAAAATGGGGTTTTACCAAGGCAAACCCCCATTCAACAAAACCAAACAATTTTTCTCTCTTGTATTTGTGTTGTAGATTTAGGGTAGGTGCAAGAAGTTGGGTCCACAAAATGTTTAAAAAGTGGAAGTGTTTTTCTTGATTTTCAAAATTTATCACAATTGGACTTAAAATTTGAAGCACTTACACATTGAATCTTAAAAATGTTCAGTAATATGAAATTTAGTATTTTGAGTCTAGTTTTCAAATATGTTATTTATTCTAATACCCATATGATACAAAATTTTTCAAGTAATACATATGTATAAAAACCATTTTTTTAAAGTCACTTTTTAGGACCATACCATGCATGTGTATGAACACCATAATTTGACATAAATAAAATTATTTTTTTAATTACTTTTGAGGAAAGATGTATATTATAATGAAGATTGATGAGGATATTTTTAAATAATTTTTTTCATAATATTTTTTTATTTATTAATTTTTTATTGGCCCTAAGTTTTGGTTTTTAAAACCCTTGTTTATGGACACCGTAACTTGACCTAAACTTATCGTTTTTTGAATTTTATTTTTTTCATTGTGTAAGGAATTGTTTATAGATTGATGTCATATTTTTTTTTTAAAAGCAAATTAATAAATTAAAAGTTATTAAAAAAATAAGAAAACCTGACATTTCGAGCTTATGAAATTTTTTCCTCATAAATTAATTATAAAATAGAAAAATAATTAAATCATAAAAAAAATACATATTTGAAAACTAGACATTGTCATATATAATGGGTTTTAATTTCATAAAACATTTTTTTTTAAAAGCCTCATTAGCTATCTTGCCAAAGTTTTTTCTCTTGAAATTTCCATGACCTTGTACTTACAAGTCTTAGCCTAAGTGTTGGGTTACCATGCCTTTTTTGAGCCTAAATCCAAATGAAAAAAATGTCTTGTGAGTTTTAAACCTTTGGCAACAAGTAACCACTTCAAAATGGGTGCCTATTCTAAAAAATGAATGGGTATTTGTTTTAAAGCTGAAAATTGACACCTCCCCTAAATGTGGACCCAACTTCTTGCACTTACCTTTTAGGTTGAAGAAGAATTGAAGACCTCTTGTAGTGCAAGATTGGAAATTTTGTTAAACTTGAAAAAGTTGTCAAAGTTGTCAAATCATAGAATCTAACCTACATATCTGATTTCTAACTTTTTGACACTAAAACCAGGACGAATTCAAAGCTACAAATCAGCACCAGAGGCTCCCGTAAGATTTATGAAAACCCTATCAAAAGACCCATTCACCCATGGGCAAATGAGTCCCCGACAACCTTCAGAAAGTAGTTTTTTGTGATTGGTAAATACCTTTCTTCCCTTCTCAGATTTGCAATTGATTTTCTGGTTCTACTAATATTGAGTTTAATATTGTTGTTTCAAGTTTGAATTGGAATAATTTGGTTAATTTTCTATTTTTAGTTTTTCTCCCAAAAACTTTGTTTGAACCCAACCTTTGTCTTCAAAGCATGAGGAAATATGAAGATTCTCACATTGAGTTGATTCACCTAAGGGTTTTTAGTCAATTCTTTGTGGGGATCCCATTTCCTAATGAATTAGTGAGAAATAGGTCCATCATACCTCTTATTATCATTCCAATTTTAGTGAACCTCTTTTACACCTATTCACATTGAAGTATGGAGCTTGAATGTTTGATCTTGCAATTAGGTCTTCAATCTTCTCCCAAATCCACTTCAAATTTATTATCTACACACTAGAGAGGGGAGAAAGGGTTGTGCCATATGGGGGATTGCCTAAGTCAAACCTCTTTTTGGTGTTTCCACCTCCACAATGGCTATGATGATGTAATAGTGCTTATCCTTGGTTAGGTAGAGGAAAAATGGATAAAAAGAATGATAAAAATACAAGTACAACTTACTAGTCAAATCTTATTTTCTTCATGGATTCAAGTCATTGTACACTCATCTCATCCAAGGAGAATTGATTTCTTGATTGGAAGTGTAGACACATAAAAATGGCCTAGACCCACAAACCACTTTTTCTATGTCTTCTCATATTTCTTCTTAACATAATTAAAGTATTTAATTATATCCTATGGTCCAATGTCAACTATTAATTAAATAATTTTTAATTATTTAATTAATTCATGTCTTTTATTCCTCCTGGCTATTTAAATAAATAATTACATTGATTATTTAAATACGTCGCTAATTCCCTATGTCACTCTATAATTAAATGAATTCTTAAATTTAGTTAATAATTCTTTGTCTTTTACTCTTCTTGATTATTTATTTAGTTAAATACGCCATTAATTTCTCATATCTTTCTATAGTTAAATAAATCTCTTTGATTTGTTTAATTATTATACACTTTGTCTTTTTCTAATGTTAAATAAAATCATTTATTTAAAATTGTCCACTTTCTATTTTTCTCTCCAAGTAAATAATTAAAAATAATTATTTACTATCACATGGCCCCACCACTTTTGAATTAAATTAATTTTTAATTCAAAAGGTCATATTTATCTATTAAATCAATTTCTATTTTAATTCTCCACTTTCCTCTTTTTTTGTGCCACTTATCTCTTGTCACATGCAACCTTGTCCATTGATTTGATTTTCTAAAATCAAATCTTATCCCTTCATTTCAAATTTGACATAATGTTTCCCTAACCCTAAGTGAAGGTTGTCACATTTAATTTCAGCCTTTGATCTTAGGGTATTTCTCATCTTTAATCTCGACCATTCACCTAAAATTGACTTTTGTCTAAAAAGGAAATTTTAGTCCCATTTTGACATCTCTTAATCTCTCAACTTCATCTTGATGTCTACATCTCATCTCAAGCTTTTGACATACTTGCATACTTGTCATTTTTGCTAACCTTTTATTTTATAGATTTTTGTATTGCATGTAGAGCTTAGTTTTTACTTGCATTTCATCCAAATCCTTCAAAATTTTCTTAGATCTTGGCCATAGACATTGTTTCTCCCACAAATTTTAGGGCACACATCATATTGCAACAAATAGAAAAGGTGTAATGGAGGTCAATCATGGAGGTTGAAGATCTTGGGTAAAATCTTTCCTTTTATTTTAATGTTCTCTCCTTTGTGTTTCATTACTTACTTTGAGTTTGATTTGTTTATGATCTAATCATGCTAACCTAAAATTACCCTTAGTTACATTGGTGAACTTGAAAATCAGTTTTTGCAGTTTATGTATGAATTTGTTTCAACTATTTTGCAGGAACAGGTAGAGAACGACGAAGTCGTAGCCTCTTGAGACACAAAAACTCTATCATGATGCATCTGCTTCTGGTAATGACACATATTCTCTGTCAAGCCGCATATGATAAGTAGAATGACACATTTGATATGTTGAGCTGAATCCGCAAATTCGAGCGAGGCATCTGATTTATAAGCCACATTTTATTTACACAGTGACGCATTTTCCTATTGCACTTCCAACATTCGACCCCTAGACACATCTTCTTTATTGAAACACATTTTCCTGGGTAAATTTGTTTTCGGATTTTATTTTTTTTTTTGCATTTAATTTTGCATTGTAGGTTAGTATTTTTTTGATTACTAATCTATTTGTGACAACATGTGGCAAGCTGGAGTCTAACCCTTGTTGTTTGTGTTTTTATTTTCACAATCCTAATCAAACAAACAACTCTACAATCTTGCATTAAATTTCATGAGTTAAAATGAACATGCATGCACATTCATGGGATAAAAAATAGAAAAATGATGCATTACAACTAATTGGCTTAAAATGAGCTTGCATTTTCTCATAGCATTGGTTTAAAATAAATATTTCTTAAATCTCACACATAATTGGGTTTAAAATGAACAAGTGTCTTGTGTGTATTGTGGTTTAGTTATATTCTCTTAAGTGTGTATGCAATTCTCCTTCACTTTGTGCAATCTTGAGAAACAAAAATACTAAGAGAATATTACTCTATCACCCCTCACATTTCATTTTGGGTTTAAAATGAACAAATCTTGCTAGTTTGAGCTAAGTACATTGTATGTTCTCTCTCTTTGTTTATGTAAAAAAATATTGATCAAATTACGGATGTTCTTACTTGCTATTGCTTATCCTTACAAGGCCTACTTGGTGGGAAAAGGTAATCACCCCAGGGAACGACCCGGTAACACACTAAAGCCAAGTGACTTCTAGCTGATATATAAGTGTGGGTACTTGAGGAAAGTTCAATTATCATGAGGACTATTCTGAAAAGAAGGGAAACAATGGTCTCTTGCCGCATGGATGGTCCCCCATGAACAAAATTCCCATACTAGAACCCTTGTTATAGTAGTCCAAAACCTTTATCGATTCTTTGGTGCAACAACTATCATTGCCAATGCATCCACATTCTCACAATTCTTAGTAGAGATGATCAGCCTGCCATGGGAGTTTTATGGGGGTTGGAAGCTTGGTTGACCCAAGAAGTGAGTGCCTTGTAAGGGGGAGATTTTGTGGCCAATATTTTGTATTCATCCACTAAAAATAAGTGTGGTTGGAGTAAAAACCACATGGAATCCAGAGAATATAGTCCTTCAAACCATAGGGTTGTACTTGTCTTCTATGTGCTTGTAAATTTCAAAGACAATGTGTTTGCCAAATGTTTTTCAGACTAAATGAACACATAAACATCCTTTCCAAATCTGAAACAACACTTAAACACTTGAATTTTTTTCACAATCTACCAAAAATTTGACAAACCAGACTCTGGAATGCATTTTCCAAAGCTACAATGCATTTGATATTATGGAACACATTTGCTTCTTTTTGCACCACAATTGCTCTGATAAGCCACTTTTGATATCTCAAACGTTGCATCTGTCTGTCTTGCAACGTATTTGATTCCCTAAGAATCACAATTTCTCTTTTGCACCTTATTCTCTTTCTAAAACATCGCATTTTCTCATTTTGTGATGCATTTTCTCCTCTGTAATGTATTTGAAACCTAAAATGACTTAATTGCCTGTGTCCTGAAAAAACATTATCATTGTCAAAAACCTAAGGCTCAACATTTCCAAACAGATTCCATACATCTTTTTCTACAGTCTTTGTCCACGACTAGACCAAGAATTGCTCAAATTCCTCCATCCTTGCATTTTTAGTTTTGCATAGGTCTACCATTGCACTTCCTTAATTGCATCCTTATATTTTACCATCATTTTAGGTCCGCATTTTGTAGATTTTAGGATAGGAATCCTTGCAATTCTTTATCAAACCTTTTCCTTCAAGAGTAGGTTATCATTGAACTTGATCAAACCATTTCCTTTAGTCTTTTTCCTTTTGTGAGCCATTTCCAACTCAATATTCTAGTGTCAAAACCTCACTTTGTCATACTTTTCCTTTAGTCCTTTTAACAAGTTCTTTGACAATCCAAATTGAAACATTGACCAAACTTTGAATGGTTAAGAAAACCTTTCCTAAAAAAATCATTTGACATAGGACATTTGTTTTTTTTCCTCATTATCACGTTGCATTGTCACTCCTTATTCCAAAAATACCAAAACATAGTCTTAGTCTCATCCACCATCATGTATTTAAGCCACTTTGATACTCTTTCTAGTCAGATTGAATGCCAATATCTCAGTAATGGTCAAGCCCAGCTAGCTAGGGACTTCAAAACAATATACCTCCAATCCAAGTCCAAATTTACAACCCCTAGTCCTCCATCCATCTATCCCTCTTACCAACAACCCATAAATCCTAGTCCTTCGTCCATTCCCCCTCCCTATCAAGAATCTCTTAACATAACCCATGAGATTTGTACACAACAAATTTCCATTACTCACCCTTATCCTAACTTTGATAAAGGAAACCAAGCATCCACGTCATATCCTAGTCCTCCATCCATGTCCTATCCTTGTCATGCATTCATGTCTTATCCTAGTCCATCATCCCTCAACCTAGTCCAACCCTCCATGTCCTATCCTAGTCCATCATATACCAATCCATTCCAAGAAACTCCATTTAGTCATGAAAGCACATCTAGTCATGGTCTCCAAAGTCACATTCCATTTGAGGATACATGTCAAAAGGAAAGTCCAAAAAATGCTAGCATAACGTCACCTTCATGTCAAGATCAAAGTGGTCCATCCCATGACCCCATACTTAAGTCCATTCAACAAGTCCTCCTAGAAACTCATGACACACAAAATACACCTATCCTTGGTCAAGAGTCCATTCATAACCATGACATTTAAGACGAACCTATTCTTAATCAAAACCTCATTTCCAATAATGTCCTTCAAGACAACCCCATCTTTGACCAAGACACTATCTTTGATCAAGAAGTCCAAAATGACCCACTCCTTGACCTCTATGCCATTCAAGACCAAACACTTGATGACCTTATTCTGGATCTAACTATTGGCACTTCCCAAAATGAGACACTTGCCACCATGGGACACATAGATGATCTTCGTTCAGAACAAGAGACTTCTACTATGGAAATATTTGCAAATGATCAAGTTATAGTTGAGTTCATGAGACTATATGACATTGACCATGTTGATGGTGTTTTCTACACAACAACAACTCAGACAGAATATGATATCCTATCTCTCTTGAAAGGTAAACCTCTATGGGAAAAGAGATAACCCCAAGGTCTCTAATGTCAGGTCTTGACAATGTAGTGAAACAACTCAGAGATGATGTGAAAATGCTAGTAATCACAAAGGGACCTTACTACAAGCAAACACTAGACTCGAATTTATCAGATCTAACAATATATTGATACTCAGATTCTTAAATGTAACCCAGAAATAAAATAAATAGCAAAAGATAAGAGTTTAAGAGAGATCTAAGATTAAAATTACTCCTAAAATCAATTACAACAATGATGAATGCTGCAAATGGACAAATCTCCAATAAAACCAATTTCTACTTAATCAAGGAAAAGCCTGCAACTCCACAAAAATTGTGCAATCTTCTAAGGAAAATGAAGATTTTCAGACTATGAACATTCATCCACATACCCAGTAAATGGCGCAATGTAAACAAGCATCCACAGTTGAACTTAGCACAAAATAAGGCCTAGACTAACTTTACACAACAGCTTACAATCAACAAATTGCTAAAAGTATGGACCGGAGATCGATCAACATCATTAACATTTCACCATTATCATGCAAGAACTGAAAACTAACATCTAACACTGAGAATCAAGAACAAGAAACCATAAAACTTTTGAAACATAACACAATGTTTGCCAAATCAACAACCTGTTTGCATTATCTTCTCTAACATTACATAACAATTTCCAGTCTTTCTCCTCTCCTACAACTACTGACTTGCAGAATCTAACTTCTAACTTACCCAATTCTGGCTTTGTAGCCTTTGATCAACTATTCTCTAAACTTTTCCGACCTACTTACAAATGAGAAGGCACTGGCCTTTTATAGATATTACATTTTTAAATCAAGGGCCAGGATTAAATTCAATCCAATGGATGCAATTAATCCTCAAGAAACCCTAAGAATTTACATTAGGGTTTTTTTAAAAAAGTGTTACATCATCATCTAATAGCATAAAAGTAGTTACATCTAGGAGCAATAAGAAATCAACAATCTGCCATCTCCATTTTAATAAAAAATTATGATTGGAGAGTGAAAATAGCATCACACGTCACTCCATATTTGAAACATATATTCTAGCTGTAGACAGGCTGTGGCACAAATTCTTATGTAGGTGCATTTTAAATATTTTCCAGATTTTCCTCTTGGCATGAATCCATATGCAAGTCCTTTTTTTTTTTAATTTAATCCTCAAAAACATATATAATCATTACTAGCTCACATGTGAAAATCCAACCACAATATATTAAAATTAAGCATAAATAAACCCTTGGAAATTTCAACTTCGTCATAATTTTTTTGAAATTTAACCCTATTAATAAATTTTGGAGTTTAGGAAAATCGTGACAGGAAGTTCAGAAAAATCCGCTAGGAAGGGAAAATCCCGAAAAATGACAAGGAGTCTGGAAAAATTTGCCTAAAAGAGAAAATCCCGAAAATGACCAGAAATCTGCAAAAATCCCAGGAATCACAAGAAATCCAAAAAAATTCCGATAGGGTGGATAATCCTAGATTTGACAAAAAAAAAATCCAAAAAAATCCGGACGGGGTGGAAAATCCTAGATTTGACAAAAAATCTGGAAAAATCCGGACGGGGTGAAAAATCTCGGATTTGACAAAAAATCCGCCAAAATCCGGATAGGGTGGAAAATCCCAGATTTGATAAAAAAAAATCTGGAAAAATCCGGACGGGATGGAAAATCCCGGATTTGATGAGAAATCTGGAGAAAAACTTTGAAACCCCATAACTTTTTTTTCCGAATGAACTTTCAAAAAGTTCAAAAAGAAACTTGGCCTAATTTTTTGTCCTCTATCCATTGGTGCAAAAATATTTACACATCACATTGAAAATTCACTTGAAAAAATCCCCATTTCTAAAATCCAAGGCCCCAAAATGCTTCAAAATACCACTCCCATCAAACCAAATCTAGACTTAATCCCAAAATAACCTCCCAAGAAGAGAAAAACCAAAAAAAATGACAAAGCCAAGGTACAAAGATGTAGAATAAAAAGAGGGTCCCTGCCTCTAGTGGGGCGTGTGTGTGAAAAGTGCACAACAGACCATCAAAATGGTTTCGATATCGACTTGGAAGCACCAACAAAATCACAAGAATCTGACATGACACAAAATCATACCAAAGATTTCCATCAACAATCTACCCAACATGTCAATAAAGGTACAACATTATATCAATTAGGATCATCTATCTTTTTCAGAGTACGCTTTCTTACAAATGAGAAGATTCCAATCATTAATTTCCACAAAAAAGGATGGGTTAGCATCTTTATTTCAAAATAATAATTACCCCATCGCAAAAATAATTTTTCAAAACATGCATTATCAAGGAAAAGGACTAGGCCAACATGAGCAAGGAATTTTAGAACTTGTACAAGTTCAGGCAGATTATAGACATCAAGGTCTTGGCTATTCATCAGTAGGAGAATCTAATAATGTTAATGGTCCCTCCTTGATATTGGGGGCAACTTTATCTAATACAAACATCAAAATGGGTGCCATGAATAGTCTTTTTCATAAGATTGTTGCCAACATCCCTTCCATCCACACCATAAACTATCATCCCAATATGCATAAACCTTCCCTTTGGAACCAACACAAAGAAAATTATTACAAATCCAAAATGCAATCAAATTCCATGAAATCAAACAAAATTTCAAGCAAACAAATAAAATTAAAATGGATCCCAAAGAAAAATGGATCTATTCAAGAAAAGAATGAATCAAATCCAAAATTCAATCAAAATATGGAGCCACAAGAAAAGAGGTCTCCCACATATAATAAATGTCCACCTCCATCAAAATGGTCATCAAGTAAGGAATATAAAAGTGTTGATTCCAAGCATCATCCTAATCAAAATTCAAAACTCTGCCATCCAACATCTAAAGTTTGGAAAATAAAAAATTGCTACATCCAAATGTTCAAACAATCCTTCCACGTCTACCATCATCCATTATAATCCTACATCTTCCTTAAAGTCCAAAAATCCCATTTCCCAAATCCGTCGCATCTTGGGAGAAACTCTTTATCATAAGGACTCTCATGGCACTCTATTATGATGTACGTATTTTGATAAAGCCAACTCTAGTATCAAAAAGGATCACAATGACATCAATCAGTTGTATTTAAGCGCTATGATCCTGATAAGGCAAATACTTCATAAAGGTCATTATTGGCATGTCATGGCACGAGTCTCCACATCATCATCGCCAATGAATTAAGCACAATCAGTGATCATCTAATGCACCAAGGCTATCCAAAAAATACAAAAAAGACAAAAACATTGAAAAATTAAAAAAAAATCATCACTTTGGTGAAAACCGGGCAAATAGGTGTCCTGGTGACAAAAAAAAGCCAAAAAAATGAAGAAACTAGTAAAGAGAAAAATTTCATCCAATAGTGAAAACCATTCTTATGGCGCTTTGGATAAGTACCATGATGAAAACCTGGCAAACATGTGTCATGTGTAAAATAAATTATCTATGTGGACTATTACACTTGTGTGCAAGTTATCTCATCTCCCCTACCCTACGCATGGCATTATATTATAACATTTCTATCTATCCATCTAATCCCTCTCATGTCCATCCATTTTCCCACTTACTTTGATCTTGACAAAAACTCAGGTGCAAACACAAATCATTTTTTGGAAAAAAAATTACATGTCCCCCCTTTGGTCATACATTTCTTTCATAAAATATCATGCCATTGTCTTCATAGCCTCATTATCCCTTTGCGACATTGTCCTTGGAGACCATATGATAAATCTTCCACCCATAATCCTCATGTCTCCTACCATTTACCAAAGCCATCCATCTTCCTTTTTTACCTATCGTCTATCTTGGTTTCCCTTGTCAATGGTCTAAAGATCCTTCATCATCTTGTCTGGCCCTAATGAAGTCATTCCAAATGCAACAATCTCGCAACCTAGCACATCATCCAAAACATTCCTTGGCTTTATTCCTAGCCCTTCTACAAACCTTGATCCTTTAGTCACATCATTATCATCTTCATGTTGTTTCAGGATGTGTCCTTCCCATGTCAAACAACGTTGTCATCATCATCTTCACCTATCAATTGGTTTCAAGCTTGACTAGTGACAAGATCATGGTTGTCCTTGGATTCATGGGCGTAGGCATCATTCACATGCATTTGTCTCGATCCTCGTAGAACATCAAAAGGTCATAAAATGTCTTGAAAAAAGTCATAAAAATCATAAAAAGTCATAAAAATTCATAAAAATCATAAAATGTCCTAAAAATCAGAAAAAAGTCTTGAAAAAAATACAAAAACATTATAAAAATTCAAAATCCAAAAAAATTCAAAACATGTCAAAACACAAAAACATCCAAATAACACTCAAAATTCCCAAAACAGAGTCAAGTCCATCATATTAGTTATTGTCAGTCCATGTCATTATTGAACTATGTTCCCTTTACACATTTGCTACATAGGCAAGGTCATCATTTGATGAGCCCCCGAGGCCGCATTAGGCCAGTACGTTAGGATTTGTCACATTAATCAAATAACTCAAAAACAGTCAAACTTAGATGCAAGACAATAGACAACATATTCCAACTGGTCATTAAGTCCAAATTAGACAACATAATCCAATCGGTCATACAATCAAAATCAATCAAACTGTCAAAGAAATGTCAATCACATCACTCTTTGGTCTCCTCCAAGATGTGTCCTTCTTGGATTGAGACCTCATCAAAATTTCATTTGCCTTCTCAGGATGTGTCCTTCCTATGGTATGCACCATCCAACCATCAACATCATCAAATTAGCAACCCGTCAAAACCGTCCAAATTGTCAAAATGTCAAACTATCATGTAATCAATCTTTGACAAAAAAACATTGGAAAACACAATTAAAGTGGCTATTAAATTTTTTGGTCTATTTTGTCTTATCTTTTTATTGCTTTGTCTCTTGGTCTTGTTACTAGCTACCTCGAGGATTTAGAGGTGCAATGACGTCTCATTACCTACTTTGTTTTCTTTGACTGTTGTCTATGGATTGTCTTGACAAAAAGACTCGGGCAACTTGGCCCTTAGTATGAGTTAGGAAATTCCTTGTTTGTGACTCTATTTTTGCAAGTGGATGACCTTCCACACCTTTTTCTATGTCATACCTTGGTGTTTGTTGTCCATTTGTGTCATTTTTACCACCCAATGATGATTTGAGCAACAACTATTAGTTCTTTGGAAAATATTGAAGGTTTCTTTCCCGTCCCACCCCTCTTCTCTTCCCCTCTAAGATTTCCTTTGGTCTGCATATTCATCATCCTTATCTTTGTCCCTTTATCTTCTTCTAGTCTCCTTTTCCATTTCAAGAGCGCACTCATGTTCTCTAAACCTGACCATCCTCTCGAGGGGGCATACCACTACCTCCTCATCATTCTTCCTCATCCTATTTTGCACTGGGGCATATTTTTGACATGTTTTCTTTGTCGCAATGTGATAAACCACATCATGACAAAGAGGGGAAAATTTAGACACATAAAAACAGCCTAGACCCCGCAAACCACATTTTCTATGTCTTATCATATTTCTTCTTATCATAATTAAATTATTTAATTATATCCTATGGTCCAATGCCAACTATTAATTAAATAATTTCTAATTATTTAATTAATTCATGTCTTTTATTCCTCCTGGCTATTTTAATAAATAAATTACATTTAGTATTTAAATACGTCGCTACTTGCCTATGTCACTCTATAATTAAATAAATTCTTAAATTTATTTAATTATTCTTTGTCTTTTATTCCTCTTGATTATTTATTTATTTAAATATGTCATCAATTTCCCATATCTTTCTATAATTAAATAAATCTCTTTGATTTGTTTAATTATTATCCACTTTGTCTTTTTCTAATTTTAAATAAAATCATTTATTTAAAATTGTCCACTTTCTATTTTCTCCCAAGTAAATAATTAAAAATAATTATTTACTGTCCAATGGCCCCACCACTTTTGAATTGTGAACCCAAATTCTCAACCTACATAAACATGAGAAACAAAAACATAATTAGATTCAAATGCAAGTTAGAACAAGGATTCCCCATGAAATTCATCTACAATGCTTAAAGTAGGAAAAATGAAGAAAAAAACATGAAAGACAATGAAATCCTATTTAAGCATGCAAACTCTTAATCCCATGGGGGATTTGGTGCCAATTATGTGTAGAAATTGGCCCTTTCCCAACTCCTTAGTAATGTTGATGATTTAATGGAGATTGATCCACTTTTTTGATGAAGAACAAGATGAGTTCTTGAGAAAACTTGCAATAACCTAGCTATGGTGATGGAAAATGTGCAAGAAATGTATAAAATTGCTCCAAATATGAAGATAATGACTTTGCATTCAAATTGTGGATGATGAATGAGATGAAGAGTCTCTCATTTATAGATTTCCAAATTGGAAGAATGAACAAGATTGAGCAATGTGGGATCATTCAACATCCAATGGTCAAGTACCATTTGTCAAGATGTGAATGGATGAAGGTTGTGCACATTTTGATCAAAGTGTCAATAAATGATATTAGGTGGAATTTGAAATTAGTGAAATGAATTGCTGGAGAGGGAAGAAAATGGAGTTATGGCCACTTGGCTCAAGGAAAAATGACATGTAAGAGGGGAGTGAATGGTTTGTTGGAAGGACAAATCCACTTGGATTTGAATTAAAATTTGAGGGAATCTTCCCCTCTTATTCCATGTTGAGAGAAAATAGGTATTTTAATAAATCAAAGTAATTGATTTATTGTGCAAGTTGCATTTTCTAGAGGATGTGACATAGATTAAGATTAAATTAATCAAAGATTAATTAATTTAAAGAGAGATTAGGGGATGTGACAATTTGGATTTAAATTTATGATTTAATTCAAATCAAGAATTGAGAGGAAAGATTTTAATTAAATAAATGTTTTGATTTACTTAACTAAAGGGGATAATGTTAGATTAAATTAAATAAGGTTTAATTTATTAAATTTAATAAGAAGACTTTAGAGATTTGATTTAAATAAAATGAATTATTTAAATGAATAGAGATATAAGGTTAATTAAATTAGATTGATTAATTTAATCAACAGAGGAGAAAGACCTAATCAAATAAATAATGATTTATTTAATAAGGGATGAAAGGTAATGATAAGCTGAGAGTATGATTCAGGATGAAACAATGTTAGTAGTTAGGATCAAGTGTGTCAGTCAATTTTCCATGTCTACATTTTTCCCCTCTTTGAAGCAATGTACTTGTTGCGTTGGTTCAAAGAATAAACTATTGTGATCAAAATTCAATTTTTATTTATTTTTAGATGCCCCATTGCTACCCCAGTGAGATGATTATGCTGGTATATTGCCCCCTCGAGAGATCGAGTGGAAATGTTTTATTTTCTGCTCGAGATCATGATAAAATGTGAGAGGAGTGGTTCTATTAATCAGAGGATGAAAGATAATTCTTTAGAAAGATCAGATATTTGATGTAGACAATTTTGATGATGTATAGACAGTCATCGGCAATGGCTAGCCTCATTTATATTTTGATAAAACAAACTAATTTTGGATAGAAATGTTAGTAAAGATAGAAGAATAAGAAGAAAATAATGCTAACAAGAGAATCCAACAAGCCTACACTATGAATGATGTTGATGATGATTTGCTTACCAGGAGTTGGGATTTTAAAAGGGCCAATTACTTTATGTTGGATAACACACGTAGGTACGATGCATCAAGGTATAAGAAATCAGGATGGTGTTGTACCTAGTGTGATGGAATTTGACTCGCCAATTAGATAGGAGTATTCTTGTTCACATCAGACATACAGAAACCTTGCTAGGATGGATCTAATAAAGTAAGTATTTGTCAGGTTATATTACAAGAATCTCCAACAAGCACAACAGACAAAAAGATAATGATCATTGCCTCATTCATTTCTCTCTAAACCTTTTTTTTTAGGCATCATCGAGAGGTCCTTGGAATGAGCACAAAATAAGATAAGTCAAAAAGACCAAATAAAGTAAACAAACAAGCTAATGTTCTTCGTACCGCTAGCCAAGGCTAAACTAAGGTGATACCTGATGCTGATGTCCATCATGGGAAGGATGCATCCTAGGACATGTTGTGATTAGGGTTTTGATGAGATTGATTAGATGATAAGATATTGATACTCCAAGTTGATCAACTTTCTTGCTTACTGACCTAGACTTGAGACTTTGAGGATTAGGTGTTCACTTTTGAACCTGCTAGACTTGCTTCTGATTGCCTTACCAAAGGATGAAGGTGACGATTGATTTATTAGGATGGTGATTATTGCGGGTGAAAGTGAGATGAGATGGGTGCACCATTTTTGGTTTTTTCAAATATTTAGATTTGTTTGGTATTTTTGAAATTTTTTAAGGTTGTTTTGGGATTTTTCAATTTTTCAATATTTTGGATTTTTGAGATTTATGACCAAGAGACTAACTTAAAGACCTATCCTAGGGGTCTTGAGATATGATCCATAGATTAGCCTTGCCTACATTATACACACAGAGACCACGTAGTTCGACTGACGATAGAATTGACTCAATGATGAGATAGATGGGCAAGTGGATTGCCATTGTGACAGATGCCTAAAGGACTGACCTAAAATGTCTCGAGGGATGATCAAAGATCAACCTTTCCTATGTTCAAGCTTAGAGACGACGTAGTTCGGTTGAAAATTGGCTTGAATCAATGATGAGATAGATGGGCAAACAGATTGCCATTGCGACAGACACCTAAAGGATTGACCTAAAATGTCTCGGGGGATGATCAAAGATCAACCTTGCCTATGTTGAAGCTTAGAGACGATGTAGTTTGGTCTACCATTTTTTTGACTCTTTCTAAATTTTTGATGTGTTTTGGATTTTGATATGGTTTTTTGAATAATTTTTTTGGATTTTTGCATTGATTTGGGTTTTTTGGAATTTTTGAATGATTTTTGGTGATTTGGATATGGATATGTAATGATATCAATGCTTTGTTTTGGGATTTTGTTGAAAATCACTCTATGGTTGATTAATCAGATTGATGGATTGATGATGATAACATTGTTGAGGATACACAACAATGAAAGGATTTGGGTTAGGAAACACGATGATTTCAAGATTGATGATGAATTGATTGGATTTGATTGATCAAGATTTTGAAGCTTGATTTGGAACAAAATCGTTTTGATGATTTGATGTGACACTGAAGTACACATTAGATGCAGCTAATATTGATTATTTGGATTGATTTCTGATGAAAGATAAATCTTGATAAGGAACATCATGTTGGCTAATGATTTGGATTTTGACTCACAAATGCTCGACCAATTTGATTTCACGTTCACCAATGTTCGAATCACCATATAAGCTGGAGGATATAGATCAAGATTTATTCCCAAATAAAGATGTAAATATCTACCCCCAGTGTCTAGCAATATTTGAAAGGGCATGGGTGGATTCTTGGATAGATGTATGGATGGATGGATGGATATGGTAAGCATGGAAAGGATGCAATTTTTTTTATCTTGTAATAAGATGTTCAAATAGAGGATTATCATTTAGATAATGCTTCATGGTTTAGACAACGTTGGGTAGGATAGGATCAATGAAAATGACCCATGTCAAGATGTTTACCATAAGAAAGTGTAAAGTGTGCACCAAACTTGGTCAAGATCAAGATAATTTGGACTACGGATGAAAATGGATTGGATAAATTGTTCGTGGATAAATGGATTTATTATGGATAAGATGGAGGGAATGTTGGCTTTATTATGGATGTGATGAGATGCTTCCAACTAAACTAGTGCATGCAAATTCTTGATTCTACACATGATGCCTATTTGCTAGGTTTTCATCATGGTACTTGTTCAAAGCACCACCAAAGTGGTTTTCACAAGAGGATGATTTTTTTCTTTACTGTTTTCAGTCCTTTTTTGATTTTTTTTTTCATATTTTTCTGGATTTTTTACTAAAATATTTTAAGCTCATGTTGAACCACCTAGTGGTTTCAATGTAGATTCTTCTATTATAATGTGCCATTAGTATCCTTCTTGAAGAAGTTGCTTAGCCAAGATACGTGCACTTGAATGCAACTTTTGAGATTCTTGATTTTCTTTGCTAACACTAGAGTTAACTTTGTCTTTGTGTGCACATCATGATAGAGTGCCTTTTGAATCCTTATGATGAAGGGTCATCACCAACATGTGGTAAATGTGAGAATTGGATATTTTGAGTGGAGGCATGGATGGTGGAGTTTGTTTAGGAATAAAAGATGTATTGGTTGATAGTTTGGAACCTTTGACTCTCCAAACTTGGGAAGATGAGCAATGATGGGTGGATACGGAAGTGTGCGTGGAGTTAGGACCAATTGCTTGATATACTTTGTACATTGCTTGAGAAGTGTACTTTTTCCTTTGTGGATATCTTTGATGGATACTTGCCCCCTTTTATTTTTCCCCATAGTTTCTTTAACTAATGGAGTATGATAGGGATCATCTTTCTTTGTATTTTTTGGTATCCATATGTATTTGATTTGTTTGATATGCTTCATAGCTTCTTTTTCTTTGATAATGTTCTTCATGCTTTGATTCAAATATCCCCTTTGATGTTGGTCCCAATTCGTGGATGGGGTGATGGGTGTATGAAGATTCGTGATGTGGATGGTTGTAGTATTGGCATTGGTTTCATCATAAGGATCCTTCGTGCCCCCTATGTTGATGTTTGTTTGAGATGAAATCGCCCCCAACACGGTGGTAGTAGCATCTTTGTTCTTTGATTCTCCCTATTTTGAGATGTCTTGTTCATAATGCATTCTCTAAAAAATGACCACTGTAGATGACCTCATTTCAATTTGTTGCTCTGTTGAATCTATAATATCATTTTTTGTGTAACATGTTCCCTTGAGTGGATAATACTAGATATCTTCATACATGATGTCCTCGGTCTGAATTTGGGATATATATGATCCTGATGTTGACAATTGAGTTTGACTATAGGAATCAATATCTTGCTCTTTTTGTGTAATAATGTCAAGAGTAAAGGAATCCTATTATGAATGAAGATCATCTACATGTCCATCCACGGTAAGCATCTCAAGGGTAGACGAATGAGTATGAGTTATGTGGATGTGATCATCTCATATAGATAGGAGAGTGTCCATTATATCATTGTAGTAGCTTGGAGATACAAACTCTTGATCTCAAATGATTTTGGAATTCCTTTCGACATGCTTTGGATCAAGTTATTGACATGGGTCAATTTCAAAGAATGGATTTTTTATAAAGGGTTCTTGGATATCTTCATTAGGCATAGGAAGTTTCTCAAATGTCATGAGGTCAAAGAATGTCCATATGTTTTGGAAACGATCATTGCTAGACCTTGGTGAAAGATGTTGATCATGCTTCGGAATAAATTCTTGAGATATGTCCTCTAACTCATTAGGTGATGTAGAGAAATTTTCAACATGATCATTGGTCAAAAGATATTGATCATCATTTTCAATGATTGTGGTGGGATTTTGTTGCAAGCTTTGCTGAGGGAGTAATTCCTATGTTTTCTGCTATGACAACAATGCTTGTTGTTGGTCGTGTTGTTGATGTGCCAACAATACTTGTTGTTTGGCTTGTTGTTGAGCTACTTGTTGTGCTTGATATTCTCACAAGGCTTGTTGATATGCTTCTTGTTAGAATTTTTTCAATTGTGTCTGGTATTGTGATTGCACTTGTGCTTACTAAGGTTGATATTGAGCATGGGCTTGAGCATGAATTTTTCAGAGTGCTTGCAACATGATTTATAATGAATTTTCTATGTCTTTTTTCCTCTAAGGTGTTTAGGACTAGTGATGAGATGAAGGATGAAAGGCTGAGGGGTATGGGTGTTTGAACTTTTAGGAACTTTGGATCAATGCTAGAATTTAGGACTTGATTTGATTTGATTTTGATTGAGGATAGTTTGACTAAATGTGTTAAGTCAAACAAGGTGATAATGAACTTGTAAACCCTAGGAAGTTGTGTTATCCTAGAGTAAACTCGTACACAAAAGGATAATTTGACTAAGTGTGTTAAGTCAAAATAACTGATTTTGAATAATGAACTCGTAAACCCCAAGATGTTGGATTTTATCAAGAGGTAAATTTTCTCAGAAGGATTATTTGACTAAGTGTGTTAAGTCAAACAAGATGATTTTGATTTTGCCTAGAAGTCTAGGATGAATGATGTTTTCAAAGTTCCCAAGAGTTTGTTGGTGAGATGGGATTTGATAAATTTTTGGATGGATGAAGTGTTTGACTTGATCCTAGATGAACCTAAGAGGACTTGTTTACTAGACCAAGATATTGAAGAACATGTTTTTCCCTGAAAGTGGTTCAAACCAGAAGATCAATGTTCACATGGAAAACCATAAGACAAAAGATTGCAAGCACATGTGTGGGGTTCAATTGACTTTATCTTGGTTAATGACTTGCTTTTTATCACATCCACTTCTTGCTTAGTTTTTCAAATTGAATGTCTATGTCTCAATTCCTTTTCATTCCACAATTTCCATTATGTGAAAATCAAGGTTTCAAGAGCATAGTTTCCTAGGTTGACTTTAGTATGAGAAAATTATGATGTAAATCCAAATGCTTAGAGATCTCTAAGGATAAAATCCCTAGGGAAAGCAACAACACTTGGATTTTTTCAAAGGTATTTTGCCCCTCCTAAAGGGTTTGAAATTTGAAGATTTTGTGGATGTTTGTTTTTGAATGTTTCTGATCAAAGCAATGTTTTTTCGATTCCAAGAACATGCACAATCCTAGGATGAAGAGACAATATTTGTTGAGATCCCACTTGGATAAATCCATCTGCACATATTTAGTGTGGATGATTAGATGCTTGACCACACGAGCTCCCCCTTATAGTGCACTCACTTCTTGGGTCAATCAAGCATCAGTACCCATGAATCTCCCATGGCATACTTTTCATCTCTACAACAAAACCACAAGTATACATGGGGTGGCTTCAAAGGACATGACCTTTTGCACCAAAAACTAGATTAGGATTTTTGGATTTTTCTAAACAAGGGTTTTAATGTGGGAATTTCATTCATGGGGGACCATCCATTTGATGAGAGACCATTGTTTCCCTTCTCATTGGAACAATTCTCATAATTCTTGAACTTTCCTTGAGAATCCACACTTATATACGGGTTGGAAGTCACTTGGCTTTAGCATGTTCCCAGTTGGGTCATTCCCTTGGGTGATTAATTTTTCCCACAAGGCAGACCCTCTAGGATAAAAAAAAGAGAGCAAGCATATCCTATAGTTTGATCGACCTTCATTGAAAAACAAAGGGAGAACACTCGTAATATGCCACACTCACATTCACAAGATTGGTTTAATTTTAATTCCAAAATGAAATATGGAGGTAATTACTTTACTCAAATTAAGATCATCAGAAGGCTTTTTGATTCTCAAGATCACCATGAGGCATGAGGGAAGCGCATACATCTTTTCGATGGTATTACTTTGAGTAAGCAATTACAAAACAAAAATAACACTTGTTCATTTTAAGTCCACAAAGAAAAAGTGAATTATTTTTATAGTAGCAAATCAAATGTGGGATTTTCCTTGTTCAATTGTTAATCCTTAAACCAAATCTAGTAAGTTGTTCTAAAGTTCTTTTTAAGCCCTTTGTTTGCAAAATTGAAAGAAAATTTGTAGTGTTCTTTTTAGAGCCCAAAATAAATTTAGTGTTTCCTAAAAGCATGAAGGTAACCAAATCCTTAGAAATGGATTATAAGTTCTCAAAAAAGTGTTTAAAAACACTTAATGCAATGAGATGATAAAATCATAAAGAAACCTTGGCCTTTGTTTTCCTTCCTTCACTTTTGATCAAGAAATTTCTTTTTTGGAAGATTTCAACAATTGTCAGATTTCACCATTTTTGGTAATTTTGCATGCATGACTTTGAGAGTCTTGTTTTTTCCCAAAAAAATTCTAAAACTAAGATAGGATGAATTGCCAGCTAACATCCTAAATTTGAAACATGAACTTCGAGTTCTTAACAAAAATAACTTAAAAAACTAGAAAAAAAACACTAAATTGCCATTTTGAGGGTCAAGATGAAAGTTTCAAGCCCCAAAAATGTGCCAAAATGGACACCAACCCAGCTCAAGTTGTTTGGAAATCCACATGCCACCTCATAACAAGACCACCTATAAAATTTCAACCAAGACCCACATCTGAGGCAAAAGTTATGACCTCTGAAAGTTCCTGAATCACAAAAAATGTTAAAAATAATCATAAATCTGCCTTTTACCTAACTCTAGTGGCGTAATTTGTGGGTACGACGCAATTTGAGAAGGCCAGTGGTGCAATATAGCACCATTGATGACTGAGAGCGACACTCTATAGGAAAATAGTGGTTGTGATTTCCGTGCTATTTGACCCAGCGATGTAGTTTGGAATTTGGAAAACCTATGACAGTTTGAAATTTGAATTTTGTGGGCGGGAAGACTTCAGTGGCATAGTTTGGAGTTTGGAGCGGTGCAATATAGCATCAATAGACTAGTAGCGGTATAGTTTTGCACTGCTAGACTGTGAGCGACGCAATTTCCTTGAACCTACAAAAAAAGTGCAAAAACCATAGAATTTTCTAAAAAAACGTGATTAGAACTTGAGATTTTCCCTCCTTCTATTGCCAAAATGTGAACCCCAATCCTATACCTGCACAAACAAGGAAAATAAGAATTATATTAGATCAATACAAAATTTAAGACAAGGGTTCCCCATGAAATCCATCTACAAACCTCAATAATAGGAAAATGAAGAATAAAACATAAAAGATAAATGAAATCCTAATTAAGCAGTGCAAACACTTGATCCCATGGGGGAGTTGGTGCCAATTATGTGTATAAATTGGCCCTTTTCCCATCTCCTTGGTAAGCTTGATGATTTTATGGAGATTGGTCCACTTTGTTGATGAAGAACAAGATGAGTTCTTGAGAAAACATGCAATAACCTAGCTATGGTGATGGAAAATGCTCAAGAAATGTATAAAATTGCTCTAAATATGATGATAATGACTTTGCATTCAAATTGTGGATGATGAATGAGATGAAGAGTCTCTCATTTATAGATTTCCAAATTGGAAGAATGAGCAAGATTGATAAATGTGGGATCATTCAACATCTAATGGCCAAGTGCCACTTGTCAAGATGTGAATGGATGAAGGTTGTGCACATTTTGATCAAAGTGCCAATAAATGATATTAGGTGGAATTTGAAATTAGTGAAATGACTTGTTGGAGAGGGAAGAAAATAGAGTTATGGAAACTTGGCTCAAGGAAAAAGTACATGTAAGAGGGGAGTGAATGGTTTGTTGGAAGGACAAATCCACTTGGATTTGAATTAAAATTTGAGGGAATATTCCCCTCTTATTCCATGTTGAGGGAAAATAGGCATTTTAATAAATCAAAGTAATTGATTTATTGCGCAAGTTGTATTCTCTAAAGGATGTGACATAGATTAAGATTAAATTAATCAAAGATTAATTAATTTAAAGAGAGATTAGGGGATGTGATAATTTTGACTTAAATTTATGAGTTAATTCAAATCAAGAATTGAGAGGAAAGATTTAATTAAATAAATGTTTTGATTTACTTAACTAAAGGGGATAATGTTAGATTAAATTAAATAAGAATACTTTAGAGATTTGATTTAAATAAAATGAATTATTTAAATGAACAAATATATAAGGTTAATTAAATTAAATTGATTAATTTAGTCAATAGAGGAGAAAGACCTAATCAAATAAATAATGTTTTATTGATTTAAGGGATGAAATGTAATGATAAGATGAGAGTATGATTCAGGATGAAATTATGTTAGTAGTTAGGATCAAGTGTGTCGGTCAATTTTCCATGTCTACATGAATTAAATTAATTTTTAATTCAAAAGGTCATCTTTATCTCTTAAATCAATTTCTATTTTATTTCTCCATTCTCCTCTTATTTTGTGTCACTTATCTCTTGTCACATGCAACCTTGTCCATTGATTTGATTTTCTAAAATCAAATCTCATCCCTTCATTTCAAATTTGACCTAATGTTTCCCTAACCCTAAGTGAAGGTTGTCACATTTAATTTCAGCCTTTGATCTTAGGGTATTTCTCATCTTTAATCTTGGCCATTCACCTAAAATTGACTTTTCTATAAAAAGGAAATTTTAGTCTCATTTTAACATCTCTTAATCTCTCAACTTCTTCTCACCTACATATCATCTCAAGCTTTTGACATACTTGCATACTTGTCATTTTTGCTAACCATTTTATTTTATAGATTTTTGTATTGCATGTAGAGCTTAGTTTTTACTTGCATTTCATCCAAATCCTTCAAAATTTTCTTAGATCTTGGCCATAGTTATTGTTTCTCCCACAAATTTGAGGGCACACATCATATTGCAACAAATAGAGAAGATGTAATGGAGGTCAATCATGGAGGTTGAAGATCTTGGGTAAACTCTTTCCTTTTATTTTAATGTTCTCTCCTTTGTGCTTCATTACTTACTTTGGGTTTGATTTGTTTATGATCTAATCATGCTAACCTAAAATTACTCTTAGCTATAGGAAGTCCTACAAGTGTTATTAATCATAAAAAAATGGACATAAAATATATATAAATACATATACATGAACTTGATACATTCCAAACATTAATCTTGCTTGATAATAATCTAATTATGCTCTTGACTACCTTTTAGGGTTCTCAATTGACATTCAAATTTCTCAAGTGTTTCAAATGGTGAAAAATACTTGTATTTATATGCATTGATTTATTTATTTTTTTAAATAATTATCAAAAGTTGACTAATGAATTTTGATTTGTAAATGTAAAAATACCAACAAAAACGTGTTTTAAATTGGGCCAAAATAGGCTAGACAAGGGAAATGACACCCTAGTCAATACCTATTTTTGGGATTTTGTTGTTAAATGAATATTTTAAATATTAATTCCTAATTTTATTATTATTTACTAAAACTGACCACAAAAAGGGTAATTTAAGAGAAAAATTAAGTCCAGGCACATAGGGGGAGCTAAAACTAGTGTGAAATTATTAGGGGTGACAATTTACATTGCCTCAAATAATATAGTCAATTCCAAATTAATGTGGCGTATACTATAATATGGGCTTGATTTCCAAGCATTATGTTGGAGAGGACATGAGAATGACGCATGGCATGGTAGAGGGGTGGTTGTTCCATTAAGAGGTATGGTAACCCTAAATTCATGAAGACTTATTGTGGGGAAGGAAGGACATCGTGTAGAGTAAATAAGGACCCATGACCTCCATAAAGGAACAATCTTAGGTAGTCAAATGTATATTTTTTCACTCTCAACATATGAGTAGTGGAGGTCAATTGAGAATAAGAGTGAAGTAGGGTGATTGAGGCCAAATCCTAGCCATTTGGAGGTATGATTTTGGGTTTGACATGATATATGGAGGCATGAAAAACCATACTCCACAACCTTTGACAACATCCTTCCTCTTTCAATAACATAGGAGCTTTTAAATAGGCTATGGACATCCCTCCAATAAAAAAAGGATAGAAGGATTTCATTGTAGATGGTAAATGAAAGAGGAAAGGAGGAAAGAGATGGAAGGTGCGAGGATTATAGAAAAAACCTATCAACACTATCCTCAAATCAACATAATTTTATTGAGACCCTTCCCCAAAACTAGTTGTGATATGTGGAGAAGATAATCAATGGGTGGTGACTCCTCTTTGGCTTATAGGAGTTGTAGTATTATTCTTTGTAATGGTATGTATGGAAGCTTTAGTGGGAGCCCTTGGTTTTTAGTAATGAGTGTTTGGATGCTTGAACATTGATCTCAAGAAATAATGAATTAGAGTAAGCACACAAGATATAATATAAAGTCATCTATGAGAGCTTCATAATGCATGTAGTGGTTCCCTCACTCGTTGAGACTAGGCATATTCTTGGGTTGTGAGATTAACATATCTTGGGATGGACTAAAGTGTACTTGAGATTGGTTTCAAATTCCACAACACCCAAAAAATTTAGGAGCGCTCTTTGGTCCTTTTCAATATACTCTTTGCATGGGATTATACCCTAGGCATGAATATATAATTTAATTATAGAGTAAATCAAGGCATTAAATGTATGGAAGTGAGTTCCCTCGGAACATCACCATCATATGAAACTTCATATTAAGACTATAAAATGTCTAGCTTCACTAGTCAAATTTTATAATATCCATTTGCTCTTATTGGTTAGGAAGTAACAAGAAATTAGATAATTGGAGTCACCAAAAAAGTAACCCTTCTACTTTTTTTGGCTTCCTTGGGCCCTCCTTGTGATTTTGGCTTAATGCTGCCTTGATTTAGTCTTGTAATGTGGTTGACACATTCACATTAGGTCTTGCGCCCTTGTGAACTAATGGATTTTAATGGTACCTTGCTAAAGTGTTGTAAATTGTTGTAACACACTTTCACACTTTTCTATGGTTTTATCAAATAGCTAAACATAATAAATTTCCTTTTAATCAAAATTATCATTAATCTTGCCTTCTTTGGAGTGTTGTAAAATTTTGTAAAAAACATTCACACTTCTCCAGGCTTGTCATTAATAATTAGGATTTTTTAGGCTTTAGTTTTCCCTATTTTACATCCATAAGCCTCATTTATTCCATCTTTTTGAGGATAATCCTGACACTAATCAATAACTGATCATAATGCAGGAGTTTTTGGCTTCTATTGCCAGATTTAGGGATCTGGGACTCATTCACCACCTTGGGCGAATGGGTCCTGGTGGAGCTTTTAATTTCTTCCCCTTGTGAGTTTATTTTATCTTATCCTTGGCTCTAATTGGTTGGGTTTTGGAATTTACAAACGAGTCTGGGTCATAGTTGTTCTTTTAGAATGTTGACTTATTATTAATTGTGGACAATCATTTAAGTGTGGTCTTAACCTCTTTTATTCATGACTTTACCGACCTCTCTTTACCTGTCCTCTCCATCTTTTGCATCTTGATCGTATTTTATTTTTCCTTAGTGTCGGGTTGGTAAAATGTTTTAGATTAACCTCTAAAAAATATTTTCGACCTCGAGGGTCATTTCCCCGTCCACCTAGTCAGTCCCCTTTTTATAAATAAATTTTTCGCATGTGCAGATTTTGTAGCCGTCAGATCGAGTGATCCGCATCTAGACCGTTCCTCAAAATCCTCGTGAGGTTTCCTACTGACATTATAAAAGTGGTGTGAGGCATGCAGGATGCTTCCACTTGTTGCATATGATTGTGGGCACCATTTGTTGTTCACTGACCGATGATGGATGTTGGTGTTGACAACTGTTTCTTTACCGACACATCGTGGCCATTCCTCGCTGACCTCACACAATTAAAAATTTAGTTTTAATAATGCTATGAGGTGTACAAATTATTGACGTGTGGATACCGATGTTGTACGAAGGATGACAAGGTGGGGCCCGTTCCATTCTGAGGTGCTGTCTGGTAGGTGATTTCTTATTTTCCTAACGACCGGTGAACAGACGTGTCATTTTCAAACCGTTTTGACTCAATCTAAGCCATTCTCCTAGCCTACATTGTTTTTGATCAACGACTCACATTTGAAATAGGTTGGTGTTGTACTATAGGCGTTTTATCTTGCATGAGTGAATAGTAATGGTTGAGTTTGACTCTTCTCTCATAATTAAATGCTAAAAGATCAGTGAATTGCTATTTTCGTGTGTATATCCATGTTGAAGGAAAATTGTCTGGTGCCAAGCGAAGCAAGCCATATTTGTGATTTTCCAGCCTCGCTATCATTAACATTCTGCACGTGAAATCGTAAGTAACACATATACCATTTCTTGTGTTTTCAAAAGGTTTTATGGTTGCTTGAAGAACCATTATCGATTGCTTCTTGTTTCATTCCTGAAGGATTGTTCGAGTAGATTTTCTTTAAAGTATCATAAAGCTTTTCTTGATAATTGTTGTGGCTTCTAGAATTGTGAAGCATTTTCCATTTAAAGCTATAGGGTTCGAGTTATAATTGTTATACATATACAAACCCTAGCTTGAGTTATTCTTTGTCTTGTATAAATGGCACCCAAGGCTTGAAGCTCTGGCTGTGAGGCCACTAATAGACCCTTTTCCCAAGATATTATAGATTTATTAAAGCCCTCTACTAGAAAAAGGCATGAGGGAAAGGCTTTGTTCTATGGGCCCTTGCTCGTAGAAAGATTATCTGACAAGTAATGTGTAGCTCAAGATGTTGAATTACCATATACTGGATGGCAGTTGTTCTCAAATTGGTTTGGGAATAGGAATTTATGTGTTCCTTTGTGTAACCCATGGAGGTTGGATTTGGGCAAGCTAGTGGTTCCTAATGTCTACTTGGATGTGTGAATCCTTAATTTCAAACCTGCACACACGCAGCAAAAAGACACATTGTCAGAGATAAATGCAAGGTGAAATGAGGATTCCCCATGAAATCCATTTACACAGACTTAAACTAGGAAAAATAAAGACCAAACTAAATAAATGAAAATAAATCCTAATTAAGTGAGAAAACTAGTGATCCCATGGGGGAATTGGTGTCAATTGAATGTTGAAATTGGCCCTTTCCAAACTCCTAAATTGCAATGTTGAAGTGTGTCGATTGATCAAATCTCCATGATGAGATTTGAGCATAACCTAGCTAAGAATTGTGAAAGTGATGAAGTATGGAGTGATATTCACAAAATTGGCTCTCAATGTTAAGCGAGTAACTTTGCATGAAATTATGGATGAATAATGAGAAGATAAGCCTTCCATTTATAGATTTGAATTTGGAAGAAAGGGCAAGATTTGGGAAATGTGGGACTAACTTTCACCCAATAGTTGAATGCCACTTGTCACCATGTGAATGGTTGATGGTTGTGCAAGTTTTGATCAAAGTGCCCATAAATGCATAAATTTCAAAGTTGAAAATGTTGAAATGACAAGGTGGATGTAGAGTTAAATGGAGTAATGGCCACTTGGCTCAATGCAAAAGGACTTGTTGGATGAAATAAATGCCTTGTTGGAAGGACTAAGTCCACTTTGGATTCAAATTCAAACTTGAGGGAATATTCCCTTTTTATGCCATGTGAAGGAAAATAGAGATTTAATAAATGAATTAAATCTATTTTCATGTGCATGTTGCATTCTTTAGAAGATTTTAGTGAAAGGGATTAACTTAATCAAGATTTGGATTAATTTAATGAGGGATTACATGATTTGACAATTTTGACTTAAATTGATGAATTGATTTAAATAAAAATTGAGAGGAAATGAAATTAATTAAACAAATGATTTTGATTTATTTAACTAAGTGGGATAATGTTAGATTAAATCAAATAAGGTTTAATTTATTTAATTCAATAAGAGGACTATGAGACTTTAATTAAATAAAATAGTTTATTTAATTAAACAAAAATATAAGGTTAATTAAATTAAATTGATTAATTTAATCACCGCAGGAGAAAGACTTAATCAAATAAATAATAATTTATTAAATTAAGGGACAAAATATGATGAAATGCTGAGAGTATGATTTAGGAGGAAATGTCGTTAGTAATCATAATCAAGTGTGCCGAACCGAACATGTACATTTTCCATGTCTATTTTTTGCCCCTCTTTGATTTATAGGCATATAGAGAGGTGGTTAGGGAGGTCGAGTACTATCGGCAACACTACAGGCAGGTAGTGCCAGCAGCAGACAGAGTGCCAAACTTCTCTAGTTGTATTTTGATGTACACTTGACTCGATTTTGTATCATAACAGTGTATGTTTTGGTGATATATATGAGATGATTCACCTTTATGAAATGTATGGATGCATTCTAATGGATGAATTTATTTTTGTATCTTTTTCATGCATTTTTTATGATGATCTTATGAATGTAATGTATGCTAATAATGGTGCAATGGATGCAAATGGTAATGGATGCTAATGATTATGTATGATGTAATGCTTTCTTAAGATGCTTAGAATAAAAAATTTATATTATTACTCATACCTTAAGATAATGATATGATGCAATATTTTTTTATGCTAATGATCTAGTGGATGCAGAGTGTATGTATTGGCGATGTTCCGATTACTGTTATGATACCATGTTAGTATGGACAGAAGATAGAAGAACTTAGAATCAATGAGTTAGTTAGGATGATGGTGATTTTTCTTTTCCAAGAGTTGGGATTTTCAAAGGGTCAATTACATTATGTTTGATAACACACCTAGGTACGATGCATCAAGGTATAAAGAAATAGGATGGCATTGTACCCAATGTGATTGACTTTGACTTGACAATAAGATAAGAGTATTCTTGTTCACACTTAGTATGCATACTTCATTCAGGATGTATTTCAGACATTATAAACATCTCGGGCCAAAAAATAGGAAAGATATCTTTCTTATGTGGTCAACAAGACATCTAAAACATCCTCTCCAAAAACTAAATAAAGCACATATGACTAAGTTATTTTACAAGTGTATCCCACAAGCATAGTAGATAAAAGATAAAATGATCTTTTCCCCATTCCTTTCTCTCTAAACCTATTTTATTTAGGCATCATCAAGAGGTCCTTGGAATGAGCACAAAATAAAATAAGCCAAGAAAAAGACTAAATAAAGCAAACAAAACAAGCTAGTGTTCTTCATATCGCTAGCTAGACTAAACTACTGCAAGGTACCTAATGCTTATGTCCATCATGGGAAGATTCATCCAAGGACTTGTTGTGATCAGGGTTTTGATGGGACTGATTGGATGATAAGTTATTGATACTCTAAGTTGACCAACTTGCTTTCTTACTGCTTTAGAATTTCGAGAATTTGACGATTAGGGTGTTCTCTTTTGAACCTGCTAGACTTGCTTCCGACTGACTCACCAAAGGGTGATGGCGATGATTGATTTATTATGAATGATAATCGCGGGTGAAAGTGAGATGAGGTGGATGCACCATTTTGGATTTTTCAGATATTTTGAGGCTGTTTTTGGTATTTTTGAGATGTTTTACAAATATTTTTTGTATTTTCAAGGTTTACGATGAAGAGACTAACTTAAAGACCTATCCTAGGGGTCTCAAGAGCTGATCCATAGATTAGCCTTGCCTATGTTATACACACAGAGACCACATAGTTTGACTGATGACAAACTTGACTCAATGATGAGATAGATGGGCAAACGGGTTGCCATTTTATTGCGATGGATGCCTAGGGACTGACCTCAAATGTCTCGGGGGATGATCAAAGATCAACCTTCCCTACATTTAAGATTAGAGATGATGTAATTTGGACAAGGTGAAATACTGACAAGAATCAATGATGAACTTTTTTGAAGATTTTTGACATGTTTTGATTTTTTGATGAATTTTTTGAATGTTTTTGGGATTTTCTGATGTCTTGGGAAGAGCACAAAAATATACACAAATCTGATCTAGTGCCAATTTCAAGGACATGCCCCCAGCGTTTAAGCGATAGACTACTTCAATAAAGGCAGGAAAAACTAACCTTAGGAATATGCCAAGTAGTACTATGGTGGAATATGGTATGGGCATCAACTTAGGCTATGGAATGGATGCAAATAGATGGGTGAATGGAGAATTAATGAAATATGATGGAATGAATGAGTGAGTTGTGCAGATCTTGGTGGATGGGGAGTGCTTTATTACAATTGATGCCTATTTGCCAGGTTTTCACCAAGGTACTTGTCCAAAGTGCCACCAAAGTGGTTTTCACTATAGGATAAATTTTTTTTCTTTACTGTTTTCAATCCTTTTTTTTTTTTTTTTTGTATTTTTTCATTTTTTTGTTGTCGCCAAGATGCCTGTTTGCTAGGTTTTCATCAAGGTAACCATTTTTTCAGGAGTTTTTCTGATTGTTTTTATATTTTTGGTTTTATACCTTGCAAGTTCTTAGGCATAATTTTTTTTGAGATGGGAGTTGTTCAAAGGATCCTACAGAGGCTCGCCTTCTGGTGTTGCTAATTGATATGCTCCTGATTTATAGCTGGCTGTGATGATGAAAGGTCCTAGATAGTTGGGCTCAAATTTTCCTTTGCTCTCAGGATTCAACAAGTTATTTTGGTTCTCTTTCATCACAAGTTCGTTGACTTGGAAGGTGTTTTGCTTGATCTTTTTATTGTAACTATGTTTCAGGCGATTTTGGTAGACCTATAGATGGTTGAGGGCATCCATGTGTCGTTCATCTAGTAGCTCTAGCTCATTTCGTCTTGTAACCCCGTATTCCTCATCTATGATGAGGTTTTCTAATGCTATCCTTAGTGACGAGAGCTCGATCTTGATAGGGAGGATGGCTTCTGATCCATAGACTAGGGAGAATGGGGTGGCACCTATTGGCATGTGGATGCTTGTGTGGTAGGCCCATAAGGAAATATTTAACTACAAATTCCAGTCACGACCAAAGTCATTGACTTTTTTCTTAAGGATTTTTAGAATGGTTTTGTTGGTAGCTTATGCTTGGTCATTGCCTTGTGGGTAATATGGTGTGGAAAAGCGATGTTGGATTTTGAATTGTTCACACAAGTCACGAACATCTTGATTCTTGTAAGGTGTCCCGTTATCAAAGATAATGGATTGAGGGACACCATATCGGAAAATGAGATAGTTCAGGAGGAACTTAGATATTTTCTTTTTGGTGATGTAGGTTATGGGAATTGCTTCGACCCACTTTGTGAAATACTCTATGGCAATCATGATGAACTTGTGGCCGTTGGATGAGGTGGGTGTTATTTTACTTATGAGATAAAGCCCCCATTGGGAATAGGGCCAAGGTGTAACAATAAGATGTAATTCTTAAGCTGGTGCATGAATGAGGTCTCCATGTTGCTGGCACTATAGACACCTTCTAAAAAAGTCATGTGCCTCTCTTTCCATTGTCGACCAGTTGTACTCGGTTCTTAGTAACTTATTGGCCAAGGTCATACCATTCAAGTGGGAACCACAAGTGCCATTATGTACCTTAGTCAAAGCAGTCAGGGCTTCCTTAGGTTTTAAGCAACGTAAGAGGGTTCCATCAATGCTTCTACAGAATAGGGTTTCCCTTAGGATGAAAAAATGTAAGGACCTTTTGACAAATGTTCATTTGAGGTTTTGGGTGATATCGACTGGGAGAAATCCTAGCCTCAGGTAGGTGTAAATATCATGATACCAAAGATCACTAGGACCATTGAGTTTTCATGCATATAACGACTCTGGTACCTCAAAAGTGGATACGAGAAGCTACTCTACCTGGAATTCATGTTTCGAGACATTGCGAGGGATATCTAGCAAGGATCCAATCGTTGCGATGGCATCAGCTACTTTGTTGTTAGCCCTCAATATCTGCTTAAAGGTGATATCAATAAATTATTCTTTGAGGCTTTCTACTAGCTTCTTGTATGGTGTGAGCTTATCATCCTTAGTTTGGTATTCTCTATTGACTTGGTTGATGATAAGCTATGAATCTCTATAGATCTTTAATGCCATGATTCGCCACTATGCCATAATTTTGAAAGCTATGGTTAAAGCCTCATACTCTGCAATGTTGTTGGTATAGGGGAATGCCAATTTGTATGATCTTGGTATGTAATCCCCCTGTGGGGTAATAAAGATGACACCGACTCCTGATCCATGTTGTGTGTGGGAACCATTGAAGTAGAGTTATGCTGAGATTAAAGATGGACTCATCTAGAAATTATAATATGAGCGAATTATCTGCATAGATGGGAGCTTCTACCTGCTAGTCTGCAATGACTTGTCCTTTCATTTCCTTTCGCTCCACATACTTAATGTCATACTCTAATAGTATCATGACCTATTTAGCTGTCCTTCCTGTGAGCATAGCTTTTGACAATAGATACTTTAAGGGATCTATTTTGGAAATGAGTTTGATTTTGTGTGCCAACATGTAGTGTCAGAATTTTTGTGAAGCAAACACTAGTGCTAGGTAGGCTTCCTCAATTAATGTATTGTTTAACTCATGGCCAACCATTGTTTTTCTGATATAATAGATAGACCTTTCTATCCCATTTTCATTGTGCTGAGCCAAAATAGCACCCAGAGCTACAGTTGTTGCCAAGATGTATAAGATCAATGGTTTTCCTACAATGGGTGGCATCAATACTAAAGGTGTGAGCAGATATTCTTTGATTTTTCTAAATGCCTGATCACATTTTTCATCCCACTTGTATGCTACTCCCTTATGGAGCATATGTGAATAGGAAATCTATTTGTTCACCAATTGTGCTATGAACCTCTAGATGGACTGGAGTCTGCCTTGTAATCCTTTGATTTTTTTCAATTTTCTTGGTGGTTCCATGTCGAGGATTTCCTTAACCTTTGCAGGATCCACCTCTATTCCTCTCATCGATACTATGTATCCTAGGAGTTTCCCTATTTTTACCCCAAAGACACATTTCTTGGGGTTGAGCCTGACTTTATACATCTCCAGTTTGTCAAATATGTCACTTAGGGTTGCTATGTGGTTTTGTCTCTTCTTTAATTTTTCTTGTATGTCATCCACATAATCTTCAATGGTTTTGTGTATCATGTCATGGAAGATTAGTGTCATGGCCCTCTGATATGTAGCCCCTACATTCTTTAGCCCAAATGGCATCATATTCTAATAGTAGGTGCCCCATGGACATGTAAAATTTGTCTTATGCTGGTCTTCTTCTGCAATCATTATCTAGTTATACCCTGAGAATCCATCCATCACTGATAGCAGCTCATGTCTGTCTATCGTGTCCACTATCATATCAATGTTAGGTAGTGGAAAATCATCCTCAGGACATGCTTTGTTGAGTTCTCTGAAGTCTGTGTAGATGCGGATGCCCCCATTTGGTTTTGAGACTGGTACAAGATTGGATACCCATTCTAGATAGTCAATTGGGCATATGAAGCCAACATCCAAGAGCTTTTGTAATTCTACCTTTACTAGAAAGGCTATCTGGGGATGCATTTTTCTCAACTTTTGTCTAACCGGCTTCGCTCCAAGGTAAACATCAAAATGATGAACCACCACTTCCAGATCCATACCTGGCATGTCAACATAGGTCCATGCAAATTTTACCTTCCTTTCTTTTAGAAATGCTACTAGTAGTTCTTGTTCTTCTGCCAGGAGTGACTCAACATAGAAAGTGATTTGCGGTGCTGCCTCTATTCCCAAGTTAACAAGATTACACTGCTCTGCTAGGACTGCTGATTTTTCTTGATGCAGTGCAGTAGGGGGAGATTGAATCCTTCATCCTCCGATGCCTTAAAGACTTTTCACCATTGGATGTGTCCTTTATTTTTACTATTTGGTGGTTAGAGAGTTCCATAGTGTGGTTTTCACTCAATAACTCCGAGCTTATTCTTATTCTTTTTCTTTTGTGACTGAAGGACTCAATCATCTCCTCATAATATGCTGGAATGTCCAATGTGATGTCAAAACCCACCTTGTGATCCCCATAAAAAAATTGCATCCCTTTGTCCCATGAATTCTGAGAGAGCCTCATCGTTTTTGAATGAGTCTAGAATTGGCAGTCCTCATTGGTCATGATCGATGAGTTGAGGATATACTAAGATGATTTTGTGGGTTTGTTGGTTTGAATCAATAGGTGAGGAACTAATAATTAGTAAGGAGGAATCCTCAAAGAGCATGGGAAGGCCTGCTATGGTATCATCATCGTCACTATTGGTGCATACATCAGTTATGTTAAAGGTGAAGTTGTCAAGTGGGATACCTGTTCATACGGGTGGTCTAAGGGTGTTTGTTGATACTTGGGGAAGGGATCTGAATGCCCTACTGGGAGTACCTCTTCCATGTATGCTTATACTTGGGGGAGTACATCTAAGGCCAAGGTTTCTCATTCTTCTTTCTATAATGATGGGCTCCAGGCGTCCATCATTGTTCCTTCCAAGGCTTGTGTTTCTATTGTAGCCCATGCCAAGCATTATTTGTAGCCCTTTGTTGGCTTCATCCATAGGTAATGTGGGTGTGGGTTCTGCATCATGGTATATTATGCTTGAAATATCTTCCTCATCAAAATTTTCCTGACTTAGGTCTCCCCAATGGCGGAATCCAGAGGGGTCTTCCCTAAGGGTGTGGATGGGTGTTTCAGTTGATTGAGGTTGCCCATGTGACGTAGGATATTTTGGTAACTCTCCTACAACAAATGCACTCTTCTTCATTCTGTAGTCTTTGCATCTGTTGTCCTGGATCATGAGTTTGATGTCGGATATATTAGGGATGGCAGGTGTCTCTATCACAAAGGTGGAGGCAAGGTTAGATGGGTTGATGTATGTAGTGGATGGGCCTTCATCATTTTTCATCACTTGGGGGATTTTATAGAACTTGGCTTCCAAGTTTTTGTAGTAGGCGAATGTTTCAAGATCTCTGTGAATAGTGACCTCCTCATTTTGGTGCAAGAACTTGATGCATTGGTGATATGTTGAGGCCACTACTTTCATTTTGTGGATCCATGGACATCCTAGGAGGATGTTATATGGTAGATCAAGGTCAAAGAATTGATAGGTAGTCTCCATGGTTGTTGGTCCCACTTGGATTGGGAATTTAATAGTGCCTTGAGAGACTCTTTCTTGATCATCATATTCCCTTATTGTGATTCTCTTGTTCTTGTTAATGGAATCCTCGGTGAATCGCAAGTTATTTATAAGTTTGAGAGAAAAAATGTTAAGGCCTACACCTCCATCCACCAGGACCCTTTTAAATTTCTTTTTATGGACCAACACTTGAAGTTGAAGTGCATAATTATGAGATGGCTGGGGGGGAAAATCTTGATTGGAAAATGTAAGGAGGTTTGGGGTAATGATATTACCAACCATAGCTTGAAACTGTTATGTGTCAAGAGTGGCAGAGATGGTGGATGTCACTAATGCCTCGCCAAAAAATTTCCTATGGGTAGCGGAGATTTTTAATAGTTCCATGATGGAGATCTGTGCGGGAGTTCTTTTCAACTGGACAATGACATTATAGTCATAGGGGACGAATTTTGTGTTTGAAGTGGGGGTCTTAGGTGGTTTCAGTGCCCCTGAAATGGTGACCTTTTTTCCATGTGTAGTGACTCCAAAATTGATCTTGGTGCCCTTGACATTAATGACCGTGGCCATTTCATCGAAACATGCAACTATCTCCTCATTTACTAGGTTAGCACTAGCATATTTTTGTTTTCCTTTATTGTTCCCTCACTATTTCCTTGATTATGGTTTGGCATCGGATTTGTGTATATTTTCAGATATTGATTACTGGATGGTCACTTGACATTGATGATCTTTTCCTTGATGAGGTCTTGGATGATATTCTTTAGCCTCATGCAATTTATGATGGTATATCCCTTGATCTTGTGAAAGTCACAAAGGAGGTTTTCATTATACCATGGTGGTTTGGTCATGGGTTTCATGTATTGCTCGGAGTTGGAGACTTTGATTAGGTTTTCCTTGAACAACTTCTTCATTATGGACTCAATGGATTCCCCAAGAGTCATAAACTTTCACTTGGGAGGGTATTTTCCTCGGGAAGGTGGTCCTCCTTGATTGCCCAGGTTATTGATTTGGTTGGTGGGAAGTGGTTGTTGTTGTGATACTACTATATTAGTTTTCACATTATTGCGATTATGATTTTGTGGTTGGTGATAAGTTTGGATGTTTGGTTTGGGAGCACTTATGACCACTTTAGCACCGACCATGCCATCATTTGTGATATTTTTGTTCCTCAACCATGTTCAAGGTTTATCATTATAATTGTTGGATGGGTGGTTATCCTGTGGTGGAGTAAATATTGATGCGCCTCCATGCATAGTAAGGGATCTTTTGATTTTGAGCGCCTTTGGGATCAATTGATCGTATGATGTGATGCATTGCCTTTTTAAGTAGAATGCCAATATTTCATCTAGATTAGATATGATCGTGCAAACTTGTTGTTCTTATGCCATGGTCCACTTTCTTTGATTGGCCTTGGATTGCCACCTTTGCAAGAAGGATGCAAATAACTCTCCTTTTCTTTGTTTGAGTGTTGATAGTTCTTCCAAACTAACATCTGCACCCATGTTGAAAGCATAATTTTTAAGGAATTCTTCCACAATCTCCTTGAATTTTTTAATTCCTATGGGTAGACGAGAAAACCATTCCATGGCCGGACCAGTCAAACTTCGGGGGAAGAGTCACATTAGATATGTGTCATCGTATGCAACCTCCACGCAATGTACTTGAAATTCCCTGATGTGATTTTTAGGTTTACCCATTCCATTATACTTGTCAAATTTGGGGATCTCAAATCCCTTTGGGATTGGTACCATTGTGAGACTTTTATCAAACAGATAAGGGCACAAGTTGCTTGGTGTTTTGGTTGTTTTCCCTGATTGGAGGTACAACACCTTCTGTGAGACCAATTTGATTTGTGTTACGACATCGTTGTGTGGATCAAAAGGTGGAATGAATGTGTTTTGAGGTGTTTGGGGTGTTTGATTGGTGGGAGGATTACTGGTGGGAGTTTGCTGCAAGCTCTGGTGTGCATTCAAGGCCTGCTGATATACCTGCATCTATATCAACAATGATTTTTGTTGATCTTGCTGCTATTGTTCCAACAAAGCTTGTTGTTGGTCCACTTTTTGTTGTTCCCATCAGGCATGTTTTTTGGTCTAGCTACTATTGGGCCAACAAAGCATTTTGTTGGTCTAGCTGATGTTGCAGCAACAAAGCTTGTTCTTGGTTGACCTGTTGTTGTGCCAACAAAGCTTGTTGTTGGTTGACCTATTGTTGCGCCAACAAATCTTGTTGTTGGTCGAGTTGTTGTTGCACAAACAAAGCTTGTTGTTTGGCTTGTTGTTGTGCTTGAAATTCTTGAAAGGCTTGTTGGTATGCTTGTTGATGGATCACTTGCACTTGTGCTCTATATTGTGCTTGCACTTGTTGTTGTGCTTGAACTTGACCTTGTGCTTGCTGGGTTGTTTGAGCTGCTTACGTAGCTTGTGCAGCTTGTTGGGATTATGTAGCTTGTTGGACAGCTAGTTGTTCTTGTGCTTGTTGAGCAGCCTATTATGTAGCTTGTTGGTTTTGTTTCAGTACCCTCTAATGATTTTCTCTTTGGATGGTTTGGATCAGGGTGGTGAGTGAATTCATCACGTTAGCTTTTGGTGGGATTCGTGATGGATTAGGAATGATGCAAACTATAGTGACAGGCGAAAGGGTTGTTTTGGTGGTCAATATTTGAGTTGTTGGAAGTATGGTTGAAATGCTCGATCCTTGAGAAGGTATGTTTTGATAGATTCGAGGATCGAATTATGTATTGGTTGTGGTGGCTTGAGTGGTTTCCACTTGTTGTGATGTTGCAGGCAAAAGGAGAGGATTTGATGTGATGCTCGGATTTCCTGGGTTTGAGAAAATAGATGTGGTTAGGGGGGGAAGAACCAATCTAATAGGTGATGTGGATGTGAGCAGCAATGGAGGAAAGGGCGGTAAGTTCCCCCAGAAGGAGAATGGGTCAACGAATCTTGCTGCTCCAAACAAACCACCTTCTCCTTATGGTAGAGAAGTTTGTAATGTTTAACGGATAGGCTGGTGTTGCATGGAATGAGGATGAATCTGCATGATTATGGAAGGTGAATGGGACATATGGGTGTGATGGATTCACCGGGATGAATTTTTCCTGTGTGGTGCTGACACTTAACTCTTTTTTGTTTACAAGGCAATGTTGTTGTAACTCACGAAACATTGCACTTCCTTTGTTTAGAATTGGTGAGGTTGGTGTTATTTTCAATATGGTTTGAGGCATTTCTTGAGTGATATATGGATTTGACATTGGGGATGTGTTTTTAAGAGGCATGTCCATACTTGTTCCTATGTCAAGGTCAGAAGGGATCTCGATCCCTCCTTCTGTTAACATGCGTAAGTATTTAAACATGGCATTGAAAATTTTATGATTCTCTGAAGTTTGAACCATTTCTAGCATTTTTGATTGTGTCATCCCCATGTCCTCATTTGTGATCTCCTCTTCATAGCTTTCCTCTTGAGGCTTTTGTGATGGTAGAGAAGACCTACTTGGGGGATTGCTTGATTCTGTAAGGTTTACTTTGGTGCTTACTTGACCCAAGTCACTAGAAGTTGATATTTCATTGATGTTTTCCATGTTCCTCTTGTGTTGTGATCTTGTTTGGACCATAAAAAATAGGGATCATTTGATCTTAATCTTTAGGCCCAAAAGAGAAGAACTAGGGAAAGCAAAAGATCAAAAAAAAAAAGGGGATGGTGATAATGATGAGATAAATGAATGCAGTGAATGAGTGAAACTTTTGAAGAAATTTTTAGGGGTTATGCTAAAATTTAGGGCTTGGATTGATTGTGATTGTTTGAGTAGGTGTATTAAGTCAAACAAGATGGTAGTGAACTTGTAAACCCGAGGAAGTTGTTTTATCCAAGGGAGAACTCGCACAAGAGAATGGATTGGCTAAATGTGTCAAGCCAACCAAGGTGATCATGAACTAGTAAACCTCAGGATTTTGTGTTATCCTAAAGGTAAATTTGTTCAAGAGAATTGACTATTTGGCTAGGTGTGTTAAGCCAACATAGAGTGATGCTGATTTAGCCTTTAAGTTTAGCATGAATGATTTTTCTAAAGTTCTCAAAAGTTTGTTGATGGGATGTGATTTGATTGATGGAGAGATGGATGAGAGTGAAGATTTTAATCTTAGACTTTGACCTAGACACAACACTTTTACAAAACCTCGGTGTTGAAGAACATTCTACACTTCCTATGTGAGGAAAGCAAACCTTTCAAAAAGCTCAAGATTCTTCTTATTATAGAATGCATACAAAGCTGGGTTGTTTCTTGAAGCCTTCTTATAGAAATTGTACACTAGTCTTTCTCTGACTTCAAGGAGCATTTCAAGGCGTTGTTCATGAGCTTTTAGACTAATCCTTTTGAATCTTGGTTTTGGGATCTTGACTTTTCGGTAAATCATTTGAGACAACACATGTGAGGTCCAATTTGTCTTTTATCTTTCCTTAGTGAATCCCTTTTTACCACAAGCACATTCTTGATTATGTTTCAAACTGCATGTATGATGTCCTACTTTATTTTCATCCCACAAGGTCCATTTATGTGGAAATGAAGTAAATTAGGGAAAATGTTCCCTATGTTGACTTTGGTGAGAAAAAACAATGATTAATCCTAAGTAATTAGAAACCTCTAAGGATTCAATCCCTAGGGTAAGCAATATCACTTGAATTTTTCAAAGGTATTTTGTCTTCTCCAAAGGGTTTGAGATTCAAAGTTCTTTGTGAATGTTCATTTTCAAATGTTTTGAGGACCAATCAATGTGTTTTGATTCCAAGCACATGTACAACCCTAGGCTGAAAAAGGCAATATTCACTAGGACCCCACTTGGATAAATCTAGCTGCGCATATCATTGCGGATAATTAGATGCTTGACCACATAGGCTCCCCCTTATAGTGCACTCACTTCTCAAGTTAGCCAACCATCAGTACCCATGAATCTCCCATGGCATACTTTTCATCTCTACAAAAAACCGCATGTATATGTGGGGCAGCTTCAGAGGACATGACCTCATGCACCAACAAATATAAGGTATTTTTTGGCTTCTAAACAAATTTTTGTAGTAAAGGCATCCAATTTAGGGGGTGCAATGATAAAATCCTTGTGAGAGATATCCCAAGCCTTAGAACAAGGGCTTTATGCATAATAAAGATACTGGGGGAGATTTATCATGCACCGCTTCTTATTGTCCATGGCTTTAACCGTGAACACAAATTTATATAGCGGTTTGGAAGAGCTTGGATTTAACCCGTTATCGCTTGAGTCGTTCCCTTGGGGTGAGTAATTTTTCCCACCAAGGCAGGCCCTCTAAAGGTACAAAATAGTGAGTAACTGCATTCGTAGGTCGATCATCTTTGTTTGCATGAACAAAGAGAGAACACTCGCAATGCCTTTTTTCTCACACTAGACAAGTTTGTTCAATCTTAGATCCCAAATCAAAGTGTGAAGGAAATATTTTAAACAAACTAATATCACCAAAAGAATTTTGATTCTCAAGATCATCGTGAAGCATGAGAGAAGCGCACACACCTTTTTAAATGATATCAATTTGTGAAAAAGATTGCAAAACATGAAAATCACTTGTTCATTTTAGACCACAAAGCAATGATTTTGATTCGTTTTAAAGCACGAAATGAGATGTGAAAGTTGTCTTGTTCAATATTTAGAACCCGAATTGAAATTTAGTGAGTTTCTAAGTTCAATTTTAACCAAAAAAGATCAAGTCAAATGGTTAATTTTAAACCCAAAAAAAAAAAACAGGGTTGAGATGCTTTGAAACTGAAAAAAAGAATGGAAAATGGAAGATCTAGCTCAACAAGCATTAAAAAATGCTTTTGTGAATTTCACGTTTCAATTCTTGATTTTCTCTTTGACTCCAATCTGTTTCACTTGGGCTTCATTCCACTTCTTGATTCTGATGTCAACAATATTATCAGCCCAAGAGCATAACAAAGAACCTGAAGTAGCTCAAGAAATGTGCGATATTGCCAAAAAACAACCCTCCTTCTAGCGCCAGAATGTGAACCCTTAATTTCAAACCTGCACACACGCAACAAATAGACACATTGTCAGAGATAAATGCAAGGTGAAATGAGGATTTCCCATGAAATCCATTTACACAGAATTAAACTAGGAAAAATGAAGACCAAACTAAATAAATGAAAAGAAATCCTAATTAAGTGAGAAAACTAGTGATCCCATGGAGGAACTGGTGCAAATTGAATGTTGAAATTGGCCCTTTCCCAACTCCTAAATTGCAATGTTGAAGTGTGTAGATTGATCAAATCTCCATGATGAGATTTGAGCATAACCTAGTTAAGAATTATGAAAGTGATGAAGTATGGAGTGATGTGCATAAAATTGGCTCTCAATGTTAAGAGAGTAACTTTGCATGAAATTGTGGATGAATAATGAGAAGATAAATCTTCCATTTAAAGATTTGAATCTGAAAGAAAGGGAAAGATTTCACCCAATGGTTGAATGCCACTTGTCACCATGTGAATGGTTGATGGTTGTGCAAGTTTTGATCAAAGTGCCCATAAATGCATAAATTTCAAATTTGAAAATGTTGAACTGACAAGGTGGATGGAGAGTCAAATGGAGTAATGGCCACTTGGCTCAATGCAAAAGGACTTGTTGGATGAAATAAATGCCTTTTTGGAAGGACTAAGTCCACTTTGGATTCAAATTCAAACTTGAAGGAATATTCCCTTTTTATGCCATGTGAGGGAAAATAGAGATTTAATAAATGAATTAAATCTATTTTCATGTGCATGTTGCATTCTCTAGAAGATTTTAGTGAAAGGGAATAACTTAATCAAGATTTTGATTACTTTAATGAGGGATTAGATGATCTAACAATTTTGACTTAAATTGATGAATTGCTTTAAATCAGAATTGAGAGGAAATGATTAATTAAACAAATGATTTTGATTTATTTAACTAAGTGGGATAATGTTAGATTAAATCAAATAAGGTTTAATTTATTTAATTAAACAAAAATAGAAGGTTAATTAAATTAAATTGATTAATTTAATCATTCGAGGAGAAAGACTTAATCAAATAAATAATGATTTATTAAATTAAGGGACAAAATAAGATAAAATGTTGAGAGTATGATTTATGAGGAAATGTCATTATTAATTAGGATCAAGTGTGCCGAACCAAACTTGTACATTTTTCATATCTACAGGATGTAGATTTATTGAAAGATGTTGCTATGAGGTATGACCCTATAACTAGAGTTGTTAGAATGCATTCTGGCATAGAAATGGTAAAGATAACTAGGGAGGAAATTGCAGAAATATTTGGTCTACATGAATGGAGTCAGGATATGGTTGCCATAAATCTCGAGGCCTTAAGAGAAGAATACAAAAATACCAAGGGTTTATTCAGAAGATCTCTTTTGGTACCTCATTTGGCAACCTTGGGAAAAGGAAAGAATAAGAAACAGGTAGTAATTGGTAAGAATGACCCAGAGCCTTTTCCTATAAACTATTTATCGATCTATTTCAAGAAGACGGTTTGTTCCTTGTGCCAAGTTCAGGGAATTAGTTTGAAGAATACTTTTCCTACCAATGTCTTGTACATGGTTTTAAACTTTCAACATCTAGGTTTTAATGTGGTATTTGATTTTTCCTTTAATTTGGTAGAGAAGATGCATGGGTGTTTAGTGTCTCTAAAGGAAGGAAATAAGTGGGTTGATTTCAGATGGTATTCCCTGTTGATTCACATGTTTCTATATAGGGGCTAGGAAGTGTTTGAAAAGGATATGGAATTGAAGAAGAAGGAGGGTAGTATTGAAATGCCTGTCCAATATTGGACTACAATCCTTGATATGCATGATCACAAGTTTGATTATGTAACTTTCCAAAATGTCTTTGGATCCAAATTGAAGAAGGCTCTAGTTCTTGATTCTCCTAAGATTCCTAAAGAGATACATGATTTCTTGAGGCCAGTGGAGAGAAGGCCTGAATTAAATTTGAGTCACAATTGGGGAGATATTATCCCTTACCATAATACAACAATTTTCAAAGTATATGGCATAAATGTGAACCCTTAAGCTTTGTCGAGAGATGTGCCTCTGAGAATTGGATTTATGGAAATCATGAGAGAGTTGGGGTGTGCTCAAGAAGTACATCTACTAGTATAAAAGAAAGGGTCTTTCTTCCCTTAGTATACAATGTTTGTAGATTTTGTACACATTTCTTATACCTTATGGATTAAAGACTGTATGCCTAGGAATCATGATATTGAGGGTTTTATCTCTCAAATGAAGGCTAAGCATCGAACCGGAACCTTTTGCCATAATTTCTACTTTCCTAAAGATATTATCAGGAACATTTTTGATTTAGATGTACAAGATGAGAAAAAGGAAAAATTCCTCGCCTTTACCAAGATGGTGAAGAGTGAGCAAGAAAAGATACCTCCTTTCAATCCTATACCCGGTATAAATGGTGAATTCAATAGGGCTATGTATGCCAGTGACAATTTTGAGTGTTTGGTGAGCACTTTGAAGGATGAATGGGTTGTGGAAGAGAGGGGAAAGTAAAAAAATATCAAGGAGTACCCTGAAGTAAGGTTGGAGGAGAGGCCTACTTATCAGCCTCCAAAGAAGATAAAGGTTTTCTCTAGGAAAAGGGGAAGAAGGGTTGGTGAAGTTGCTAAAAATGTTGCACCATTTTCTTTGGGGCAGTCATTGCCAAATATTGTTGATCTGGATTCCCCTCCGAGAATTGTTGACCAGAGATGTCCATCATCACCAAAGAGACAAAAAATTGAAAGAACAAAGTTGGTTGATTGTGATGGTGATGAGGATGAAGAGATCATTGTTACTCTAGACGAAATGCATCAAGGAATGCCATATTTTTTATTGGACACTCCTTCAAGTTTTGGGGCAGTTTCTCTAAGGTTGGGAAAAGATGAAATAAGGGGAATAACAAATAATGATGATGTAAGAATGGAGGCCTACAAAGAGTTTATGATGGATGACTCTTTTATCTAGACCAATGGTTTTAAAGATTTTGTGTGGAGAGCACAAGTCTCATTATATGCTGAGAAAGTGGCACAAGAAAGAAGTTTGCACCCTAAGCTTCCATAGAAGGTAATTCAATCTAAGGTCAGAGAACAAATGAAGGAAAAATTCAAAGAAATAACACCAGAGAAGGGCCGAGAATTAGTACAGAAGAGTGGAGTATTGTTACTTCTTGAATGGTATATTTTCGATGCTATGGTGTTCGATATAATATGAAGGGCCAATAGGCCACTTCTTGCAACTAATGAAGAGGCTATGCTAGCACTCAAAGGGTCAACTTTTAGTGAAGAGTGGGATGCTTTTGTAATCTGGTCTCTATCCACTAGATCCAAGAAACCAATTTTTGTAGAACCATTTGATTTCAATGGTCATTTAGTTATAAGAAGAGTTGTTGATACCCCAGCATTGGAGGTTGTTGATATGGTAGTAAGTGTTGCCAAATTCACTAGGGAAACTATTAAGGATGTGACCAAGGATCGGGATACTCTTAGAGGCCAATACAATGACATTATTATTGAATATAATAAGATTCAAAATAAGGTGGTAGAGCTAGAAATTGAGTTGGCCTTATTTAAACAGCAAATGGAAACATTGATGTCTCAAGGGTAGGCTAGTTCTAGCCACACTATCTCCAACCCACCTATGGAGCAATCTCAACCCTCTTCACAAGGACAGCCTTAGGTATTGTTCCATATAACATGGGACAAGTGCCTATTGCAATTGAAAGGGCTAATAGCTTAGGAGGAGGACTCTCTAGGGAGAAATTAATTCAGCAAGTTGAGGAATATAAGGAGATGGTGTAGCAAATCTGGGAATCTGTAGGAAGGAGCAATTTGGTGATTGTGAAAATTGTGCTGAAACTTTTAAGCATGAAGGTCCAAGGAAAACTGAATAGTGTTCTTACAAATTATGCTCTAATGTTGCAAGCACTTAGGATGTTCCCAAGAGATAGAGAGGTGGCCACCCCATTGCTAGACAAATGGAGCCTTAGAATTGATAAATTGAAATTCATGGCAGTGGGAGAAAAACATGGGGATAAGTATCCTATGGTTATTTCAACTTACCAATTTGTCAAGGGAGTTGTGGAGCACAATTTTTGGGGGTATGTTGCCCCTATGGAGTTAAAGATCAAAGGGTTAAAGCCTATATATGAAGGAAATGACTTAATTCCTTTGCCACATATTATGCATAATCAAGATGAGGTAAAAACTTTGTAGATTTGGAAGGATCAAATGACTAATATCATGACTTCTCAGACCCATGAGATATGCATAAATTTTGGCATTGGCATGTTGGAGAATACATTGGAGAAACTGTCATTTGTCATCAGTTTCTTAGAGAACTTTGATAAGAAGGCCATGTTAGTAATGGTGAAATATGCTCCCTATTGAGATAAGATTGATCAAGTTATGGCTTTTAATTGGCCATCCGAGGATGATTTTGAATTATGGAAAAAGGTGTTTGTTGATGCAAGATTTTGCACGTAGCAACAATCTTATGGGAAACTTAGCTATTGTGGGACATAATGCACTAGCTAAGTGACCTTCAGGATTTTATCAAAGTTGGCTCTTCATTTGTTGGGGCAGGTAAAAGGTTACAAAGATAGTGAAATATTAAATCTACACTATAGGCGATGCGCCAAAATCATAGGCAAAATTAGCAGAGCACAGTGCAGGATGCAAAGGCTCGAACCACAAAAATGTTGTTTATCAAGTAAAATTTCTCAAAAGAAATTTAAACATAACAAATACCCTCTAATTTGCAGAGAATAATCTAGCATAACCTTAGCCAACACAGAGGAGTTGAGAAAACATGATCTGTATTTATCAAGCTATGAAAGATTACAAAAGTTGAAGAATAGACATTCATACAAATAAAAGAAGATAACACCACAGACTAACAGTCCTACTAAATGCATGAAAAAAAACAAAAAGGCTGAATTGATTTGGCACAGTCTAGAGTTCTTCAAATTTAATAAAATTATTACAAAGGCTTCTTCCTAGTGCTCAGGAGTTTTTTGCAACTTAATCAACAACCAGCAAAAGAGAAAAGGGCCACATAAATAGGCCAGTCCACCAGCTGAAACACATTTAGAGAACGAAAGCTGTGAGCAAGGATCGACGCACTAGATCACCTTGAGCCGCCATAGCAAACATCGATCAACCAAGAGCATGCCAGCAAAGCCACTGTAGGGAACATAAGAGCACACATCAGCAAAAATTGACACGCAGTGCCAAAAAAGAAAACATGGCAGCAAGCGAGTACAAAAGGTGTAGCAGCAATTCCAAGGTAACCAACATAGCAGCAACTGCCACGCATCGAACAGATAGAAATAAAAAAAAATACGAAGGGACGCCCAGTGAAAAGCTCCGAGATGGAGCCATGTGGAGCATGTCAAGCGAAAGAAAGTGCAAGGAGGGCCCAGCTCGAAAAGTATCTAGAGAAAGCCATGTGTCGCGCAGACGGAGGTCGACCAAAGTGAAGCAAAAAGGAGAAATAGAAAACCTCGAGAGGGAGCAATGTGGTACATGCTAAAGGAAGTGAGCAATTTGATGGTAAGGCGTAGCCACAAAGATAAAAAAAAAACTGTGAAGGTTTAGCAGTTTTTGTAAAGCAATGTTTACAGATGAATTTGAAATATGAATACTATATGTGGGAAATGCAACTTGGTCATATATAATACAGATTTGGCCTCGGAGGTTATAATTGAAAATATGCATTCTCCTTTCAAATTCAAGTACAAAGTGTTGAGGTGGAATAAAGTGTTGCAACGGTTAAAGATTCCTTTTTTGACGTGAACAAGTGGCCCTTTGGAGGGAGTTTTCTTTTCTTCCATAACAACTAATGATTTATTCTTGTCTTATGCTTTTCAATCCCATGATGAAATGTAACTGAATTAGGGATTGGCAGTCCAATAACAAATGGACATGTGTACTCTCTGGCCTAAGGCTTGGTGGCTCCCTTTTTTTATAAAAGGGAATTTTGGGCCGTGAGAGAGGTTTGCTGAAATATCCGAGATATGAGAAATAGGAGTCTAGTGATACAAAGAGTATGAATGTAAGTCCAGGTTTTAAGGTTTTGATTTAGATAAGAGAACTTGGTCAATCATGGGTTTCTTAAGCATGTTTGTGCTAGACATGCAAATGTTTTGAGTTTGTTTTCTCTTATGTTGTGATACTTTGCATGGATTATTAATGAAATGCTGATCCAAGATGATTTTCATTGATCTCCATTTGTTCTTTACTGTGAATTACATTTAAAAATAGCTCTAGTTCAAATGATTGGTTAAATGCTTCAATTAATCAATAAGTTAATGCAAGCTAACAATAGGATTCATAAAGAATTAATAGACTCAGGTACAGATATATGGATTGTAATGCGATTCATATAGATCATAAGTGCTTAAGATGAAATTTTCCCTGTAGTTCAGTTTTCACTTTTGACTCCATGCTTTGGGATATGTCACTGGAATTATGATCACATTTTTATTCTCTCATGTTTTGTGTTATGGATTCAAGATATTTTTATTCAAACATTTCCTATCAATCTATTTTAGTCATGTTTGTGATTCTCTATTAACTGGACCTGAGCCTTTACAAGGAATAGCCAATTTCTTGAAGTATTTCATCCTTTTAGCATAAATAGGGAATCTATCTATTGTTTATCCATGTGCAAATGAATCATTTAATGTTGTATGGTAAGAGAACATTTTAGGGAATACCCTCCTAGATCTTACAAAGTTCGAAGTGTAGGAGAATTAGCATTATTGTTGTTCTCGTCAAGTTGGCCACACATTTCCTAGACTTTTATTATTGAACATGGCAAGTTCATAGAAGCTCTTAGGAAATATGTTTGGGTTGCAGTAAAAAATGCCAGTAGGTCCCACCTGGACCTTTTGGTCCCAAAGTAGGTTGTACACCTTTCTAAGTACTTTTAAAAATATTCCCAAAAATTAGGCCTAGGTGGACTCACTTTCCACCTTGGGTGAATGAGTCCTGTGTGGCCCAAATTCAAATTTAATTCAAAATTCTAGTGAGATTTTATTCTCCTAGATCTGATGTTAGCTTGTAGTTTTTTAATTTTAGGAATTCTTGCATAATCGGGTATATACAATGTTCTTTCACTCATATTATCACCTAGAAAATTTGCAAGTCATCTAGCATTCAAGAGCATTCACAAGAGTATTCAAAGGAATTCAAGGGCAGATTATCAATCATTTTAGAGCATTCTTCAAGCATCAATCATCATGTCAAATATTCCATTCTTCGTGTTTTTTATTGTGCTAACAATTGTGATGTAGAGTTTATGATTCAAGAAAGATTAAATCCATTCAAGCAAGTGTCAAGAACCACATCCATTGTAGCTATTTCAAGCATATTTGTAGCACCTTATTGATAGGGTTTGGTGAGTTGTGACATTGATATTTTTTCATTCATCATTCTCCACTCATATTTGTTTTCATTTCAAGGTTTGATTACCAACAAGGGTTTCGACCAAGGAAAACCCCTATCCACTAACCCCACAACATTTTCCCCTCTCCTTTGTGTGTGATTTGCAGGGCTAGGTTGCAGATTTCCTAAGGAGCAAGATTGGAGGAAAGTTATCAAGTGATCTAAAGTTTTCAAAGTTTTCATCAAGTTTTGGAGAAGCTTGGAGAAGACCTACAACTGGCAATTTATAGAACTTTGGATTTGAAAACCAATCAAAAAGAGAAGAGAAGACTAACATGAACAAAATTAGGTCCCGAACTTTCAAAAAAGAAAAAGTGGAATGATTCACCACAAGTGGAAAATGAGTCCCACTATACAAGCCTGCCAAAGATTTTTACAGATTTAGATATGCTTTTGGCTGAAACCTGTATCTGCATATTTTCCCCAGAAGCTAGACTGATTCACCCAACTTGGTGAATGAGTCCCAGTCAGCATCAACAATAGGTTTTTCAATGATCCAGACCTCCATTTTTCCTTCTCCAATTTCCCAGGTGCACACTTTCTATCTCACTATTTTCCATTGCATTTCATTCCTCTTTCTAGGTCATTTAGATTTAGTTTGCATTTAATTAGGGTTTTATGTTACAACTTTCATTTCATTGCCTTTTCCAAGTCTTTCTAGGGTTTCAAAAAAAATCACTATTGAAAGTGAATATAGGTTGCATTTTTGCATCTCAAATCATTGAAAATCATCCAAAAACTGTATTTGTACTTAGGATACACATCATACAACATGAAAATAATCAAAATCAATAGAAAATTTCTAAATTTTTTTTCAAAATCCCTATTGGGACTCATTCACCACCCTAGGTGAATCAATCTCAGTGCACCCTTGAAACTGCCTTTTACATCACTAAAAACCTTTCTTTTGCACTTTTGTTTTCTGCCATTAACTATCTATTCTAGTTGGTTGAGTTTCTGTTACAAGCATTTCACTAAGTCTAGCTTAAATTGGTCCATTTCATACATTGCTCAATTCAAAAATTTCATTTACAATATTTCACTTTAAAATTATTGCATAGTGTAATCAGAAAATTACCTTGTTTCAAATCTAAAAATTGCATTTAAACATTTCACTTTAAGTCTTTGAATTTCACTTTCTTTACTTTTCCATAATAGCATGTTTTCTTTCAAGAGACGTGGCTTTGATATGGTTAAAAATGGATTGCATAAGTACATCCCCTTTTATGAGTTAAATTTAGATTACAACAATGAGTTCATTAAGAAATATGTTAGTTATCCTTCTACTATCTTTCATAATTATGAGAAAATATTAGAGAAAGGGGATCAAACCATTGATACAATCCTTAATACTACATTTCCCATTGGTGAGGATGGTCATGTAGAGAATCATAAAAATCATACTTTTTCTTCTCTTGATACCTCTCCTATTAGTGATGAAGGTATCTTGGTGAAAGAAGGTACAAGAATTGAGAGTCTTGATTGTCCCTCTCCTCATCCCCCCTTGGAAGATATTAGAAAACAAGAAGATGAGATCATACAAACATTTTGAAACATCACCTTACCTAGTATCTATTCATCCCTTACTTGTGAGGAGGTTTTAGTAAAAGAGGATGGTATCATAGATAGTCATGACAATCAAAATTTTCTTTCTCCTAATATCCCTCCTCGATGAAAAGAGGATAGGTTGGTGTTAGAATATGCACCTATTAAGAATCATGAAAATCTTGTTCCTCCCCTAATTCTCCTACCATTTGGAAAGATCTATTTGGTAAGAATGAAAATCATAATTGTCCTTCTCTTGATTCCTCCCCTACATGTGATGAAGCTACTTTACAAAATCTAACCATGGAATGCAATGAACATCTTACAAGCTATCCTACTAGGTTTGATAGTATGGAACAAGAGAATGAGACCTTAGAGAAAAAGTAAAATCACATAGAGCCCTCTCCTAATATCCCCACTATTGATAAACAAGAAAATCCAACCATTGATCATTCCCCTACTTGCATTGAAATCATTTTGGAAGAACCAATCCTTGAATGTCAAGAAAATTTGGTTTGTAGTTCTCCTAACAATTCCCCTCCTATGGAGAATATCATGCTGAAAGAAAATGACAACAATAGTATGTTGGCTTCCTTAGGTGATGGTAAAAAGGTGATTCTAGGTTTCCCTTTATTAGAAATAAATCAACCCAAAACCACTGAGGTTATGAATGCATAAGTTTCCATTGGATCCTCTTCGATCAATGGACCTTCTACATACCTTGTGGGACATCCTAAGAATCCTTTAATTCTTTACCCCCTTCACACAAAACACAAACTCAAACAATCCCGAATTCATTCTCTACCCACCTAAGAATAATGTTTTGTAGTAGCCAAGTCATAATACCGTTGCTCACACATATGAAACTAGAAACAATCTGCAAATAAGATAGCCAACCCCAACAACCTTACCTTTGCCTAATCCTATCTTACCCAGTCCTCCTTGTTTTCCTTCGCAGAGTGGAAAGGAGTATGATCTTGTTGGAAAACTTAAGAAAACTCCTGCTAAGATATCCTTATGGGACCTTTTTCAAGCATCCCCACATTACCACAACATGATTCAAATGTCTTAGAATAATTTCCTATCCCTTCTAATGCACAACTGAATGACATAGCAGCCATGATTCAAGGATTGAATGTTGACATTGTTTTCCACCAAAGTGAGCTCCCTCCTTTGGAAGTGTAAAAAAAAAATGAAGCTTTCATAATAATATCTCAATACAAAAGAAAAGGGATAAAGAGAACCCTTGTGGATAACGGATCTTCCCTTAATGTGTGTAGTGTGACCCTTTTTGATAGGCTTGGAATTGATAAATCAAACATTCAACCTGATTCTTTATCTATTAAGGGATTTGATAATGTAGGAAAAAAACTGCTTGGTGTGATCACCTTACCTATTACAGCTGGAAAGGCCACCTTAGAAACATTGATCAATGTTATGCCTCACGATATTTCATATAATCTCCTTCTAGGAAGGCCATGGATTCATGCAATGAATGGGGTGCCTTCTACTCTTCATCATGCAATGAAGTATGTCTACAACAAAAAACTGTACACAATCGAAACAAACCCTAACCAAAACAATTGTTTAAGCATTAAGAAAAACAAGGAGAATCCTTTAGCAACATTAACACCAACTACACAAGTGCAACCTATGCAAAAAGGATAGAATTTTTTTTTGAGGAAGTCACAAAGCTATTAGAAGATGATTGGGGTTCCTTAGATTTCACACCAACATTCATGGGAGAATACAAGATCATAAACAAAGTTTCAGACAAGGGAAAAGAAAAAGTGGTAATATCAACACAAAATTCAAAAGCATCCACTTCAACCACTAAAAATGAAGAAGAAAATTATTCAAAAAAAATTGATGACACTGATTATCAAAAACCACCGAATTTAAAAGAAATGAAAAAATTTATGGAAGAGGTTATGAGCTTATGAAACAACTTGGATATAGTGGAAAATGATGTGGTGCTAGAGAAAAAGGTATTTGCATCCCTATAGAGCCTAAAAAACAAGAAACAACTCATGGTATTGGTTATTGTCCTCTGATAGAAAAGAAAAAACCTTCACTTTATACCAACACTATCACAAAACATACTTCTAACCTAACATTAATAGTAGTACATCCTAAATTGATACACTAGTGGTCTTGATTGTTATCCCTTACAAGAAATAAAATAAACAAATAAATCTTCACTTAATGTCAATGTCATCATGAAAAAAACTAATGATTATAATTCATTAGATTTTACACCCTCCTATAAAGGAGAGAAAAAAATATCTCAATCTAAAGAGTCTTGTGTAGGTATGAAATCTTGTACGAAGCAAAATATATCTTTGTCGCAAAAGAGGAAAATTTTCTATTGATCAAGAGAGTATCTTGGTGAGACTAATCCAAGATCATTCTATATCCCTCCCTCCAAGAACAAAAAATAAATTTTACTACAAAAATTCATCGTGTGCCTATCATAGAGTTCATGGTCATTATACTAATGAATTCAATGCTTTAAGTGATAAAATTTAACATCTTAGGGACTATGGTGTTCTTCCTCATGTTGAAGCACCTGGCTCCTCTAATTGAAACTTCCTTTCATCATATTTGTCTCACCCTTGTCCTGCACTAAGTGGGGGTGAGGGGGTTAGGTAGCCATTTTCTCGTATGTTAGTTGTCATTGTCTCTTTTGGCTAGTTTATCACCTTTCATGTACATATAAGAGAAAGCTTCGGATGTGGACAACATGCCTTAAGTTGACTCGCATGTGACATATGTAATCTCATTTAGAAACATATGACTTGGCATAGGGCTTTCCAAATAAGCTCTTATATCTTCTTCTACCTTAAATCAATTTCTCATAGTAATAGTGTTAGCAACCTCTTTAAAGCAGGGGCATACATCGACACTCATGTTTCATTGCATGATTTTCCTTTTTCTTGCGATGCATCCTTTTCTTGGTGTTGTCATTGCTCTTGATATCCTCCAAGAGTGTGATATTTATTTGAATTTTCCTCTATTGGAGACACTAGGCATGATGTTCCCTAAGAAGAGACCTTGCATGAACTAAGAAAAATCCCTTTGATCAAAATTTACACTATTTTGCATTTTCTATGAGTTTCAAGCATACGAAGTTTTGCTTGCCTCATGGAGCTCGAAGATCATTTTTGTGTGGTTCCTTATCAAATTTATTGGGAGGTAGAACATTGGTATTGTTCGAGCGGGAAGCTTAATCGAGGAATGAATTTACCCATAGCCACTCGTGTGTGTGTGTGAGTGCATACCAGACATGAGTGTATGTTGCTCATCTTTTTGAACTTCTCACCCAGCAAACAACTAGGGGTTCTGTTGCCTCAGAGTGAGTATGCATTTTTTGGAAAAACAACCTAGATCTGATCCACATCGTGTTGGATAAATGGTTGAAGCTTGATCCACCTTTTAATCTTTTCTTTCTTCTAGTTATTGACATTGCATGTTTGAATATCTTGTTTTGATGCATATCATTCACCTCGTACGTGTTCTTTTTTGCTTATGTCAGTTTGACTTAGGATCTTAGATCCTGGGGGCTTGACCACTTCCTTGATCCTTTTCATCATGTACCATCCACATCAGTACACTTGGACCCCTCTAGAATTTCTACTTTAGTGCGATTTTGAAGCAATTTCATCCTCTCACTAAAGTGGGGGCTAGATGTCCAAGTAACCAAAAAAGTAACCCTTATACTTTTTTTGGCTTCCTCGGGCCCTCCTTGTGATTTTGGCTTAATTTTTACTTGATTTAGTGTTGTAATGCGACTGACACATTCAAATTAGGTCTTGGGCCCTTGTGAACTAATGGTTTTTCATGGTACCTTGCTAGTTTTGTGAAGTGTTGTAACACATTTTCACACTTTTCTAGGGTTTTATCAAACAACTAAACATAATAAATTTACTTTTAATCAAAATTAACATTAATATTGCCTTATTAAGAGTGTTGTAAAGTTTTGTAACAAAATTTCACACTTATCTAGGATTTTCAATAATAATTGGGATTTCTTATGCTTTAATTGGCCCTATTTTACATCTACAAGCCTCATTTGTTGCATCTTTTCGAGGATAATCCTGACACTAATAAGTAACCAATCATAATGTAGGTGTTTTTGGCTTTTGTGGCCCAGATTTAGGGATCTGGGAATCATTTTCCACCTTGGGAAAATGGGTCCCACCTAGATCTTTTGGTCCTGATGCTGGTTTTACACCTTTCTAAACACTTTTTAAAATATTCTGAAAAATTAGGCTTGGGTGAACTCATTTGCCACCTTGGGCGAATGAGTCCCATGTGGCCCAAATTCAAATTTAAATCAAATTTCTAGTGAGATTTTATTCTCCTAGATCTGATGTTGGCTTGTAGTGTTGTAATTTTTGGAATTCTTGCATAATTGGGTATAAGTACAAGGTTCTTTCATCTAGCATTCAAGAGAATTCATAGGAGAATTCAAAGGAATTCAAGGGAAAATTATTAAGCAGTTTAGAGCATCCTTCAAGCATCAATCATAATGTCAAAGATTGCATTCTTCATGTTTTTTTTTGTGCTAACAATTGTGATGTAGAGTTTATGATTCAGGCAAGTGTTTCAAGCAAGAGTTAGGAACCATATCCATTGTAGCCATTTCAAGAATATTTGCAGCACCTTATTGCTATAGTTTGGTGAGTTGCAACATTGATATTTGTTCATTCATCATTCTCCATTCATATTTGTTTTCATTTCAAGGTTTAATTACCAACAAGGGGTTTGACCAAGGCAAACCCCTATCCACTAACCCCCAAAAAAATTTGTCTCTCCTTTGTGTGTGATTTGTAAGGGTAGGTTGCAGATTTCCCGAGGAGAAATATTGGAGAAAATTTTTCAAGTGATCCAAAGTTGTCAAAGTTGTCATCAAGTCTTGGAGAATCTTGGAGAAGACCTACATGTGGCAATTTGCAGTTTCAAATCTGGAAACTAGTCAAAAAGAGAAGAACCGACCGAGAGAAATAGAATTAGGTCCTAAACTTCTGAAAAAGTAGAAGTGGACTAATTCACAAGTGGTGAATGAGTCCCACCGTACATGCCTGGCATAGATTTTTATAAATTTGGATACCCTTTTGGCTGAAACTGTTAGAACATAATGATCTACTAAGAGGGGGGTGAATCAATAGATATTAGAACTTTTAGTCCTTAAAACACTTTTACAGATTCAACCTTAAACTCAAATGTGAAGATCAAAATACTAATAGATATAATAACCATGAGAACAAGAGAGATAAAAAATAACTTTAGATATACGTGGAAAACCCAAGATGAGAAAAACCACAGTGAGAAATACTGCTAGGATCTACTATCCTAATCCAATCTCACAAGTTCAGTTACATGTTTTAAGGGCTACTCCCACAAGGAAGCTTCAACTCCTTGTTCTAGAAGAAACAACTTCAGGGGTGCTACAACACCCTGATTTGAGCTACAACTTAGTGCTTATGGAGGCGACACCTCTTGAAAATTTATACAATCAATTATGCATAAAATGGTTTTGCACAACCTACAATGCATCAATTCAGTATATAGGCTCTCTCTCAGTTTCTCTCTTACTCCACTATAACCAGCTTCAGGTATTTTTATATTTTTAACTTTTTGTTACACTTATTTGCTTCAACTTACCTACACCTTGTCTTAACACATTTTCTTCACTCACCATCGTTCCTTTTTTTATTTTCATTTTAGCTCTTACATAATCAAAATCTCTAATAGGGTTTTTAACTTGCAACCTTCTCTAGTAAGTTTCCTCTACATCAAGCCACACACAATTTTTCAACTCATTATTAAGACATCTGATAGAATTTTTAGATATTGCCATCCCTTGCATTGAGCCATACAACATTAAATCCTATTTTAGAGAATTTTCCCAAAGGAGCTCTTTGTCAAACCTTAGAATTTGATATGCATTCAATACATTCTATTGAAATACAATCTAATTGGATCTTGAACAACATGGCTCTTTGTGCCACCAACCAGTAGATAAGACTCTGCTCTTAATTGTTGACTGGAGCAGCTGAACAATTTAATTTTGTTCATATGTCGGTTACCAAATTGATATCCTTGTTCTCACTATTGAGTCATTGCAGATCTCTACTTTTGAATTCTGGTCATCGATCTTCTCTCTCACACCATGATCCTATTCATCTTCAAACCTTTTAACCCTAACCATTGGATAATCAGTCATTTAAATCACCATTTTCATTCTTTGTGTTCCCTTAACATCGTGTATTTCTTTGTTGAAGAGACATTCACTATAGTCCTATCGACATCCATCTTTCTCTTTGATATGAACTACCATGAGGATGTGAATTTCCTATCGATAAATCATCAGTCACCCTATGTTAGCATTCATCGCCATCTAACATCGTCACCTTCTTATCAGGTCCCACTTATCTTTTCCCCTTATCACTATGTCGAAGAGGCATCTACCAGACTCCTATGGATATGACATTGTCACACTAATAAATCTTATCTTGTTGATCACATCTATGGACAAGTGGTCCCCACACCATCATGTTACCACATGTCACCATTCATTGTCATTTCCTTCAACATTTCATCAAATCATTTGTTTCATGGTTGTTTCATCAATGCACATCATCCTTACCCTATTGAGTCCCATAGCTAGTATCACATTATCCTATTGTCATGTTAAAGAGACATGCTTCAAATTCTTGCCGAACTACCAATGTATCACCAATGAAAGGGTCATCAGGTTTTCGAGGAGACATCTGAGCAGGTCTCACCGACGACCATCAATCACACCAAAAAAAAAACATTGACGATGTCACCTGTCCACCTCATCACCATGTCATTGCATCATAATCCATAACAAGGATGTGGATTACCATTTACTAAATCCCATCATTCCATGAGTCATCTTTGTTATTATGGTTGGGTCCCACTCAAAGTGCTTCCTTCCTTCTTATCACTCCATCGCTAAGCCACCAAAAATCAAAGTTCTAGAATCTTTTTATTAGAGGTTGTGAACTCTTGATCACCCGCGACATCATCAACAACAAAGAGAACCTTCTTCCTTATCACTCCATTAGCTAAGTCACCAAGTTAGGAGGTTTCAAAACTTGAGAACCCCATGACATAGGTTAGGAAAACTTGGAATCATGTGAATCCATTCACTCTTGCCAACCATGCACTGTCACGTTGATTTGAAAGGGGATGTATGACATTAAGGCACTAGGTAGAGGGGCCAGTCACTGGGTGAAGATAAAGGCCATAAGTTCTTACTTAAATGAATGATAATCTATGATAGGCATTCAACGATAGAATAGAATTCTTGTTGGATGACGCCATGACTGCAACTCTAGGGTTTAACCAGTAAACCCTAATTCTATCTGAGAGAAAACAAAATTCATTTTTGGGCATGTTATACATCCTATGGCCCTATATAATAGATTTTTTGAAGGCTCTCAAAAAATCTATCATGAATCTGCCACTCAATTCACCATTAGATCCTTTGCCTGATTTTCCCTTTTGACATCAATGATAACACATTTCAACAGAAACTTGTATCTGCTAATTTTCCCTAGAAGCTGGACTAATTCACCTAGCTTGGAAAATGAGTCCTAGTTAGCATCAACATCAGATTTTTCAGTGATCTAGACCTCCATTCTTCCTTCTCTAGTTTCCCAAGTGCACACTTTCTATCTCACTATTCTCCAGTGCATTTAATTCCTCTTTCTAGGTCATTAGAGTTAACTTTGCATTCAATTAGGGTTTTATGTTACAACTTGCATTTAATTGTCTTTTCTAATTCTATACTTGGTGGTGAACCCCTCATTAGATAACATTCAATCCCTAGGACAACCTTATTGCAATATTTCAGTCTCTTTTATATTGAGATCTCTAGGGTTATCCTTGAAAGTGGGTGTGAATACATCATCATTTTTCCCCCATTTTCATTAGTTCCAATAATAAATATATTTTTGCTTTAAGAATGTTTGATAAAATTTATAAGGATATTATTCACTATATTTTAGGTGGTACAATGATGTGCTTATGATAAATTACAATATTTTAGTTGGGAATAATGAACTATGATCACAATTTTTTATTTTGAATTGGGCTAATTTTTTGAATACATCATGGTAACAAGGATGTGATGATATACTACACACAATTAGTATTGAGATCCTTTAATTTTTTGTAAACTATATAGATCTTTGGGTTACATATGTAAAATGAAATGGCAATATTATTGGAGCTAGAACAAAACCATTAGTATGTACCCCAATAAGTGTTACAAATAATATTTTTATCCTAAAATTAAGTAGATTTCATAGTGTAGATGGAGGAAAATGGGTTTGTAATCTTATTGAATTAAGATTTAGATTTCTAACATCCTTAATGAAGTTACCTGCAAGATGCAAAAATGAATATTTAATCTAAACAAACATGCATGCTAACATGGATTTATTCCATTGTCTTCCTACAATCATAATCTTGTGTTTGAGAAAGGTCCTCTCAGAAGCATGCACAAGAGGTTATGATTAGCGGATGTGAGAGATAGTCAAATGAAGCTAAAATGAGAGATTCAAAATACTAGTGATGAATTCAAATATCATATGAGCAAATAGATATAAAAAAGAGAGCAAAACAACAAGTGCAAAAAGTTGATTCAAAGATAACAAAAATGAAAAGATCATAGATGGATCAAAGATGAGAGGAGGCTATGTTTAAATAGGAATCCTCGGGGTGAACCCAAATTATAGAACAAATGTGGGATAGAAGATTAACTTGGAGAAGTATATCCCACATGCATGGGATGAGTGAAATAGAAGAAGTGCAATAGGATAAATAAGTGATAAAGCAGGTGTGAAAGAGGTTAGAAGAAGGATGTAATGGAGAATATTAAAATGGTTATATAATATTATTAAATGGATTAAATATATGAAAATTATAGTCAAAATAAGGAAATTGATATTATAACATAATGAAGAATAATAATAATATAATATTTGGATCCACTTAATGATTGGAAAATTTTGAATAAGAGGACGATTTTAATGAATTTTTTTATGTGTCTACACATAGTAAGGTTGCTCAATATGCTAGGTAGGTATTTGCAAGGTCAATTTAATGGAAATATGTATAACATATTTATTTGCATGATATATTGCCCCTCTATAGTGTCACCTATGACTAACCATTAAGACACTACTTAACTGGTTATAAGTATCAAGTGAAAATATTGTCTAGTACCAAAATAAAACTATTCTAAGAATAATGGGTTACATCATAAGGTAAATGATACAAGAGGTTAATAATATAGTTACTAATATTACAGAGTGTATATCTTTTTACATGAATATATGATGAGTATAGCGGTACCGTAACCACACTTTACAAAACATACCCTTAAGTGTTGCAACTCAATAATTTTAGTAATTTGTTGATATGGTGATAATGGATTTATATGACTATAGAATATATTTTAGAATTTTAAATATGAAAACCTTTATATTTGACCTATTAGGTGGCTTGAGGGTTGTGTACTATATTTTTGCATGATTAAAAAGGAGGAACCCATCATTTAACTCAATAAAATTGTTGACATTAAGTTTTAAATAACCTACATCTATATTTTTCTTGTTTCTAGTTTCTTGGTAGTTACATAATAATTTAAGAGATCATTGGCTTATTTCGTGGTACTAAAATCATATAATATTAAACATATTTTAAATATTATAACCTAATATTTTTGGCAATCCATTTTGGATTTGAGAATAAAGGCTTAAAATGACAACATAATGTCTATCAACATCTTGAATATGAGAACCGTGATATGAGAATTATCATGAGAATATAGAAAAGGTATTATAATTGAAGCAGGAAATGCTTGGATTAATTCGAGAGAATGGAATAATTTATTATAGTAGAAATATTAAAGCTCAAAAAATTGTATAATACATTACAACACATGAGAATTTTGATTATTAGTGTAAAGCATAATGGGTTTCTATGGTAAAAATTATCCTTAACCTCATGAATATTTGTCATAATTTTTTATGGAGAATCAATACTTATATACCTTAGGATAGGGATGCATGCATGTATTCATGTTGATAGTGTGTCGATTGAACTAAATAATAGCCCTAAAATATTATCTTGCATAAATTTTTATCCACAAGGTATGAGATATAGTTGTATATGGATACATTTAATTAATGTTCTCTTCATTCATCGTTCATTAAAATGGATCTTATCCAATAATGAATCCATCCAATATGTACCATTATGAAAGGTGAAATTGTGTTACTATGATCTTAGTAAAGGGAAAGGTTTATTTTTTATCATTCCTTTGTGATTTAAACATATAGAATACTAATGTTTTGATTATATTAAAATGGGAAGGGCATACACCCATTACAAAACAACCATTGAGTCCAAACGAGGGGCTCATGAGAAGTGAAATGCCCAAAAATTCAAAACACAAGAAACAACAAATAACTAGCAAGAAAAAACAAAAACAACACACAAAGAAAAAATAATAGGGGAATGAAATTGGTACTAGTCTCCCAGAAGCCCAAGACCACTAATTTCATGACACTCCTTAGCCAAGAAGTGGAGCTTCTTGTTGAACAATAGGGGTCCCTTCTGAATAGGCTAGGTCTCCATAGTAGTCTCTTGAGCTGAACTACCCACCACCTTTCCTTTTTCTTGTGTGTGAGTATCCTCAAGACCACCCTTAGCCACCCTTTTTCCATGACTATTCCTTAGCTCTTTTCGAAAGACTTGATGGTCATGGTGGTATTCTTCACAATCTTCTTGTTGTAATTAATAATCTCTTGGAGAGATTGAATAGTTTTATCTTGGTTTTTGTGAAAAGTTGTAGTCTCCTCCTATAATTTTATTTTATCCTCCTTCGTGTCCATAAGGGTTATAAGCTCATCCAACTCCTTGTCCCAATTATCCCATCTATCAAATGATTTGGCAAGGGAGGAAAGTATTTCCCAACACCCATCATCCTCAACCTCTCTTGGACATGAAGCATGTTGGTCAAGCACCTTGTTTTCCAACACCTATATTTTTTCCTTCACAATAATGAGTTCACCCAGAAGCCACTTTAGGATGTCATTCTAGATGTTGAAAATCACTGAAATTTTATTCATTTTATGTTGAAGGGGATCACAAGAGGCATAAATATCGCTACACATATTGGGTTCAATAGAGGTCCCATCCATTGTAGTGTAGAGTTTAGGATATTTTGGGGGGCTAGAGGGGTTAAAAATAGGAGGGGTATTGGGGACATCAAACACCTCATCATGAATAGGGGAGTGCACAGAGGAATTTCCAAGAGTATTATCATTTGAGGCATCCAAATTATAAGAGCTAGAGGTATAAATGGGAGTGGTCTCAAGGAAAGAACCACTTTTAATGGGGCCGAGAGGGGTTTCCTCATTAATAGAGATATTCCCCAGGATCTATTGATACGATGAGTGGTGGGTGGGGTTTCATCTAGGGTAAAAGTGAAAATGGGGCCCTCAGTGGGCTTGGTAGGATTGTGGATGACCAAAGTGTTCCTCTTGATAGTTGATATAAAAAGAATCTATGACAATAGTTGCTTATTGAATTTTGGGAGGCTATAGAGTCGGGCCTTAGGGTGGCAAGGTTGGGACCATCTTATTTGCAATGGAAAAGGTTTATCACCTTTTTATAAGAGGGATCGAGTTCAAACCCGAGCCCCTCTTTTTCTAGCTCACAAATTAAAATATAACAAATTTATTATGTTATTATATAGTATTGATAAAAATGTGTATGACACAATGGTAAGGAGAGGTTCTTGTAATTTGGAGGTTGATCATTCAAACCGTCAGCCTCCTTTTTTACTTAAAATCAACTTGTTCTTACTTTAAATAAGATAAACCTCCCATTATCACCATCGAGCAAGCATGGCCCAATGGTGGTTGGGAAAACTTGTAGGAGGGAGGTCAAAAACTTGAACCACCCGATCCCCAATTTGGCACTTTGCATTATTTAAATATATTTGGCCACCTTATATGTTTCAAGAACCCTGTGTCGTGTAGTGGCGGAGAGTCAGAGTTGCAAGAGGGAGGTCAGGGGTTCAACCCGCATCAAACTTTTAACAAATAAATAAAATTGATCTAGTGTAAATGTAGGGTTCCATGTTGCACCATTCTATTGGTCAATGTGGCACCATTTAATTTTTGAAAACTTTGACATGTGGCACCATGAAATTGGTGCATGTTAGCTACTATGCGAAGTCAACCACCACATCATCAGCCATGTGACAACATCTGGGCCTACCACCTCAGCTCCCAGCCACATCACTTCCAATTGTACCTTCCATGTCACCATATTGACATCATCATCTATATGGTCTAGTCAACATATTTTATGAAACTTTGACCAGCCATAACTTTAATATACAGACTTTGTTTGATGCAATTCAAGCAACATTGGAATCATCTCGATGAACTCTTTGACATGGTGCTATTTTCTTGAGCATTTGGAAAAATAACTTTTTTGGTGAAAAACATATCCACTTGGATCAACAATGGTCAAGGAGGGTAAAAGAGTGGCTTGATGATGGAAAAGGTGAAAAATTAAGCCTTGGTGGATGGGGATATTTTTACTTTTACCCTAGATATTCTTAATGGATTTTTTTAAGAGAAGAAAAAATCTAGAATTAAAATTTTATTTTTACATTATAGTGGAAATGGTTAAGAATGGGAAATAAATGGGCATGAAAATTATAGAAATGACCTTCTAAGGTGACATACCTCATTAGTCCTTTTACAATTTTACTCCACACCTCAATGAGACCTCTGCCTTGTTGAAACCATTTTGGAGTTTTTTAACCTTTTCGCCTTATTTTAGAAACCTCTCCATATATTTCTAGTAGTTACCCTTAGGCTTACAAGGGATAAAATCACCCTCCAATGAAAGCCCCGTTACCTCAAAAATCAACTCAAAATTCAAAAGGAAGGATCACCCACCAATGGTGACGGTGTCGTCATTCTAGGAGTTAGCGAACTCAATAGAAAACTTGGGGTCATGCCCCTTCATGCATTTCACATACAAGGCCAATTTACCTCACTGAATAATAGGCCAAACCTCCCTATCCTACTTTCACACCTCACAATTGGAAAGTTCATCTTGGACCAACTCACTCCCCATGGAAAAATTCATAGACAATAGAATAAGAGAAAGAGTTCTATAGAAATTTTAAGAAGAATACCAATGCCAAAAATAGAAATGCTTATGAAAATACTTCTTAGAGAGGGTAATTTTCCATAATTGTAATTCTTGGCAAAGGAAAAAGGGAGCTAACAAGAGATCTAGCTCAATCTTTTTTTTATAGTACTTTGAAATAATTATTAATTAACTCACACAAATGCCTGGGGATATGAGAGATACTATCCCAAATAACTAAATTTGGAGTAAAACCAACAAGGTTAGTTACCACATCTTCTTCTTTGTTTATATTTCTATACACGTGAGTCAATATGCTATTCCCAAGAGTAATCATGAGATTATGAGCTAATAGGATGGGGTCACGAGGGAACCAACAAGGTTTAGCCATCCCAGCCAACAAAAGAATGATGTTTCTAGAGTTGTCTTCAATGGCTAGGTTGGACAAGCTTGCATTCATGTAAATCTGAATACCATAGAATGTCATTTCCACCTTAGAAAATCTAGATGATTAAACATTGAGATTCAATGCAATAAGCAGGAATATTTTACCATTATGGTCATGAGCGACCCCACCTCCACCTTCCGAACCTAGGTCACATTTGGTTGATCCATCAAAGTTAAGCTCAATTTAATTAGGCTCAGGGGGGTGAGGGAGTATTGCTTTGATCCAGAGTAATGTTTGAGCTTAGAGAATTAGGAGCCTCATATAGATTCTAGGCTGAAGTAATTGAGAGGTATGGGTTATTAGGATTCCTTTTAGGATTGCAAGAGGTCATGGTGTTATTCTCAACAATATAGCTAGTAACCTTATTAGCAACAACTAGCCAAGGGGATTTCTTGTCTCTAAATATACTATTGGTGTGCTCCTTTCATAGCACACACCCTATGAAAAATATATTGCCACTATAACTCGATGAGCATGGGGTGAAAAAACGGTAGGAACTAACTATCTAGAATTCCTTTAACATCCTTCTACCAAACCCAAATGATATTGAAAAGAGATTGAATTTTTTGTTAAACCCACCAAGAGTGGGTATTGTGATATAAAAGGTGGGAGATGGATTTAGCTACATCCTCACACAAGAAACAATAATTGACAAGATGGAGACCTTTCTTTTGAAAATTTTCCAGAGTGAGAATTTTTTTATGGTAGGAAATCCACTAGAAGAATTTAACTTTGTCTAGAGAATTATTTCTCCAAATCTTCATCTAGTCAAAAAAAGGATCCCAAGCATTGGAAAGAATGTTGTAATCAAACTTAACAGAGTAATTACCATCCTTAGAGTCTGCCCAAACCAAGGAGTCCAATGAATTGGAGTTGAAGAACTTGTGATTCTTATCAACTTTGAGGAACTCTTCAATAGTTAGGAAAAGGGTGGGATCAAACCAATTGGGATGAATCTTCTAGAAAGGTAGGTCCAGTCTAAGGTCCAAGTAATTATAGACCTTACCAAATGAGCACAAAGGTATGAATTCATAGCAGAAAGAATCATATACAGACCAAGGGCCTATGAGGAAGGCCTACAAAGAAAGCCATCTATCATCCCAAAAAGAAACTAGAGTACCAAACTAGACCTACCAAGAAGAACCCAAGGAGAGAAAAATCCTTGATTTGATGAGGTTATTCTAGATTATGGATCTCGAAGGAGTTTTTTTTTTATCATGAAGACAAAGACTATCTCTACCTTGCAGATACTTATCCTTAAAGATATAAATCAATTCCACCTTCTTGTTTAGAAGCTTCCAAGTGGTTTTAGCTATAAGGGCCATGCTCACATGCATGGTCTTTCTGAAGTCAAGGCCCCCATAAAAATTTCTAGAGCACACAGTATCCCAATTCACTAAAGAGAAATGACTCCTCTCTTTAATTCCTGACCAAAAAAATCTTCTTTGAATTTTCTCAAGTTTCTCAGACCATGCAAAAAGCATAAAAAAATAAAATTAGGTAAACATTCGAACTCTAAAGAGTGGACTTAAGAAGAAGAATCTTACTTGCATTACTAAGGAGAGTGCCCTTCCACATCGCTATCTTTCTTTTCACTCTTTTAAGAAGGTTAAAAAAAATAGATTTTTCCACCTTACCAACAATGACAGGCATTCCTAGGTATGTCAAGGGAAGTGGGATAATCTGGTAATTAAGGATTCTAGATATTCAGGCTTGAAGTCAAAGGTCAACATTGAGAAAGAAGATGACACTTTTAGTAAAATTGATACATGGGCTAGAGGTCGTAGATTTTTTTTTAGAATATCGATCCACCCCTTGGCCTTGACTAAAGTGGCTTCCCCCAAAAGAATTGTATCATACAATTTTTTTTTGCTGAGAAATCAGTTGAGAAACAAAGAGGGAAAAGCCAATGAAGGTACCATTCATGACTTTACGTTTAAATTTGTGGCTAAGAACTACAACCATTAGAATGAAGAGATAGGGGGAAAATGGGTTTGCTCAATGGATACCTCCAAATGATGATAAATAACCCTATAGAGTACCATTGATACTTATAGAAAACTTGGAAGAGGTAACACACACTTGAATGAGTTTCAAGGTTTTTTGAGAGAACCTGAACCTTTGTAAGACTTCAAAAAAAATTCCAGGACACTTTGTCATAGGCTTTAGATATGTCTAGCTTAAGAGTCATACTTTATTTTATCTTTTTCCCATGGAGTGGAGGGTTTCATGGTCTAGCATAATAACATTCATAGTTTTCCACCCCAGAAAAAAACCTTTTTGAGCAAGATGGATTAATTTTCTAGAGAGGGTTTAATGTGATTAACTAAAATCTTAGAGAGAACTTTATAGAACATGTTGCAAATAATAATGCAATTACTCAGTATCTTAGATTAGACAACCTATTGGCCCCAGAATGCTTGGGAATGAGAGAAATGAAGGTGTTATTGAATTCTTTGAGGATATTATCAGTATAGAGTAATTCAATAATAATAGAGGTGAAATCCTACCCAATGCTATCCCTGAACTTGTGAAAGAAGAAAGATGGGAAACCATCAAGACCAAGGGACTTAAAAGGGTTAGGGGAGAAGACAACTTCCCAAATCTCATCAGTCAAAGTACATCTTTCCATAAGAAAAACATTTTTGTGGTGATAAAAGAAAGGGGGATAACATCAAGGAGGTAATCCTCTAGAGAATCGGTCCTAGGTAGATTAAGGAGGTTATGAAAGTAAGACACACCATCACAGCCCAAATCTTCCTGAAAAAACAACAGAAAACCATCATGAGAAACCAAATAAAAAATTATGGTATTCCACATCCTATGTCTAGAAGTCATCATATGAAAGAACCTAGTAGTTTTATCTCCCTCATGGAGCCATTGATTCCTGGCCTGCTATTTCTAGTAAACCTCTTCCTTCTCAATAACGTTATGAAGATCACTTAACAAATTATTTTCCTTATTGACCAAATTTTCCTAGGCACTCGCTTCCATATCCATTTGGACCTGTCTAAGCTGATCTTTAATATTTTTTTTTCAAAAATATTACCATAGAAACTCCTACTGCATTCTTTTAGATTGAATTTGAGGGATTAAAGTTTGAAGGCTAGGTTAAACATAGAAGAACCACAACCCCTGATATTCCACCACTTAGAGATTAGGTCTCTAAACTACGAGTGATACATCCACATTAGCTCAAATCGGAAGGGGCGCTTAGCCTTATTAGGATGGATATTTCATTGGAGAAATAATAGGGTATGATTAGAGCCAATCGTTACAAAAGAAGACTGATTGATTAAAAAATGGATGCCTCTATGGTTTAGGACATAGAATACAAAGTTTCTCCTAATATGATTCAAGGAAAACCTTAGAGATCTCAATCCAAGGATAGGAATGGGGGAAAGAGATTTGCAATAGGGGTGTCCTAGTGTATGATTAATGACTAAAGAGGGGTTCACCACCAAGCTAGGGCTTACATGAAACATAAAAGACCTAATTATGAAACTGAAAGGTGGAAAATTGTGTGCATTTCCTAGGTTTTAGGACCTAGAATGACAATTTTCACTCTCTTTCATTCAAGAACAAACCCTAGAGATCTTAATGCAAAAGCGAAAGAGATATTGCAATAGGTTTTTCCTAGAGGTTGATTGTAAAATAATGAGGATTTCACCACCAAGTTAATACTTGGAAAGACAAATGAAATGAAACTCAAGATGATTAACCCTAATTCAATGCAATCCTCCACTAAATGACCTAAAAATGTAGATGAAACAAAACAAAAAGCTACAGGATAAAATGTGTGCACCTGGAGATTTGAAGATGACTAGAAGGAGCTCTAAAATGCTAGAAATTCTTACTTTAATGATGGTTGGGACTCATTCACCAGGCTGGGAAAATCAGTCCAAAATCTAGGTTTTTGTGCAAGAACAAGAATCTAGCAAATGGGTATCCGAAATTGCAAAAATCTGAATTTTGACATAAATTAGGGTTCATTTTCTAGAAGTGGTGAATCAATCTAGTTAGGGTTTTCTAAAACTTCAAGACCTTAATCTTCTCTTCTTAGTCTTCTCAATTCGCATCTTCAAGTTTTCGGATCTGAATCTCTGTAAATCAACCTGTAGGTGTCCTCCAATATTCTCCAATGTTTAATGACAACTTTGACAACTTCTAGGCACTTTGACAGCTTTCTCCAAACTTTCTCCTCACTGTGTCTCCAATCTAAACCTAAAAATCACAAACTAAAGAGAGGGGAAAATGCTTTTATGTTAGTGGATAGGGGTTTGCCTTGGTCAAACCTCGTTTTGGTAATCAAACTTTGAAATAGAATGAAATAGGAATGGAGAATGATGAATGTAAAAAATATGATGTTGCAACTCACCAAACCCTAGGAATTGAAGGTTGCAAACATGTATGAGATGGATCCAATGGATGTATATCTTGATTCTTGCTTCAATATGATAGATCTTGAATGAAATGCTAGCTTAAATCATGAAACCCTACATCACAATTGTTAGCTCAAAAACAAACATGATGAATGAAGTCCTTGACATGATGCTTGATGCTTGAATATTTCTCTAAGATGTTTGATTATCTACCCTTAAATTCTCTTGAATGCTCTTGTGAACTCAAACTTGCTAAATGCATGAATACTTGAATGCTTGAGATGAAAATGAGTGAAAGAAACTTGTATTTATATTTAATTATGCAAGAATTCCCAAAATTACAACACTACAAGCTGACATTAGATCTAGGAGGATAAAATCCCACCAAAAAATTGAATTAATTTTGATTTTGGGCCACATGGGACTCATTCGCCCAAGGTGGTGAATGAGTCCCATCAAGCATTTAATTATGGGACCATTTTAAAAAATGCTTAGAAGGGTGTGAAATCAGGTTTGAGACCCATAAACCTAGATGGAAATCATTCACCCAAGGTCGCGAATGAGTCCCAGATCACTAAATTTGGGCCACATAAGCTGAAAACACCTGAATTATTATTGGGTATTGATTTGTGTTGGGATTATCCTTGAAAAAATGCATTAAATGAGGCTTGTGGATGCAAAATAGGGCCAATTAAAGCATAAAGAAGACCAATTATTAATGACAACCCTAGAAAAGTTTTAAAGTTACAACACTCCAATAAGGCATGATTAAGGTATATTTTCTATAAAAAGAGGTTTATTAGGTTTAGTGGTGTAAAAGGGGAATGGATGGAACAATCACAATTCCATGCTCTAGGTCTCACCTCAGCAATTCCTGACTCAAATGTAGTTACCCTTGGTTCTACTGGCCATACCCTCTTCCATCCATGTCAAACAACACAACCAAAACTTAGTGCTTTGCCTCTGCTTCACCCTTGACCCTTAATCAACCCTAAAGGCCAAATACTCACAAAGCTCAACTAGATACTTGCAAGGGTGTAAAGGTGTCTTTTCATGCTTCCAATCATACCATTAGGTCTCTTTAATAACCACTAGACTCCATCTCTCCATCGCTTCTTTCAAACCCTCACTTAGGTTTTCAAGCAACAAGTCTAGAGTCTCTTTTTAGCCCTCCTAGCCCGAGAAAAATGGAATTTTCACAAAACTTTCCCAAAGAATCCCAAACCTTCATAGGATTTGCTTGGTCCTAATACTAACCTCTACAAGATTCCTAAGGTCTCATGCCTTATCTAGTCGTACACAAGTCGCTTCACCAAATTTAGGAAAATGTAGGGTTTTGTTGCCATTTCCTGGCCACCCGGTTGGACTGTCAAAGATTTCACCACCCAAACGGCCTATTGGGACCTCCTCCTTGGTACCAAACCTTCACAAGACCCCCTTCCAACTTTCTACAATGGGGTTTAGCAAGGTGAGGTTTCCCCTACAAGTTATGTGCTTTTTAGTATTGTCCTTCCTAACCGAGCAAATTCCTGACCACCGGGTTGGACTATCAAAGAGTTTGCCTAGCATACGGACTGTTGGGACCTCCTCCTTGGTACAAGACCACTTTGAGACCTCCTTCCACACTTCTACCACGAGGTTTGTCCTAGAGAAGTCATCCCTGCAATTTATGTGCCTTTTTAGTACTATCCTTCCTAGCCGGACATTGCCAAGCTCGCCTAGGAAGTGACTTTCCTCATAGCTACTCATCCCCTAAATACTCCTAGACCTAACCTATGTATAGGCATGGAGCTTAGCATCATTCCCCTTAGACTATACACTAGGTATAGAGAAAGATAGAGGTCTAAGACTCCATGGTTGATAGTTACCAAACTGATCAGCAATGGAAAGAAAACAAAACTTAACTAAGAACAAGCTATGAAACAATGGAAATGCTTAACTAATGACCACACAAAGATTTGAAAAACAATTAAATCTCATTCCACACATATCTAGATACCTGATTACACCATTAATACACTACCAAGAACACAAAAACAGAAAATTAACCAATTACTCCTACTGCTCTTATTTCTCCTTCATGAAATTTTCAAGATTACAAAACTCCAAATGCCTTCCAACCTTTCACATAGGTCGAGGAAATCCTTAAATAGGTTTCCCAGATGGTAACCACCTCCTTGGTTGTACATGTTAGTTACAAGGTGGCAGAAGTGCAAAGTGTTCCATTTTGCCACCTTTTGCCAAGTTCCTAGAACTAACAAAGTGAGTAACTAAACTCCTAACCTTTGCTACTCCGGATAGCTTATGATCACTCCTTATTCCTAACCTTCAAACATAATGCAATGGTCAACATGACCTTATATAGATGCAATAAAACAAACATACTTCCTATTTCCTAGTATTTGCCTAGGTGCTTCCTAGGTGCTCTTGCACCATTCTCCCCCTCCTTGCATAAACACTATGGAGTAGAAGGAGAGATCAATGACAAATCAATGCCAAGTTTCTTGAACTGATCCTCTTGTACCCATCTAGCTTCTAATTCATGCTTATTCTTCCACTTGATAAGGTGCTCCATGTACACCTTGTGTCTTGTAGACTTTTGTACCCTAGATTCCAAGATCCTTTCAGCTTGGTGCTTGTCCTGAGAAGGTAGGGGTATGCTGTTGATGTCCTTGAAGATCTCTTTACTATTCTGATCCATTTCTTTGACTGATCCCTTATATTTGATCAAGTCAGCAATATTGAAAATCGGTGAGATTCCTAAGTCAGTAGGTAGTTCAACCTTGTATGCATTTTTCCCATACTTGGCCAAGATCTTGCATGGTCCTACTCTCTTCATCTATAGCTTGGTTGACACTCCCTTCTGCAACTTGGATTTATTGAGGTGAACAATGACATACTCACCCACTGAAAATTGTACATCCTTCCTTTTCAAATCTACCTTCTCCTTCAACTTTTGTGTAGCTTCGGTGACTGTCTTCTTCACCTACTCCTAAATCTCTTTCATGGTTTGACTAAAGTCTTCAGCATGTCCACTCCTATTCTCCATGGCTCCTAGATCTTTGAGCTCACAAATGCCTCTTGGGTGCATTCCATACACAACCTTAAAAGGACTCTTCCCTGTAGTTTTGTTGACACTATCATTATAGGCATACTCAGCTTGTGAGATGACCATATCCCAAGTTTGTCCATATTCCTTTGTTAGGCACCTAAGAAGATTACCCAACACCCTGTTAACCACCTCTGTTTGACCATCGGTCTGAGGATGGTAAGCTGATCCAAATGATAGGTTGGTACCCAATCTTTGCCATAGATTCTTCCAAAAATGACTCATGAACTTAACATCCCTGTCAAAAACAATGCTTAAAGGTAGGCCATCCTTACAACCTCCTTGAAGAAAAGATGAGCTATGTAGCTAGTATCATGAGTGGTTTTGCAAGGAATAAAGTGACTCATTTTGCTAAATCTGTCCACCACTACATACACACTGTCAAAACTAGACTTGGTCTTAGGGAGTCCTACCACAAAATCCATGCTCACACACTCCCATGGTCTATTAGGAATGGGTAGGGGTTGATAAATTCCAGCATTACTAGCTCCTCCCTTAGCTTTCATACACACAATACATTGTTCCACATACTTTCTAACATCTCTTGCCAACTTAGGCCAATAATAAAATCTTTGAACTAGCTCTAATGTCTTATTGATGCCAAAGTGCCCACTAAGACTGCCATTATGCTTTTCTTGAATGAGGTTTTCTCTCATTGATCCTTTTGGAACACACAACTGATTCCCTTTAAACAATAGACCACTTTGCAATGTATAGTCAGCATATTGACTATGAAAATGATTCTCAAAATCTGAACATACCTTATAAGCTTCTGAGAAGTCTTCATCTTCATCATAGAGATATTTAAAGCTTTCAATCCCTATGCTCTTCAGTTGTATCTCTTGAACTGTCAATAACCTCCTGCTCAATGCATTTGCTACCTTATTCATCTATCCCTTCTTGTGCTTGATGGTGAAGGTAAAAGATTGGATGCACTCCATCCACTTCAAGTGCCTATTGCTCAACTTCTCTTGGGTATTCATGTAACTGAGTGCTTGGTTATCTGTAAAGACTACAAAATCCTTGGGTAGAAGATAATGCCTCCATTTCCTAAGTGAATGAACCAAAGCATAGAGTTCTAAGTCATAGGTTGAGTATTTCTTCTTTGATTCATTAAGCTTCTCACTAAAGAATGCTACAGGTCTGCCCTCTTGACTCAACACTCCTCCAACTACCACTCCACTAGCATCACATTCCACAGTGAACAACTTGTCAAAGCTAGGAAATAAGAGAATAGGTTGAGTTTCCACTTCTTGTTTCAATTTCTGAAACCCTCTCTCAGCTTCTTGTTTCCACACATACTTTGTTTTCACACCACCTTTTATTGTATCTAAGACCGGTGCACAAATACCACTAAAGTTCCTTATGAATTTTCTATAGAATTGAGCCAATCCATGGAAAATTCTTACCTCAGTCCCTGTTGTTGGTGTAGGCTAGTTTATGATTGCATCCACCTTTCTTGGATCCATCTTCAATGATCCCTTAGACACTACAAATCCCAAATAGACAAGCTCTTTCTTAAAGAACTCACACTTCTCTAGATTGATTGCCAACTTCTCCTCTTGCAGCCTTCTAAGAACCAACTCCACATGTTTTAAATGCTCTTCTGCTATCTTTCTAAATATGAGGATGTCATCAAGGTATACAACCACAAATATCCCTGTGAAGTCCTTGAGCACTTCATTCATGAGCCTCATGAATGTGCTAGGGGCATTGGAGAGACCAAATGGCAAGACTCTCCATTCATATAATCCATCTATTGTCTTGAATGTTGTCTTCCATTCATCACCATCCTTAATTTTGATCTGATGGTATCCACTCTTGAGATCCAACTTGGTGTAGTATTGAGCTCCTCCTAGACAATCCATTAAGTCTTCAATCCTAGGAATAGGGAACCTATACCTAATTGTGATTCTATTTATTGCTCTAGAATTAGTACATAACCTCCATTTGCCTCCCTTCTTGGTTGCCAAGACTACTGGAACTACACATGGGCTGATGCTCTTTTGAATCAATCCTTGATCCAACAACTCTTGCACTTGTCTGGCCACTTCCAAATTCTGATCCGGTGTAATCTTGTATGATACTTTGTTAGGTAATGATGCTCTAGGTATGAAGTCAATTTGATGACTAATAGCTCTTTTAGGAGGTAAAGTTGCAGGTGTGCCATCACTTACTATGTCTTTGTACTTCTCAAGTAAATTCTGGACTATCTTGGGTATGACTGGTTTTTCAGTCTTGTCTTCCTCCTTGGATTGCAATAGCACTACATATCCTTCTCCACATTCATGTAGGGTGTTGAGGAACTCTTTCCAACTACTTAGTAGCACAGTTGGTGTCTTTGACTATCCTTCATCCTCCTCCGACGGTGATTGCAATTTAAAAGTCTTTCCATCCTTCTTAAATGAAATTGTATTCTCCTTCCCATCATACACAACACTCCTGTCATATTGCCATGGTCTTCCCAATAGTAGATGACATGCATCCATGGGTAAGACATCACAAAATAACTTGTCCTTGTATCCTCCAATGGAAAACTCCACCGTTACCTGTTCATTCACTAAAACAATTTTCCCTTTGTTAAGCCATGTGACCTTGTAGGGATTGGTGTGGGGTACCTTCTTCAATTTCAGTTTCATTACTGCCTCCTCTGAGATTATATTGTCTGTTGAAACTGAGTCTACTATGACCTTGCATAATTTACCAAGTATCTTGCATCTTAATCTAAATAGAGCTCTTCTTTGTTTTGGTTCCTCCTTGAGCAGTTGTCTGATCAAAACTCTTCTGAACATCAAACTCTCTCCATTCTCAGATTCAATATGACTGACCTCAGCTGTCTTAGGACTCATGGTGTCCTCTTGTGCATAAGCCACTCTCTTCTCATTTCTTGATGAGGATGCTTTCTCCGGGAATCTATAGGCTGGGTGTCCAACTTGACCACAATGATAGCATTTCATGGTTGCAAAATAGGAATTACTCCCGCCTGCTCCTCTTCCTCTATTGGATCCTCCTTGAGAGCCTCTACCTTTGTTATACCCTCCTCTAAACGGTGCTTCATTGCCATGATCTATGGTTTTGAACTCTCCTTGGTTTCTTTGGTCATTACCTCTACCTTGGTAGCCACCACACTATCCTCTTTGATCTCTATGATCTCTACCTTTACCTCTACCCTTAGAAACCTGATCTTGTTTCCTCTTGCTTCTCTCTTTAATCTTGATAGCTAATTGATAGCATTGATGTACTGTCTTTGGACTTAAAAGAGCCATCTCCTCTTGAATGTTCCATTTCAATCCATTAAGATATCTAGCCACCTTGAGGCTTTCATCTTCTAAAACATTAGACCTCATACAAATTTTTTGGAACTCCTCTGTGTAGGTATTCACATCTAGGTCTTTCTGCCTTAAGCATTGTCTCTTCTTGTGTAGCTGAATCTCATAGTCATCAGGCATGTAGGATTCTCTCACCTTTGCAACCATACCTTTCCAAGTTGAGATGGGTTTCTTTCCTTCCTTCTCCCTCTCTGTTTGGATGAATTTCCACCATGTCAAGGCTGATCCTCTCAATCTGGATTTAGCCACCTTCACCTTCTGTGCCTCTGTGACCCCATCACACTCAAAATGATTCTCCATACCTTCTATCCAATCCATGACTAGATCAGCTTCCATCTTCCTACTAAATATTGGTATGCCTTCAAGTTCCTTCCCACTCAAAGCTTGCAATGCCTTCAAGAAAGGCTCCTCTTGTAGAATAGGGTGAGGTTCAGGGATCTAGTCTTCCTCTGCAACCTCTTCTTTCTTTGGTACCCTATTACTGTCCTCACCGTCTTTTGTTTAGTATAGTTCTTAATGTCTCCTCCAATTGTGCTAGTCTTTCCCTCAGTCTTCTATTATCTTCTTCTTGGTCTTCAACCTTCTTTGCCAACTCAGAATTTGTCACCATGATTGTGGAACCACTTGATTCCAGGTCTAACATACAAGTCTCTATCCCAAACCTTTCACTTGCTGTGATACCAATCTGGTGTAAAAGGGGAATGGATGGAACAATCACAATTCCATGCTCTAGGTCTCACCTCAACAATTCCCTTTGGTGGCTCTCTCCACCTCCTATAGGTCCTGACTCAAATGTAGTTACCTTTGGTTCTACTTGGCATCCCCTCTTCCATCCATGTCACACAACACAACCAAAACTCAGTGCTTTGCCTCTGCTTCACCCTTGACCCTTAATCAACCCTAAAGGCCAAATACTCACAAAGCTCAACTAGATACTTGCAGGGGTGTAGAGGTGTCTTTTCATTCTTCGAAGAATACCATTAGGTCTCTTGAATAACCACTAGACTCCATCTCTCCATCGCTTCTTTCAAACCCTCACTTAGGTTTTCAAGCAACAAGTCTAGAGTCTCTTTTTAGCCCTCCTAGCCCGAGAAAAATGGAATTTTCACAAAACTTGCCCAAAGAACCCCAAAACTTCATAGGCTTTGCTTGTTCTTGATACCAACCTCTACAAGATTCCTGAGGTCTCATTCCTTATCTGGCCATACGCAGGTCACTTCACCAAATTTAGGAAAATGTAGGGTTTTGTTTCCATTTCTTGGCCACGAGGTTGGACTGTCAAAGAGTTCACCACCCAAATGGCCTGTTGGGACCTCCTCCCTGGTACCAAACCTTCATAAGACCCCCTCCTAACTTTCTACCATGGGTTTCAGCAAGGTGAGGTCGCCCCTGCAAGTTATGTTCTTTTTAGCACTGTCCTTCCTAGCCGGGCAAATTTTTGACCACCCGGTTGGACTGTCCAAGAGTTTGCCTAGCAAACGGATTGTTGGGACCTCCTCCTTGGTACCAGACCACTGTGAGACCTCCTTCCACACTTCTACCATGGTTTTTGTCCTAGAGAAGTAATCCCTGCAAGTTATGTGCTTTTTTAGCACTGTCCTTCCTAGCCGGACATTGCCAAGCTCGCCTAGGAAGTGACTTTCCTCATAGCTACTCGTCCCCTAAAGACTCCTAGACCTAACCTATGTATAGGAATGGAGCTTAGCCTCATTCCCCTCAGACTATACACCAGGTATAGAGAAAGATAGAGGTCTAAGACTCCATGGTTGATAGTTACTAGACTGATTAACAATGGAAAGAAAACAAAACTTAACTAAGAACAAGCTATGAAACAATGGAAATGCTTAACTACTGACCACACAAAGCTTTGAAAAACAATTACATCTCATTCCACACATATCTAGATACCTGATTACACCATTAATACACTACCAAGAACACAAAAATAGAAAATTAACCAATTACTCCTACTGCTCTTATTTCTCCTTCATGAAATTTTCAAGATTACAAAACTCCAAATGCCTTCCAACCTTTCACACAGGTCAAGGAAATCCTTGAATAGTTTTCCTAGATGGTAACCACTTCCTTGGTCATACATGTTAGTTACAAGGTGGAAAAAGTGCAAAGTGTTCCATTTTTCCACCTTTTGCCAAGTTCCTAGAACTAACAAAGTAAGTAACTAAACTCCTAACCTTTGCTCCGGATAGCTTATGATCACTCCTTATTCCTAACCTTCAAACATAATGTAATGGTTAACATGACCTTATATAAATGCAATAAAACAAACATACTTCCTATTTCCTAGTATTTGCCTAGGTGCTTCCTAAGTGCTCCTGCACCATTTAGTTAATTAACAAAACCTTAGAAAAGTGTGAAATTATGTTACAACACTTCAGAACACTCTAGCAATGTACCATTTAATTTCATTAGTTCACAAGGGCCCATGACCTAATGTGAATATGTTAAACACATTACAACACTAAACCAAGGCATCATTAGGCTCAATTTTTACAAGGAGGGCACAAACAACTGTGAAAATGTCATCGATGACATTTTTCGACAGTACATTTAGCTCCCACTATAGTGAGAGGATGAACTTTCTTCAAACTCACACTAAAGTAGACAAAATCACTTCAAGAGGGGTCCAAGTGCACCAATTCCAGTGAGATGGGATGATAATGATCAAGAGGGGTGATGAAGCTCCTAGGATCAAGATTCCATGACTAACTAACATAGGCACAAAATAACACAGATGAAAAGGATATAGAAAGAATCATAAAGGCACCAGCATACACTACCAAAAGACAAAAATAAAAGAAAAATAAATGCTTGGTGGATCAAGTTTTGACCGTTTGTCCATTGTGATGTGGATCAGCTCTAGGTTGTTTATCTGAGAAAATGCAAGCTCACTTTGAGGCAATGGAACTTTAGGATTTCCAATAGATGAGGATCCAAAAGAGGTGAGACACATACACACATGACCGGTATGCACTCACACTCACAGGCGAGTGGCTAAGGGAGAGTCATGCCTCGATTATGCTTCTCGCCAAACCATACCAAAGTTATATCTCTTGTTGACTTTAATAAGGTGATACACATAAATGGTTTTTGAGATTCATGAGGAAATAAAAAATTTGTATGCTTGGAGCTCATGAACAATGAACGACCTTAATGATGAAAGAGAAAATTCATGAACAAAAAAGGTGGCTCAATAGTCATGCAAGGTGTATTATGCAAGGTGGCCATATAAGGAATGTTTAGGGGAGTCTTGCTTAGTCCATGTGAGGTCTTTAACTTAGGGAACATTGTGACTAATGTATCCAAGAGAGGACTCATCAAATAATAGAAGATCCACAACTTAGGGGATGTAGTGTGTCGCCTCAATCCACCAAGAGGAATATAATATGCTAAAAGAGATCACGCTCTTGAGGGACATCACACCCAATGTTAAACACAAAGAAAAAAATGCATCTCATGAAGTAAGAAGACTACACCATGAACCATAAAAAATAAAAATCCAAAAGAAATGCCAATGTATGCCCCCACTTTAAAGAAATTGCTAAACACCATGTTGTGTGAAATTACTTTAAAGTAGAAAATGATAAATGCTAACAACAAAAAGGACATGAGAGCTACCTTGGAAAGCCCTATGCCAAGTCATATGTTTCCAAGTAGAGCTACATCATGCAACAAAAAATGGAGGGGTTGCCCCAAAATTAAATTCCAAACACATAAGGGATCTATGGATGTAGGGTCACTATGTTCTTGCTACAATGTTCTTAAGAGAGCTTGGAACTATCATCATTCCCCAAATACATAGAAGTAGAACAATGACAAAAAGAGAACAAAAACAAAGAAAAATCCTTTTGGGTCAAAATGGAAGAGACATGAATGTCTCAACACCTTGCATCATCCTAAAAAGGAAAATACAAGACAAAGGAAAAAGAGAAACAAAGAGGTTTTGGGTCTACATGGAAGAGACATGAATGTTTTGACACCTTGTGTCATCCCCAAAAGGAAAACCCACGAAAAATGAAAAATATAAAGAAAAAGATTTTGGGTCGACATGGAAGACATGAATGTCTTGATGCCTTGCATAATACCCAAAAGGAAAACACAAGACAAATTAAAATAAATAAAGTAAAGGAAAAGCGAAAAGATGTACGACATAGAGAAGAATGAAGGTACAAATAGAGGAATTCCACAAAGAGAGAGATACATCAAATAGAACATCATGGGGGATCACAATATGCACATGAAATCACACAAAATCAATAATGTAAAAGACTACTAGGGTATATGCGAGTCAACCTAGCTAAACAGACAATGAAAAATGCACTATTAGGACAAGGCTATTTAATTCTTGCCCCCATTGAGTGCAAGACAAGAATGGGCCGAGGTAAGTGATGGGAATGAGCTCCTTGCATTGTGAAATAATTTGGAATAGGTGTATAACATGTAATAATGAGAATATTATTTATTCTACAACTACTACATGGAAAGGAGTGGAAGGGTCCTGCTTTAAGGGACTATTTCTATGATATCAAGCCTTTTGAATATTTTTTGTAAAGCATGACACTCATCGGTACCATGTCCAATAATTCTATGTTATTGACAGTGTGATGTGTTTGTGTTCTTAGGATTTGGTTTTTGGTCTTTTCTTATGGGAGGTAATTTAATTAATCCTATATGTAGGAGTATCTGCAAATTCCTTTCAATGTTAGTTGGTGGATAAGGGAATTGAAGTTTCTTTAGTTTTTAAGGTCTTTTGTGTTTTCTAGATTCACCAATTTCTTGAGTTAAATGTTGAGGTTTAGGACCTAAGACAATCCTTTCATCCTTACCATAATTACAAATCATTGATTTCTCTTTAGGAAGGAGGATATTCATATCAGGAGGAGGATCTTGATATCCTAACGCTTTTGTATTTTCAATTGGAATTTCATGTTCACTTGTTGTATCACATCCTTGTTTACTCAAGATTGTGAATCATTTTCCACATGTCTCTTCTAGGTTGATAGAAGCATCTATTACTTTGTTAACATAGAATGGTTGAGTGTTTTATTTCTTAGAGGAACTAGGTTCACCTATTATAGGGAACTTAGGTTCAACTCTTATCTCAATTTCAGGATATAAGTAATCAAACATCTCAAGACATGGTGTTGTCGGGGGTGTTGGTTGTTTCATTGATGGATAAAAGGATGTATTATCTTCAAGTTTGTTAAGACAATCATTTAGGAACTTATTCATGTTGTCATCATCTTCTCCAATGATGTCAACATCGCTAGGAGGACATGCATTAGGCATTGAGTGACCATGAGTAAGTTCAATTTTGTTAGGGTCATTTCCGGAACCACAACTTAACACATCCACTAAGGATCTAAAGAACTTCCATAATTTTCCAAAGCACATATCCATGATGCAAATGTAATGAAAATTTTGGATTCTAAGCTATGCAACACTGTGAAATGTAATGTTGTAAATGCAAATTTAAATTTGAGGCAATGCACAAGATGAACTAATTAAACTAGATGCAATTAATTGAATGAAACAAAAAATATGAAAAATGGAACATAAAGGTAACAACCACAAACAAGAACACATAAACAAAGCTTTAAATTCTGAAAAATGCAGTGCAAAATCTACACTAAGACTAATTCGCCTAAGGTGGCGAATGAGTCCCAATGGGGATTTTTTCCAAAAAATTCAAAAAAAATCAATTGATTTTTATGCTTTTTATGTTGTATGATCAATAAACAAAGTGAAAATGCAGATTTTGTTTGATTTTCAATGAATTGAGATGCAAAAATGCAAGATATATGAAATTTCACTAATGCAAAATGAAAAACCCTAGAATTCCAATTAACTAATGCAAAGGTCCTAATGCAATGTTAATGCAACAAATATATAGGATGATAATGCACTCCAAATCAGATCTATGATGTTCTAAATTCAGGTTCACCAAAATGAAAGGTGGAAAATTGTGTGCTTTTTCTAGGGTTTAGGACCTAGAATGACAATTTTCACTCTCTCTCATTCATAAACAAACCCTAGAGATCTCAATGCAAAAGAGAAAGAGTTTTTGCAATAGGGCTATCCCAGAGGCTAATTGTAAAATAATGAGGGGTTCACCACCAAGTTAAGACTTGGAAAGACAAATGAAATGCAATGAAAGATGCTTAACCCTAATTCAATGCAATCCTCCACTAAATGACCTAAAAATGAAAATGAAACAAAATAGAAGCTACAAGATGTAATGTGTTCTCCTAGAGGTCTAAAGATGACTGGAAGGAGCTATGAAATTTTGGAAATTATAACTTTAATGATAGCTAGGGGGTGATCCCATAATATTGGTTTATAATTTTCAGGAGATCCTGATTTTTGCTGAAATCACATATTTTTAGAAAACATAATGATTTAAGCCTTGAAAAGTTTCATTTAATGGATTCCAATTGAAGAGGCTTTGATCAAACCACCTTACATAAAACCTCCTTGGATAGAAACCCTCTAGTTTTAAACCATACCTATAAAAGAGTCTCCTTTACACATATCAAAATGCTGATAAAAAACCACTTTTCATTTACCTTTTGGGGGATCAAATGAATTCATTTAGAACTTATTTTTTGTAAGTATGTAGTCCTTACTATAAGCTTCCCAAAAACTATAATTTTAAATAAATTTAATTTAATTATTATATTTATTATTTATTTCTTGTAAATCAAGCTCTTTGTTCTACACATGTAGAAAAATAATAGATTATCAAAAAGAAAATTTGAAAAATATCAGTGTACTAGATATTGAAGTCCTTGATCCAACAAAAAAAAAAATTGATACATCCAAAAAACATTGTTGTATACAGTCCACTTATGTTTGAATTGTAATTGGTTTGACTTCGAAACTTGATTAGGGAAAAAAAATTCAATAAAACACTATGAAACTAGATGAAAATGGTAGATATTGTAGTTAAAAATCTAAATTCAAAAAAAATATAATTTTATCCTTCATGAGGAAAGAGTTATGTTGTATATGGTGAGCATCACTCCTTAAAAATGGTGTTTACTGAAAAAAACTAGTTTTTGAAGGAGATGGAAAAAGAAATGCAATATAATTCCAAATTTTTTGAAAAAAATATATTTAGAATCTAAAGAAAAATTGTCACAAATCACTAGTTTGCATCATATTCAAATTCCTCATGGTTTAGCCGCTATAGGTGTCTGAAAGTGAAGATTTAGTTAGAAAATAATAGTTTAGTGTCTAGTTTGGCCAAAAATTGTAAACCTGTATTGTGGAATCACCCTAGGAATCATTCCCCAGGCTGGGTGAATCAGTCCAAAATATAGGTTTTTATGGGAGAATAATAATCTGGCAAATGGGTATCTGAATCTGCAAAAATCTAAATTTTGACCTAAACTAGGACTCATTCGCCAAAAGTGGTGAATCAGTCTAGTTAGGGTTTTCTAAAACTTCAAGACCTGAATATTCTCTTCTCATTCTACTCAATTTTCTTCTTTAGGTTTATGGATTTGAATATTTGTAAATCAACCTATAGGTGTCCTCCAATGTTCTGCAATGCTTAATGACAACTTTGAAAAATTTCTCCAAACTTTCCCCTCAATGTGTCTTCAATCTAAACCTATAAATCACACACTAAAGAGAGGGGGAAATGTTGTTTTGTTAGTGGATAGGGGTTTTCCTTGGTCAAACCCAGTTTTGGTAATCAAACCTTGAAATAGAATGAAATAGGAATGGAGAATAATGAATGAACAACATATGATGTTGCAACTCACCAAACCCTAGTAATAGAAGGATGGAAACATGTATGAGATGGATCCAATGGATGTACATCTTGACTCTTTCTTGAATAAGATAGATCTTGAATAAAATGGTAGCTTGAATCATGAAACACTACATCACAATTGTTAGCTCAAAAACAAACATAATGCATGAAGTCCTTGACATGATGTGTTATGCTTGAATAATTCTCTAAGATGTTTGATAATCTGCACTTGAATTCTCTTGAATGATCTTGTGAATTATTGAATGCCCTTGTGAACTCAAACTTGCTATATGCATGAATACTTGAAAGCTTGGGATGAAAATGAGTGAAAGAAACTTGTATTTATACTTAATTATGCAAGAATTATCGAAATTACAACACTACAAGCCGACATCAGATCTAGGAGGATAGAATCCTGCCAAAAAAATGAATTAATTTTGATTTTGGTCCACACGAGACTCATTCTTCCAAGGTGTCGAATGAGTCCCATTAGGTATAATTTATGGGACCATTTTTAAAAATGCTTAAAAAGGTGTGAAATCGGGTTTAGAACCTAAAAACCTAGGTGGGACTCATTTGTCCAAGGTGGTGAATGAGTCTCAGATCACTAAATGTGGGCCACACATGTTGAAAACACCTGAATTATGATTGGATATTGATTTGTGTTAGAATTATCGTTGAAAATATGCATTAAATGAGGCTTGTGGATGTAAAATAGAGCCAATTAAACCATAAAGAAGCCCAATTATTAATGAAAACCCTAGGAAAGTGTGAAAGTGTTGTTGACAATTTTTTTATCAATTTCTCAACATAGGTAATGCATAAGTGCATCACCTCTCTCGAAAGGAAATCTCTGACAACAAGTTGCTGAAAATTACCCCAAGGTCTTTCAGATGTCAAGTCATTACTTGCCTGGAATATCTCAATGGTTTAAATGTTATTTTACTGGTAATCACAAGGGAGACTTACAAAAGCTAGGTTGGAGGAGAATTGGTTCAACTGAGGGAGTTCTTAAGATGGGAAGTCACTTACATAATTGTTGTAGGTTCAAACAACAGTCTTGAGCTCCTATTTCAACTTCAGATTTGGCTTTACAATGTGAAATGAACCTTAGCATAGGTCATTTATATAAAAAAAAGAAAAGAAAAAAGGGCAAGGAAGAGAAGAGGTTCCTAGATCTGAAACTAGCAATGAACAGTGATCATGGAGGATTCTACTATAGACAACCTTCCTAAACAAAATTTCACTTAACCAGATTATATCATAGTATCATAAAATTTGTGCAAGCTTCAAAGGACTGTAGATATTTGATCATTTATTCACCATAAGCATGAACAAAAGATGAAATTTAGAGAAGCTTTTAGTTTATGCCCAGACCAACTTTACATAATTGTTTACCATCAATAAACAACCAAAATTATGGACAAAGAAAGGAATAATCACAACAAGATACTTCAAAAACCAGTGAACAATATTAACTAATCTATCAACAACATACAAAACTCAAAACAACAAAGTAAATCTACTCAAATTAACTAACTATGGGAGAAGAACCATGTAACATCAAATTGAAACTCAAGAGTCCACCAAAAGCCAATGAAATTCTATTAATATTTCAGCAGAATGCCTTTACAACAACTCAACTCCCTTGAAATGAGAGGAGGAGACCCCTATTTATAGTTTTCAAAAAGAAAAATTAGTGGCCAAGATTTACTCTCATTGTGTGGCCAAGATTCACTTTACACTAGGGTTTCACCTACCCTTGAATATATGGAAATTTAAAATACATTCCTTGTCTTTTGCCTATTTTGTCCTTTATGGTAGCATTGTAGCTCTTTTGTTATCTAGCAGATTGTTGTTTTTTCCTCTTGGCTGCAGCTACACTGTGAGAAACTCATCATCTATGATACGCTTTCTGGCTTCCTTTTGTAGTTTGGCATACTCCATAAATCTTCCAATTAAGGGATGAAGCTTATCCCACTCCAAGATATCAAATTGAAACACTTGGAAGTTCAACTTCTTGGATCTGCAGATGAGTGTTTCCCAATCTCCATCACATTTGATTGTATTCTACAGTAATTGCTCTAACTGGGTGAAGGAATGAGCAAAAAATCCCATAAATTCTGCCGTGATCTCACCTATGGTTCCATTTTCCTTTTTCCTATGAAAATGAGGCCTTATCTTCTTTGGATCCATCTTAGCATATGGCATGTCAAAATTTGTCATTAATTTGAGGTACTCTTCACATGTCATCCTTATTTCTTTAACCCAATCAAGATCTTGTTCCACTTTCTTTAAGATTTCTTTCTTGTGGTCGAGGCCCAATCTCCAATTCTCCACGAGCCAAAAATCATTTTCAGCCATTGCTAGCCCCTTCTTCACCGTTTTCTCGAGCATCTTGAGGATTGCCTCAATCTTAGGATACATGATCCTATATATCTCTGGGAAGTCAGTGCAAGTATTCCTTATATCTTCAAGGTACTTCAACACATCTAGAAACTTTTTTATTGTCCTAACAACACGTCCAAAGCCCATATTTCCATTATAGAGGACGTGCTTGAACCAATCTTCAGTGGCCTTAGTTCAACTCTTTCTTTTCTCCAACTTATTGATATGTTCCTCTGATAGTAGCAATGGGGGAGTTGATGATGTGGTGGGGAGCTCATCAGTTGAGGAGAATTGTTGAATGTATGTTGTTAGATCCGCCACCTATGCCTTCAACTCCTCCTTAGAGGTCTTATCCTTATTCATCTGGTGCACAATGGTGGTGAAGAATCCTTGGAGATGATCAATCTTTTGTTCTCTCATTGCTGTCCCCAAGTCAATGGTAGAGATGTTATAGCTAACCCCCTCTTTTCCCACCACTAGGGTGGCAATTTTTACTATTCTTGATTTGGACGCATCCATGGAGTATGTGCAGGATCATAATGGAAAAAACCACCCCTTAAGTGGCGATGAAAACTCAGAAAATTAGAGTTAGGCATCTTCAAGTAAAAATTTGAATAAGTTATCTATATTATTTAAAAAATATGTAAGAATAGGCTCTATAGAAAATTTAATTTATTTTCTAAACTACTAAGTTTATTTAAAAAGAAGAAAAATCTATTTGGTGAAAATTTGAAATTTCAATGCAGTAGTAATTAAATTTCAGGGAAAAAATAAGAAGTAGGTGTTTATCTAACCACCCTAACCACAATAAAATGATAATATTTTTTATAAGATTTTAGATATAATTAGAGGACTCATGTCCCGATGTGATGCATATTTTTTTGTAATTTTTTTC